>CH002770.1:627946-655782 GCA_000149265.1 Ciona savignyi
GCATCCGTTAATAGTGAACTAATTAATTAATTTATCACTAAAATAAAAAAACTAAAAAATTAAGAAACAAGTTGATTTTTAAGCGTATATAAAGACATTGACAAAGCAATAGCAGACATATACAGCAAAAATGCTTTGATTAAATGCTGTTTATAGCTGACTAGGAAAGGTTATTTCTGGCTTACAACGCATGGTGTTAATAAATAAATGCAAAATAACATACCTGTTGCTGAACATCATTATGTATTAAAAGAACTGGATTATCAGGAGCTGTGATACACAACAGTGGGTTGCTCTCTTCGACAGCTATAGTGTCGGGGTTGGGGTGGGACTCTTGACCTTTTAACCATCGGAACTGACGAATATGCTTCTTTATAAATGTTTTCATCTCTTTTGAATTGTCAGGTGTGTGAAGTAGTAATCTGCAATGTTTTGTAGGTCAACGCAACCATATGGTTTTAAAATTTTTGTGTAGCTTTGTAGATTTGAGTCCGAAAGGATCATTGGTTTTTAAGGTTGGTTAAACAGAGAAAATACACCAAAATAAACGATGTTTTAAGGTTGGCTAAACAGAGAAAATACACCAAATTAGACACACCAAACCAAGTAGTTCACGTACTGTGAAGCAGTTTGAAGATCACCAAGTCCACATTCTAATGCCACAGTGAGCATAGAAGTTATAATTTTCCCATCTGGTTTGACTCCAAGCAATAACATCTGTCTCCAAACCTTTGAAATAAAAATTTGAAAAAGATAAAAAGTTAAACGACAGATGTAATTACTAAGTTACAGAATTTTGTCAGGTGAAGTGTGGGAATAACTGTTTTGTGCCAAAGCCGTTGATATAATTTACCAATTTATTAGAGAAAATTCTATTTGACTTGCAAGGTTAGCTTCATAACAACAATCTAATCAACATTATGGCAATAAAGATCAAGGTTTACTAAAATTTACATGTTTTTAAAAACTTTTATTTCAAATTAAATGGTCATGTTAAATGGTTTTGTACGATAAAATTGTTTAAAAATGGTAAACGTCGCTGTGGCACGAAGAGTCATTCAAATATCTGCATACTTGCAAGGCCATTCTGAATCCATCTTCTTTGTGCTTTAAACAACTCCTAATGATAGCATTAAACGTGATCACATCTGGTTCAACTCCGTACTTCAGCGTATCTTGGAACACTTCAATTGTTTCATCAAGGGTGGTATGCTTAGCATACGCCTGAATGTAAATGATTGTTTGACTGGTTAGTCTGGTCGTTTAATGTGTCGCTTTTCTGCCGAAGGGTTGCAGATACGAAACTGGTCACTAGCTAGTCGGATGTGTCTTTGGGCAAGCCACTTAACAAACATTGCGTGAACCCAGAGGATTATTAAGTTTTACTTAATTAAAGAAACATGTGAATCATACACAACACACTGCAATAGATCCGGTAAACTGTCGTTGGGCGCGAGGTGATCTGAAGATTGCCTGTGTGATAATCCCCTTTGTTTTTTCCTTCATGGGGATAAACATGGATATCCTGTCCTATCCCATGCTTCCTATAAATATTGCTACAGTGTATGCGACAAATTTTGACCAATCTGTCTATTGTACTACAGAGAAGTACTGCTGCAGACGCTCATGGTAACAAAAGACACTTGTGGTTGTGCCTTAACATTACATTCACATTTTACATAATAATAACATTAGATCATTCGATTTAAATAATTGCGATAGTTGATTTACAGATGTGAAAAAAATTAGAATGGTGCGATTGCTATAAAGATACCCAATAAATTAACTTACAACCAAAAAAGTTTGTTTTAAGTATTTATGATAAAACCTCCCAAAAGTTACTCAACGAAAGTGACAAGAGTTTGGTTAAATCGCGGCTTAACATATAAAATAGTTGCGATGTTAATATATAAAAGGTTTTTTAAACAACCTACCATTAGTAGCGCATTGCAAGAGATTCTGTTCAAACGTGTATCGGAATCTTTTAATTTCAGGTACAGATGTCTCAAACTGAGCATATCTTTGGCATTGAATGAATTTGCAACAGCGTTAAACAAGCCAGTGTAGCATGCAAGTGAAGGCGTAAGACCATAGGATTTCAGCTAAAAAACAAGTTAAAAAAATGTATTTCTACCACACATATTTTATAAAATTCTGGTTGCAAACATAAATTTTGTACTATTTAATTTCAACTACTATTATAGAATAATCTTTAACACTTGGCTACTAAAAAACAGTGCGATTTGTTTATTTTGTTTCTAAACTGCCAAACATGCCATAAAAATAGAGAATTTGATGTGATGTACTGAGATTCAAATTGTCTACATTTGTATCCTGTATATTCTCTGCTACAAACCTTGTAATACAATTCAAAAGCTTGTTTCACTTGCCCCTGTCGGCCTAAAGCACCAATAACCACAGAGAAGTTGTATTCACCTGGCTGCACCTTATCCTCCACGAGCATAGTTTTCTCCAGCATCGATAAACATTCTTTAATCTGTATTAAATGAATTTTTACCCGTGTACTTTTATGTTCCAAAATACATGCAATAATATAGAACAGAATCTGAATAAAATAAGAAAATAGGCCTCTAAATTCACACCATTTCTTCTTATTTATACAGAATCTTGAATACGGAGTGGGTATTATTTTGGTGGACTGCAAAATAAAGTAAATATAATACTAATTCATTTGATTATGTTCCACTAATTATTGTGCTAATAATTCGAATTCGATAAAATTCAATAATATAGAACAGAATCTGAATAAAATAAGAAAAAATGGCCATTTCTAAATTCACACCATTACTCCTTATTCATATAGAATCTTAAATACAGAGTAAGTATTATTTTGGTGGACTGTAAATGAAAGTAATTATAATGCAATTCCAGTTGATTATGTTCTGCTAATTAATGTGCTAGTAATTAGAATTTGATAAAAACAATTCGTATGCACTGGTTAGTTTGTTGGGCTTGATGAGCAACCTTGTTGGTCATTACTACAACTTGCCTTGCCTTGCTTTGCCAACTTCTTGCACTGAAAGAAATACCAGCGCGAAGTGTTTTTCCATTTCTTTGATTGTGGTTCTACTTCTATATCATGCTCTGATGCCAAATCCCTGTGTCGAATATCAAACACTTCCAAACCTGAATTCGCACACCAATTTGGTAAAATTCATTTATGGGTATATCAATATACAAAAGTAACAGTTACAGATGAAACAAGTTGGATTAGTTTTTAAGTAAGTAATCTAGAATAATTTAAGCAAGTAAACTTTTGAATATTTAGCCCAGACACCATAATATATGGGTATTTTTGACTAGTCAGATAGACCTAGTAAGATCAATGTGTCAATTAAGCATCTTCATCAAGGCTGGTTCAAAAATTTAATATTTAATAATTTATACACAGTTATGGTCTATTACCTCATGAGGAAAATTAATGTGTCAATGGATTAATACTATCGTCATTTGAGCTTGAACACAAGGCTCAAGCTTTTGCAGTGTGTTGTACACGATAGAGACAGTGCTCCAGTTTTTATCCAACAAAATAAAACTACCAACTACTTAGTAGCAAGCTTTAAACTCAACACCCTTAGGCTCTTGGCCAAATGCGTTACCGGCATAAACTAACCAGCCAGACTAATATGCGCCAATAAATGGTCATAATAAATAAAGACTTACGAAGCCATTTAACCTTTACAATACTCATACATCGTTAAAAATTAACCTTGTGCTTTGGCAATCAACCCAAATGTGTTTTTTTCATCAGTGTGTACACTTAAGTTTCCTGTTGCATCTGCATTCGTATTTGGCACTAAATAAAAAAGCAAGTGATAATTGTGATTTTGATAGCAAGGGGTAAGTATAATCGAATAACCTAGCACTTCTAAATATTAGGAAAACAAAAAGCTTGGAAATATACTTAAATAGCATATAAACTTTTTTTATAAAGTTATTAATTTAAAAAACAAATTCCATTAATTTTTTTTTGGTACTTTTGAATCAATATGATAAAAATGGAACTAATTTTGTTCCACTATGAACCCAAAAAGAATCAATATGATAAAAATGAAAAATCCAAAAATTATTCTAAATCTTTTCCTCTTCGAACTAAATTCGAATCTGAAATCTTGAATTAGCAGTCCTATTTACAAAATATTCTCTTTATAAAATGCAAATTCTACAAAAAAATAAATACTTCACAGCACTGACCAAAACTGGATGAGAAAACCACACAAGCGGAAGGAAAATGCTTGACATTACTCGTTGCAGAAATGGAGTTTGCAACATTCGTCTGTTTCCAAATGGCAATTCTTAATTGCCTTGCTAAAGGTAGCATGATTACAGATTGTTTGCTACATTAAAGTCTTAAATTTTTTTATTTACCTAAAACATAGAAGAAATATATATATATATATATTAATATGCAATTGTCATCAGTTTAATTTTATGATGTTAAGTAAAATAATGCACAGAAGTACTAGTATTTCAAAAAGTAAAAATTATCCAAAGCACAAATACAACTTTTTGGCACTACAGTTATAAAGTAATATAAAATGTTTATATTTGTTTTTTGGACTTTTTGACTCAACTATAATCATATGCATACTGTATACAATAGGTATTGGTGCAACATGTTCCTTGGTATTTCAGCATATTACAGATACTTATTGGGCTACTTGTTAGTTTGCTACCAACAACTTTAAAAAACACAGTGAGCTACTATATAAAATCGAACTTATTATTTTTATCGCAACTCAGCTTGATTTAAATGGTTTTGCATAAATCGGTTGCACGAAGTGGAAGTAAACAATACAAGCAAGTCCGGCCAGAACCGAAAATCCTCCAATCGCTATGAACACATAACGTAGCACAATCAAGTTGTCATAAATGATGACACTTGAAACGACTGCTGATGGATCTTCAGTTGGAATCACCAGAAGAATGATGGTTACAAGGAGCATTAGAATAAAAGTCGCAAGTCCGGCATATTTGATCCCACTAGATGACCGGACGAACATGAAACATCCAATGAAAGCGAACACCCATGCTACTCCAAGAACTATTATTCCAACTCCCACACCAAGAACAGTTGCCATGGCTTCAAATCGATCAATCCAATTCAAGGCCAAGATATGATATAATGATCCAGTCCAACGAAAATTAAAAGGAATTACAGGGAATCAATGTGAGCAGATACCACGCACACATTAACACTGAAACACAACACTATTACTAGGTACACCCTGAAACGATTTAAAAAATGTTTTTAAAAATTAACAACTAAAGCTGAAGCATATCTCTCTGTTTACATCAAACTAGATCTTCTACCGTTTAAATGCATAAATTTCATAGTTTCCTTCATGGGGCACTAAATTCGCGTCACTGATTGACAGGCATCCAACTGTATATACAGCACTTTCATTGTATTAAGTGTATAAATAAACATTCGGATGGGCAGCAGGGTTGCCAGACGGAAAGTACGCTTTACGGCCAAACTGTTTTTGTTTTACGGCCAAAATTCGGCCAATTTGTATCAAGTGCAAAAAAACTATTTAATTTAGCCAATTGGGCTATTTATCTCTTTATTTGTTGAAAAATTGTATAATTTTGATTACCTTCAGATTTGTCGAACCCGTTCATACACTATATAGCAGGGGTCTCAAACTCAAGGCAAGAAAGGGGCCAATATGTGATAAATAGGCGATCCAGGGGCCACACAAAATTCGGTCCTCTTTAGAAGAGTAAAATTTTAAAAAATAAGCATTGTACTTTGTCTCTCGCTTCTGTTACAAAATACTTTTTTTGCCACTTTTCTTGAAAATTTCTGTTCTCTTTCTCAACTTTTCTTTGGCTTTGACAACGACATTTTCAATGTTACACAGCCTTACAAAAAATTAAAATTTGGCCTTAAGCACAAGTTTAAACAGTGGTATTTTCCAACATGCAAGACTGCGCTAATACTAATAATATAAACAGAAACTGCGTGAGTAGCAGCTTCTTACCTAAAGATTATTATAAAACAGAAGCTTATTACGTAATAAGTTTGTGACAAAGTCCGAGTATGTGCTATAAATAGACACAACCACGCACTGTGCTGAGATAGCCAGGACCTTACAATTACAGATTAACGTAAGTATACATATACATGTATGTATAGAATACACGCACTTTATAGGCTTGATATAGCTTTAGCTGCATTAGTCCTATGGCCCTATGGCTATGCAGTGTTTTTCAACTCGGCATGTACTATTAACATAAAGGTATAATATTTGTAGGACAATTTAGTATACATGTGTCAGGTTGCTTGAGGGCCATAAATTATTGGTCGGCGGGCCGCATGCGGCCCGCGGGCCGCGTGTTTGAGACCCTTGCTATATAGGAATGCCTACCGTTATTATTTTATTTTAAAAGGTCATATTCAGCTTTGTGATTTGGGAATAAGACAGTTGATACTAATTTATTTCCATATACTGTCTCTCTTTTTCTATTTATTTCTACTGTAGCGTAAAAATAATATCACTTTTCGGCCAAAAACTTGACAATATGCTTATACGGCCAAATTCGGCCAGATTTTTCCGCACGGCCAAACTATTTTTTTGGCGGCCGGGACGATTTTGGTACGGCCAAATTTCTGAAATTTGGCCGTGAAAAAGGCCAAATGGCAACCCTGATGGGCAGAGTTTCTTGAATCAGTAATAACGGTCCAAATGTAAACTAAACATTATACTTTAACCCCATTGGCAGAGGTGAACACGGTGTTCATGATGGTAAGTTGTCTCTTTATAATGGCTAGACCGCTAGACGTTAACCGGTCTTTGATTAATATATATATTACATTTTATATTTCCATCCATACCTCTATATTAATATTTTTTTTAAATATTAGGTGAAATTTTTGAATTAAAAACAAGAAACGCGTACGAAATTGGATAACATACTTCCGCTACGATGGTAAAAGTAAAATGTTTGTATTTCATTTTAAAAGATATAAAGGTTATTCATGTTTAGATGGATATATAGAATATCCATGTTTATCACCGTGAATCGAAAAACCAAGAGGATTAACACACGGGTAATCGTCAGGTTACCTCGCGCCCATCGTCGGGTTACCGGAGCTATTGCAGTGTGTTGTGTATGATAGACACGTTCCTTCAATTTGGTCGAACCCATCAATCCGCTGGATTCAGGCAATGTCCGTAAAGTGCCTTGCCCAAGGACACAACCGACTATCTAGCGACCAGTTTCGCACCCGCAACCTTTCGACTGAAAGGCGACGCACTTAACCGCTAGACTAACCGGGCGGATGTGTTTGAAACCGGTCCCTTGTTAGATTGGAAATACGCAAGAAATCTCACTACCCGCACAATCGTCAGATTACCTTGTGTTCGCCGTCGAGCTACCAGAGCTATTACAGTGTGCTGTATTTGATTAAAACATTTGTTTAATCTTTAGTAGAACCTATGAATCCACTGGTTTAAGGCGATTTCCGGTGATTGGCTTGTCCCAAGACACAATTGTCCAACTAAAGACCAGTTTCGAACATGCTACCTTCAGACTGAAAGAAACGCACCAACCCACACTACTAATTGGCCTACCTGGCTCCCTTCGGTTACCCGTAATATCAATTCGGGAAGTGTCTTGAGTGTTCAATTGTGCACCGAGTGTATACGCACGTAAGCACACAAAAATATGGGTTATTTCCAGAATAGTAATAGTCTCACGTACAATATTTCTGCAGCCCCCTAACATAAGAGAATCACTTTTTTGCCGAGATTGCTTTCTCGGAGAGGCATATTGGCTTGAAACTAATAGTGTCATCTGACATTAGTGGAATTTCATTTTAGGGTTTTTTTTCTTTTTCCACTCTGGTCCACGCTTTCGGGCCACACATTCTTCTAAAGCCGGCTCCCCCACTGTACTGGTCGCGCTATACCGCACACTCTTCCTAAGGGCTCTATCGTTTTAATCCTAATTAAATTTAGATCGCTTTAACATTGTTCTTTCGTCTAGGTTTGGCGGCCGCGTCCGCTATATTTATTAAATTATATCTCTTTTTTAATGACGTGTTTTAACGACTGTTCGTTTTGTCGTCTTTTCCCGTTCCTTAATCGTGATTTTATTCGTTTGCCATTTTTAAAAACTGGGGCAAAAAATGAATAAACTAAACTAAACTAATATTTCGCCGTTATCCTTATGAATAAGAAAAGGATTAGTTATATTTTTGGGTTTTATATATTTAAAAACTTCTTTCAGTAAGTACAACTTTATAATACACTGGGTTCAGGCAATGTCCTTTAAGTGCCTTGCCTGAGGACACAGCGCCTTGTCAACCGCTGATTTCGATCCACAGCCTTTAAGCTTTCCCCCAACTATGGCTGGAAAATTTGATCAAGGCAAGGCGCTTGCTAATTGGTCGTTGTCATGTGGCAGAACCCAATTGTTTAAGTTAAACAAAAACACTGCAACAACATGAAAAAAATACCTATGAAACCCGGACGTGTAATGAGTTAATCTGACAATTGCACGTGCATTGCCTGCGCTTAGTATCCGCTGAGACAAACGAATCGGTTTATCCTATTTTATTTCAATGCGACCCTCCTGGTGGTAGTTTAAACGTAACCAAATAATAATATACAATTACAAATTGATTTAGGACATATTAGAACTCTAAAAAATACTTTTTTAACCGGGCTGAGTTTTGAACCCATCACTGGATCGTTGCTTGGGCCATTTTATATATTTAATTCGTTATATGTGTAGGTCGCGATAACCGTTCGGCCACAAGACCGTACAAAAAAAATCCAGACACCCATTGCATGGCTTCGTGTATCATGTGGTTACTCGACCGTTCCTGCATTATTCAGTTTCTTGTTAACGTCATTCTATCATTTCCACAATTTCCTGTAGACTGCGCGCGCTTTATTCAAATCCTCCGAATCACTGATGCAATTGCTCGGGGCAAGCGCGCCAGGCTCACCAGCGCATTACTGCTCTGAACAAGATCCAGCCAATCAAAAGAGAGCTAGATGACGCAATCCGAGCTACATATACTGAGTGGCAAGGGAATTTCGCCTCACTTTGCTTGTACGAAACTCATAACGACATTCTACGGCAAACTAATTTTAGTCTTATTTTTTGAAGCATCTATAGTACATTGTCAAGAAGAAAGATGGTGAGTGTCTTTTCTTCATTTTGGTAATCCCACCTCATTTGAATATCAATAGGAGATATCTAAATAGATAAAAGACTATAAATTTAGCGTTTTATGTTCAGTTGGATGACTTTGTATGATGGCGATCTGTATAATATATTTACATTGTGTCACTTTACATAAGATAAAGAGAAAGTGCATAGATAGGACAGAACTCTTTAAGTATGTAGAGAAAACATTCAGACTCTTGTAAACGCGTTTGTATTGCCATTTACTTGTTTTAAAATTTTCCTTTGTTTAATAATTAATACAAAGTTTGGTTGCCAGGAAACTTCGTTTCTAAATGGTGCCACGATAAACGTAACAAGGCGTTGTATATAACGATTGGACGCTGTTACTTCTAGCGGAATGAATGTTTGCTTCGCTTCATTTGTTCTGACGTAATTCCGGCATAGCACTCTTTTGCGAACTGCGTTTGGTTCATTGCCACACCCTACTAACGACGTTTCCCGCCTTGATACAGAGTATCGTATTTCGATTTCGTTCTGCCTTAATATATTTTAATATACCGAAAATTCCATACTGTTTTATGGTTTCAAGTTTGTCATGTCCCCAGGGACTCTTTTAACCAGGCAACCGTGACTTTTTATTCAGCCGCTATTCGACGCATACGCTAGCGCACAAGCGAACATGTGCTTGTTTCCCAAAAATTTTTGCAAATGCGTGTTTGGATTACGACTTTGTAAATCAATGCTTTATTGTTTGCAAGAGTGAATTTATCTTGTCTTTACCTTTATTAGAGGGTTATCTGTATTTGTTAATCTTATCATCGTGTATAATATATTACAGAGAGAATGCATTTCAATCCACGTTGGCCAAGCCGGAGTTCAGATCGGCAACGCTTGCTGGGAGCTCTACTGTCTCGAGCATGGTATCCAACCTGATGGTCAAATGCCAAGCGACAAAACAATTGGGGGGTGTGACGATTCGTTCAACACTTTCTTCAGCGAGACTGGAGCTGGGAAACACGTCCCTCGAGCCGTTTTCGTCGATCTCGAACCAACTGTTGTTGGTAAGATTGTAGAGTTTATTTCGTCCGCTTTGCCCTCGATTATTCCTTCATTTCTCTGTAGACGAAATTCGAACCGGCACATATCGCGAACTGTTTCATCCGGAACAGTTGATCACTGGTAAGGAGGACGCCGCAAATAACTACGCTCGTGGACACTACACTGTTGGTAAGCACACTATATTCCGCCTAAACTCCACTGTTTACTAACCGTTGCAATAAAATTCAGGAAAGGAACACGTTGACATTGTTCTTGATCGCATACGGAAGCTCTCCGATCAATGCAGTGGTCTGCAGGGATTCCTCATTTTTCATTCATTTGGAGGAGGTACTGGGTCTGGCTTCACCTCGCTATTGATGGAAAGGCTTTCCGTCGACTATGGAAAGAAGTCCAAACTTGAATTTGCAATATACCCTGCACCCCAGGTTTAAGATTTATTATTTATAAACTAGGATTACTGTGTATGGTAGTAAGCCGTTGGTGTGATTCGCTAGGTTAAACTTGGTGATTTTATGTTGGTACCATAAAGTAAATTATTTTTTTTCATTTATTCCAGATTTCCACAGCAGTTGTGGAGCCATACAATTCCGTTCTAACCACTCACACGACCCTGGAGCATTCGGATTGCGCTTTTATGGTCGATAACGAAGCAACTTACGACATTTGCCGTAGGAACTTGGATGTTGAACGTCCAACTTACACCAATTTGAACCGGTTAATTGGGCAAATCGTTTCATCCATTACGGCCTCTCTGCGTTTTGATGGTGCATTAAACGTAGACCTGACCGGTAAGTGAATGAGGTTCGTTTGAAATATTAGCATGCTGACATTATAGCAATTACACTGCATAATTGACATGTACCGAAATGACACCGTAATTAAAAGATTTGACACCGTAAGTAAAAGCCCACAGGGCATTTTAATTAAAATGTGTTATAAGAAAACATTCTGTATCACGAAACGTGTAAACTTGTTAACCTTAACCTGCTTATTTTTGTTTGTAGAGTTTCAAACCAACCTGGTTCCATACCCACGTATTCACTTCCCATTGGTCACTTACGCCCCAGTGATATCTGCTGAAAAAGCTTACCACGAGCAATTGTCGGTGTCAGAAATCACCAATGCGTGTTTCGAACCAGCCAATCAGATGGTGAAGTGCGATCCACGTCACGGAAAATACATGGCTTGCTGCCTCTTGTACAGAGGCGATGTTGTCCCCAAAGATGTCAATGCAGCGATTGCTAATATCAAAACAAAGAGAACTATTCAGGTATAACATGTTAATTTTTTAAGCGATTTGTTTTGTTTGTTTACCAAACGTACTAAAGTTGTGTTCGTCGTTTAGTTCGTCGACTGGTGCCCAACTGGCTTCAAGGTTGGTATTAACTACCAACCACCAACCGTTGTACCAGGAGGTGACTTGGCGAAAGTACAACGAGCAGTTTGTATGTTAAGCAACACCACTGCCATCGCCGAGGCATGGGCTCGTCTTGACCACAAGTTCGACTTGATGTACGCCAAGCGTGCATTCGTCCACTGGTAAATCAAATCTTTGTTTTAATTATATTCATTCCTGAATCTACATCTCGTTGCTATTGACAGGTATGTCGGTGAGGGAATGGAGGAAGGAGAATTCTCCGAAGCTCGTGAGGATCTCGCTGCTCTCGAGAAAGATTACGAAGAAGTCGGAATCGATTCGGTTGATGAACAGGAAGAAGATGAAGAGTATTAAATGTTCTTGTTTTTACCTTCTTCTCGAATTACTGGACTGTTCTTTCTCTATCATTCACTCTTCCTAATATGATTTAAACTGATTTTAACAACAGCCCAAATTAACCATTTGAAACGTTAATGCATCGCTAATAAATTTCTTTGAAACCAAAACTTATTTGTTTAATAATGAGCAAGCTGTTGACCAGTGCATCTAATGTCGCCGAAATGACGTAGTTTGGAAGTAATTTCGTCCATCCATGTTTGCTGAATTAGTGGACAAATGCTTTTAGTCGTTGATGTGCGCTGATAATAACGGTGCTAGTGTGTAACTTGTTCGTTTCGTTTGCTTCGATATGGCGGCCATCTCGACCAATAGTGATTTGCTTTCTCTGCGACAAGGCTTGGGAACAGTCTCCCCAATTTTGCTGTGATCACCTTTGGTTATAGTTGCAAAGTCCCAAAGAGCAGAAATAACTTCAACCACCTTCAGTCTATAATCAAATGCTCGAATAACCCAGTTCAAAGTTTTATACACGGTCGGTTATTGTAGAATAATGGCGTATGGGTTATGAAATACGTTGACTCACAACGTACAAAGTCATTAAAAGGTTTACGTGGTCAACCATACTGCTTTACATATTGCGAAACATATACGGGTCCGTAAATTACTGCTTTTTCCTGACTTTACTTGGAAATTAATCGGTGGATATTTTAAATTTTATTTACCGGAGTTGAAACGATCGGTCCCTTTGTTATATCCTCCATATAATAGCGTAATGAATATGTACTACATTATCATATAGGTTGGTTTAAATAAGGTCTTAAACACACGAAGATAATTTGGCATAAGAGCTAAACCAACACTTCCAATGAACTGAGCCGAAATTAAGAAAGGTAAATGCCGAAGTGTGCTATCAATAGGTGCGGTTTCATCCGCACCTATTTACCCCATACTTGAGCTCACCGAGCGGGTCAAATATGGGTTATGTTTAACTTCTTTCGCGCATCAAATAAAAAGGAGGTGCATCGATCCAGGCTTGGATACTTGGAACAAAAAGACTGGCGGTAAGAGCAGCATGTGTCGGTTATATTTTCCTGAACCATTTTGAATTTCATAATGTATTAGGTAATGTGTAACAAGTAGCGTATTAGGTAATGTGTATGAAGAAAAAGTTTTTTTCTTCTTAAGTGCTAAAAATTGTTGGAGCAACCCACGCATATACAGCATTTTACCCACGCGGTGACGGGCATATTACGTAATTGAAACCATCCGGTTAAAAAAGTAAAAAACTCCAATTAGCCGCTATCATTTGTTATACTTGACATAAAAGCTTTTAGGAGATTTGTTTTATTGTTTCGCAAACACAGACGGCGAGTCGCTTAGTTTTGCAAACATGTTTCACGACACCGACAGGAGAAATCGCTCGAAGATGATACACATCGAGATTTACATCATAAAACACACGTTTGCCCACAATATGACGTATAGCCGGTGTCGGTAATACAGCTATGTCACCCGTTGCTAAGTTGGCGCAGGTCTTTTTGATTGAGGCAAACTCTCAATAGGAGAAATATATGTCGTGCACAGCAACAAGACACAACAAATTGTATTTAAACGATGATGTAAACTGTCCCTAACACGGTAAACAAAAATTGAATATATAAACGCTGCATTTCGATCTCAAATCATTCGAAACTGCAACGAGAAAGATTACTAGAACGAACCAAGCTATCCTTACCTGCTGATTTTGCACTGTGAAGATTTTTAGAGTTTTTACCTCAGTTTATACTTTTTATTTTATTTTCAGCACAAACTGTGTCAGCGTCTACGATTAACGTAAGTAGATCATTTGCAGAGTTAAATAGAAAATAATATAAAAACCTAAAATACCTATTTTTTCAGATGAAGATACTAATCCTCTTGGTTTCACTCGCAATAGGCGTTTCATCAAAACCGACTGGTGGTAAGTACCTGAACATATTCAAATACGCTATTTCCGGTAACTCTGCTGTGCGCACGCGATATTCTGACTCCCCTTTCATAAAATATGCCGTTTTCCAAAATGTAAACGCAATAATGATATATTCTATGTAGTAAACGATGTTAAATATTGTTTTTAAAGTCAGTAAATCGTCTTTGCTGCAGTTGTGTTTAGTTTTGTATGTATTCCGGTGTACCAGAATTTTAGCGTTGTTTAACTTGATTCCGCAGAATTGCCACGTAGCAGCAGCAGGTCCTTTGATTATCACCGAGTATGCTACTACACAAACTGGAGTCAGTACCGACCTGGTACTGGCAAGTATATGCCTTCTGACGTCGACCCATTTCTATGCACCCATATTGTATATTCCTTCGTTGAAATCGGTTCCAATAACGAGGTAAGTAAAACGCGAACATTTTTATATCGTGTTCGTTCCTTAACCGACCGCAGTTGTATTAGTAAATAGCCAGCGTGGCGAATCTTGTACTCCATTTAAAACAGACCCTGTGAAGAGTCTTTCGTGTTTGCAATCAAGTCCGATAACAACTATCTAGTTCATTAAGTAAACCTTGTGTGCTAATGTCTTGCTCAAAATGTTTTACCTTGTGACAATTATATTTAATCAAACCTCCCTTACTTTAACATTATCGAGCAAAGTTTTGATTCCATGATGGACTGGTCGTTAAGACATTGTTGTGTATAATTTGGTGTATTTATTAATCGCTCGAACCATTTGCCCACACCACCAGATTGACCTTATTTTCAACCAAGCGTCACGTATGTTAAATTCAAGTACGCATGCTTAGTTTTTACCGGCATCGATACCTCATTTTGTAGTACTGTAAAAAAACGGCCATGTGATCATGTAATCTAGAAATTAATGTAATTGCAGTTAAAATTGCGTGAATGGAACGGTGATCAATTAATCGACCAACTGTTGACACACAAGCAAACCAACCCGGATCTTTTGGTCACGGCAGCCGTTGGAGGATGGAATTTCGGCACAGAACGATTTACTGCAGTTTGCAAAGATGAAGCTACAATGAGGGTACGTTGGCCTGTGATGTCTATTATTTGACGTTTGTATAGGATTATTCTGTTTTACCCAGGGGTGTGAAAATCCGATCACAATAATTTGACTTATGTAAAAAATCTGAATACAAAGCTTAAACAATGTCTTTGTACAGCATTTTGCAAAAACATCGGTAGCATTTCTCCGCCAATTTAAATTTGACGGTCTGGATATGGATTGGGAGTACCCAGGGTCAAGAGGTTCTCCACCAGAAGACAAACAAAGGTTTACCCGTCTTTTGGAGGTCAGAGATTTACGATTATGTACATTTTTACACTTCATGTTCCATTTAAATCTTTTTTATTTAATATACTTGTAAAATACAATAGAATACCCTAAAAACTGGGTATGTCAAATATTACGTTGTAGATTTCAAGTCTTATAAATATTGTTAAATGGTCTTGATTTCCCAGCATTATTAGTACCATATATAAACGGTGTCGGTGTATAACATTAACTTGGCTCTTCTTGGAATCTTTCCGCATTGTGAAATATTTGTTTGCTAAATTGGGTATTTTGTGGTTCTTTGACATTCGATAATTATAGAAATGAATGACGGAAAACTAAACAACACATGTTTTCTTTCCTACGAGAACAGCTGATTGCATTCCCACGTCCGCCGTCATGCCGTAAACAAAAGCGTTGACATAAACGCTAATATTCATCATCGTTAACAGATTCTAATGGAAGAATATGAAAACGATGCTGTAAGAACAGGTTTACCTCGTCTTCTGCTCACTGCCGCTGTTCCAGCAGGCCCAAAAACTATTGATTTGGGGTTTGAAATCGCTGCTGTGTGCAGGTAAGCGGACACGTTATTTCAGTCGTTTGGTCGAGCAAAAACACATGATTTAAATAGCCGTCGAGAACAAATAAACGTTCGCCGCTAACATAACTTACTGTAATCATGGTTTTCTTGACAGTAACTTGGACTTGGTGCATATCATGACTTACGATTTCCACGGTGGTTCCTGGGAGTTTAACACTGGACACAATGCCGCTCTTTTCGATGACCCCAACAACAACAGCCCGACTGATTTTAACATCGTAAGCAATAATAGCACTGTTGGCAGTTTTACTTTGCGTCTGTGAAAATTGTTTTTATGTTAACTCTTTCCCTCCCAACTCGCCATATATGGCGAGTGGGTGGGAAAACATGGTATCCCGTCTGTCCATAAATGGATACAAATCTAAAAAACGATTTCTCCGCAATGCGTAATGGTAGAGACCTCAGCTATGGCTCATTCGATCAAGGAAACCCTATATTTTATTCTCTGTGATTATCGTGGAGAAATATTAAAAATGCGAGGAGTGATAGCCTTTCTTTTTCAAGGCTTCGCCTCTTATTTCTATCGATTTTACACGAATTTACACGTGACTAACTCAGCCAATAGGAGTCGTGTTAACTTGCAGAGAAGCTCTTTTTGTCAAGCAAGTCTTTCTTTACATTCTCTGTGAATTTCGTGCTGTTGAGATAAAAAGGAGAGCGTTGGTGACGTTTTCGCAGCAGGCGGTTATGCTTCGTGTTCACCAAAGCATGAATCCAGCTGGGCCTGCTGAGCGCACGATAAAGAAAAAGGCGGCGAGACTAGCTAGTTCGGTTTGCCCTGCTTTGAAGAATATTGGATATAGTATTTGCGTTTGTTTGGTTTTGTATGCCCTTTTTACACTTCCTTCACTGTTCTTTTTTTATACTTTTTACTATTTTAGTTCTACAAAACTAAAAACTTCAATGCGTTTTGGTTCAAGTTTTCATAATATAGTCAGAAAAAAGGGAAATTTCAATTACAAATAGTAAAAAAACTACTGAAGATACAAATACAGTTCGAATTTTCCTGAGTACAAAAACTATTAGACAATCTACATTCCAATTTTCATATCATTTGGGCATTCCAAGAATAAGTGAGTATTTCGTTTGTCAGTGCACCTCAAATTTTTCAAAGTCGAGCAGAATTTTCTTTGCATAAAAAGTGGTGTTCACTAAAGTTTACATAATATATTCTTTATTAAAGGTAGATTTTAGATGTGTAGCTTGTTTAAAAGAGGGATAAATTATCTTTCCAACCATACTAAATATTAAATCATAGCATAAACTTTAGAAAAACTGTGCTAATTTGAAAATGACTAAAAATTGTAAAAAACACTGCGGGACAGCATGTTTGAATTAATGCATTTGGCCGGGAGTGAAAGAGTTAATTGTTAAAAATCCTTCAAACTGAAAAATACTCATATGAATGCAAGATACTTCATAAATTTAAAGATGAATATTTGTCTACAGGAAGAGTCTGTTAATATTTGGCTCGATGGGGGATGTGACCCAAGAAAGCTGGTTCTTGGCCTTCCAACTTATGGAAGGTAACGAATGCACGTATTAAGATTTACTTTAGGCAATATGGATATATATTAAGTCACCATAACCTATTTGACCTGGCCTGAGTCACATACTTTGATTAAATTGGCTTATCACAGAACAGGATATTCATGTCACCCTATATGTACCTGGAAGGATAGTCGTATGCTTAACTCGCGTCCAACGGCAGGTTACTGGAGTAGTTTTAGTGTGTTTTGTAAAATTGACACTATTTCAATTTTGGTTAAATCCAATCCATCTAGGTACAAGCAATATCTGCAAATACAATATGCAATAACTGACTATCTAGCGCTAAGCCAATAAGCTATTCGGTCGGACATTGGCATAACTTTCTCTATGGTAATTGCAATTATTCATTAGGTTAAATACAATAAATATTTTCTATTTTATTTTAAAATTTAGGACAGAAAAATGTAACATTTGCAATTAACAAGTCGTTTGGTCGTTAGAAAAATGTAACGCTTGCAAATAACTAGTCGTTTGGTCGTTAGATACTGAAATTGCTTTAAATAACTAATTCATATTTCATTTACTTTTTCAGAACGTACACTCTGTTGGATACAAACAATTATGGCTACGGCGCTAACGCAACTGGTCCCGGAAATGCTGGTACATATACAAGAGAAGCAGGATTTCTTGCTTATTATGAGGTAACTAAGCCGGCAAATAGAAATTAAAAAAAAACAATGTGTTGATAAAACAACTATGTTTTTAAAAACTGGGGCAAAAAAAATGAATAGGATAGGAATAGGATATTCATGTTTATTTCCGTGAATAGGAAAACCAAGGGGGGCTATTGCAGTGTGTTCTATATGATAGATACGTTCCTTCAATTTGGTAGAACCCATTAATATGCTGGGTTCAGGCAATGTCCGTAAAGTCCCTTGCCCAAGGACACAACCGACTTCCTAGCGACCAGTTTCGCACCTGCAACCTTTCGATTGAAAGGCGACGCACTTAACCGCTAGACTAACAGCCGGAATAAACTAAACTAAACTATGTCTATAGATTTGTCTTTTGCTGAAGAGTACTGACGCAAAAATAATTCAAAATCAATACGCGAGGGCACCTGCTGTCGTGGTGGGAGACCAATGGATTTCATACGATGATAAAGAATCTATCAGACAGAAGGTATACTAATCGTTTCGTTTTAAACACATGGCAAATCGAAAGATACAATAATTAATATTTTTTTTAATTTTCAGATAGAATTTATGAAACTTAAAGGCATGGGTGGTACAATGGTTTGGGCTGTTGATAACGACGATTTCCAAGCTGTGTGCAATGAAAAGAATGAGCTCTTGAGGTAAGAAACACGAGCACCGAATCAGGTCTTTCAGTATGGGTCTTAATTCTACAATGTTTATATTACAGGGCCATTTATTTCGAGTTAAAAGGTGAAAACAGTCCTTCATGCGGCATAAAACCAACAACAACCGCTGTGACGTGGTGGCCGAATCCCGACTACACCAACCCGCCACAAGAAGTCGAGTGTTGGTACCCGTTGGAGCCAGGTCAGACTACACCTGTTATCACGACTCCAGCAACGGTCCCAACTGAGTCGCCACCGTTTGAAACCACAACAGTTGATACAAATACACCAAGCGGCACTACATACCCACCACTTTCCACAACAAGACTTCCTCCATGTGAAGGTTTGTTGTTTTGTTTAGGTGCAAAGTTGCTGTTTATTTTAGTAATTTAGCAGGTGTAATGTGTTTGACATAAGCTATACGCGTTACAGGTCCTGACTGCTATCTGGAATGTACACTGAAGCCTGACGGATTCTATCCTGATCCCCATCGGTGTGACTGCTTCTATCAGTGCTCCAACAAAGTTGCCTTTCCAATGTGCTGCAGTGTAAGTGGTTTTATGATTAATGCCAGGCTAAGAGTTGTCTAATTAATCTGCTCTATTTATTTTCCAGAATGGTCTATTATACAATCCGGAACTTGTGGGTTGTGATTACGCCAGTAACGTTGATTGCGGGCAAACAATAGGGCCAACCACGACCACAGCAGGCACCGACATTCCACCTACACAACCAACAAACCCACCGGTGGTTACAACCACTGTGGCTTCAGGTGAGGCAATTGTCCTTCAGTAAGCAACTTGTCTAGATCGCTAAGTGGTGTTCGAAACAAGCTATTATAAAAACAACTATACTAACCAATAATTATAATATCACTGTTTCTAGAACGGTACGCTAATATGTTGGGATTTTGTCAATATATTAAGTGGACGTTGCTTGTATACGCAGTGTCTTGATAAGTAATTCAAAAACAAGCAACGTATTTTATCGTATTTAACAGGCTGCAATATTTTCCACAACCAGACTGCGTGGGTATGTGGTATTTTGACTAAAATTTCCCATGTAATAACTAGTTATCATTTGGTGCACAGTTCATTTTTTTATTTTACCGACCGAAAATATAAACCATGTTGAATTTTAATGATCTTCCAAAAACTTATAATAATTAAAATCTCCCATTTTTACGGCAATATCGCATGTTACAACCAAATGAACGAAGATCCTAGCTGAAGTACTTCGGTGTGTCCGTATTTATATTCATGTTTTATTTTCAGGGTCGTTTTCCTGTACTAACCTCGCAGACGGCAGCTATGCCGACCCCAACGATTGCCATGTATTTCACCAGTGCGTCGGTGGGGAACTCGCGACCATCTAACCAATGTGCGGCGGGTACCTTCTACAACGGGTCAGTCTGTGACTGGGAGTCGTCCACTGAACCCTGCACACCTAGAGATTAAATATTTCTGATTGTACAACAGTCGACTCTTTTAATTAAACGTCCTTTCTGGCGAACATGGTATTAGTGCGGTTGTTTAAGTGTAATTTATAATTGGTGACAAATAAAAATTCGAGAAAATATACAATTTTTTATATATATATATATATTCGAGTCAGTTATTTACGACACATTCCGGTATTGGCAAAACTAAGGTAGAATCTTGGTTTTGGCGGGAGGTGAGAGGTCGAATCGTTTAACATTGCTACACCTTTAACGCTCAGTTGTTTAAACCCCAAAGTTATTCGGCATACCTTCCCGATAGCCATCTACTTAGAGCTTGGTCATGCGTTAAAGTACGGCATTCTTTTCGTGCCCGAAGACGTCATCGCATCAACACTGCAGCTCCGACCTCGAAACACAACTTTGCGGTTAGGCGTGGTTGCTCGTTAGCTCATGCAACCTTAAGTTGCAAGTCGTGTTATTCAGCGGTATTCGGGTTAATTCGTCGAACAACAAGAATCTTATAGGGAGTTCGCATACCAAGTGTTTATAGTGGGTTATGTTAGTATTTAGCTCTGCATATGGTATCACAGTAACCGTTACAGTGTTAATAGTATTTAATATTTGGGTACATGAAATTATGCGCAAACTGTAACTATTTTACAGAACAGCAGCAGTAATAAATAATGTTAACAAGAAATAACATTTTAACTTGCAATGTTTTCCGGTGGTTGGCGCTAGCAAGCCTCGTTACTCGGTCCAATGCCCAAGGCTTATCTCCTCAAAATTCGCTGGTTGCGATTATTGTAATTAGCGTCGTGGCGACAATGGCAATTATTTTGGTCGCCTTGTCGCTATTTTTACTGTACCGAAGATTGAAAGGTAAGATCACTCACGTTGTAGACCTCTGTTAAAATGACAATAAAACTGCGCATTGCATTAACGCTTGGTTGCTATTTATCTTTTATCTATATCTATGCTAATTTTTTTTATAATTTTACCTTGATTGTGTTTTATATATTTTCTCATTTGATACGTCTGTTAATCTTTAAAACGTCGTTGGTTTTATGTTAAAAAATGTTAGTTTTAACAACATTAAGTAATCGTTCGCAAAGCAATGTACTTCAGTGCGGCATATGTAACAGTTCAACTCGGTCTACGCATGATCCACGCTTGACCAATTTCTTATGCCCTCAACAGCGCGGAAAATTCACTGTTTGCGCCCCTGGGTAGGCTGTGTGGGATAGGTTTGTGTTTGGTCGGTTTTTCTGGTTAATATTTTGAACACGCTATAATACGCTGGAAGATAAACATATGATTTGAATTTTAGGGAATAGTATTACAAATGTCTTATTTTTGGTCGTTTACTTACGGACCCGGTTATCTGGAGTTCTTCCTTGATTTATTTTCTATCATTTTTATATCAGATCTACTTGCTTTATTGCTTTTAACAAGGTGTATTTGGAAAATTTGTAAGTTCTAAAATGGCTTTATAATATATATATATATATATATATATAAAGATTATTTCCACCTCAAAATTCTATTACATGTTGTTTTTAAATAGAGTAATGCTGTTTTTAAATAAAATAATTTATACCGAATCGAGTGACTGTATAGCTTTGAATATAATGTTGCATTATACAATATATATATCTATATAAGCCTGCATTCCCATAATCTGTTTTGTCTTTCAGCAGTCGGTTCGCTGCGATCTAACTCTACACAGTTACTTGCGTATGACAATCCACTAGTTACGGAAGATTCGGGCAAAGGTATCTTGGTTTGCTTAGAATACATACAGTAGCATACAAAAAAGTAAATACATTTTGTGACGTTATTTTAGGCGAGAACATTGCAGCAGCTGACGGCCCGAAATTTAGACATGCAGCAACGCAGACTGATGGCACTTCAGTTGTTGATGAACAAGTTAGTGCCATAAATACTGCAAAGTTAAAAATGATTTCTTAACAAAGTTTCTTCTTAGGAGAAATTGGAACAAACCTCTGTAACAGAAGAAAGCCCTCAGATCCCTGTCATTTCAAAACGGAATGAAGTAAAACAAGGTTTAAATTTCGATCTTAATTTCAAGATTTCTTATTTATATAGCCACATGCCAATGACATTTTGATCCGCAGCCGAGGTGTTTGTATTCGAGAGCACGGAAACTGCAACAATTCAAGAGGGAATTGTTCACCATCGGCCAATGTTAGAACGGCGAAAATCACGTGACGACATCGTCTTCCAGTCTGGCTGGCGGAAAACTGTGAAATTAATGGATCTTATTCGAGCAAATGTGATCAGGGAGTCTCGCGTTCTTCAGCTGGAACACGAAACTGTGAGACATACGTCTATTTGAGATGCTATTGTGATCATGTTTATCCTTAGAGTTGGAAAATGACAGCACAGTTACTACACGACATTCGATTTATTTTACGATTATAGAAATTACTTTTTTTTAAGTTTAAGCTTTTTAAAAAATAAATTTAAGAACAGACCACCGATAATGCACGTACTTTCAGATCACCGAGGAAGAGGTAGCTAAGGAATTGAAGCCGTATTTAATCGGGAAATACCCTATTGCGGGAATCTACAACGATGTCACTGGAAGCAAAATGTCTCTTTTTCAAGCGTATAAAGAAAAAATTATTTCCAGAGGTATATTTTGAGCATTGGTATAAGCCTTTTTTTACTTAAACATTTAAAATGATCATAATTGTATGGATTAATATGAATTCGTGTATATTTTTTCTGGTGATAATATCAACCTTCTCATTAAAGATTCTTCTTCGCCATTTCAACACATAGGTACCGCTCTGAGCTTGCTAGAGGCACAGGCAGCAGTTGGCAGTATAATTGATCCATACGAAGGAAGAAGCATGGGCGTGTCTGAGGCACTGCAGCAGAATCTCCTTGATAAAAATTTTGCCGCTGTGCTAGCCCGAGCGGAACGAGCGGTTACGGGTTATAAAACAAGGGACTCCGAAGAGAAATTGTCTCTTTTCCAAGCCATGCAAAAGGTTTGTTGGTATCATATTTAACACCAAATTTACCATTCTTAAAACTCTTTTAAATTTTCCAGGGCCTTGTTGTGGAAAAACACGGAATTCGACTTTTAGAAGCTCAAATTGCTACTGGGGGCGTCATTGATCCCGTTGCGAATCATAGATTGCCGGTAGAAATTGCATTTGAGCGAGGTACTTTTTCTAATTATCCTGTTATACTGATACAAAACAAGAACATAACGAAATGTTAATTTATTAGGCTTATTCAACGAGCGATTGCACCGAACACTTGAAGATCCGTCAGATGACACGAAGGGATTTCTCGACCCGAATACCAATGAAAACCTGACCTACATAGAACTGATTGAACGATGTGTAGAAGACCCAGACACTGAATTGCTTTTGTTGCCGCTTGTACGCCCCGATGAGAAGAAGTATTACGAAGGAGGGTAAGTCATACGAATAAATGAATTCTAAACGCAGTTCTTCAGATGACTTAATATGAGCAATATAAATTAATCTAATTCACTTGAATGTTTACTTGAAAATCGTGGTAACGCGTAAGATCATAAGCCGAAAGACCGAATTTTAATTTATAAACAAAAAATAAAGTATCGTCGTCTGTCGTACACAGAATTGTAGACGTTTGCGTATCCGACGACTGCTGACACACGGTGATCGAAAAGCTAATTGTTTCCAGTTGTCGTTTTATATATGACTGGAGTTAATATACAATTTTCCAACATTCTTTAGCCACCTGGAAGAAACTGCTATCCGAACACGTATGTCGGTTTCCAAAAGTCGCACCACAAGTTCTTCGTCTACGGAAGAAGATTAACAACTTATAATATTCGTGTTTATAATTTATAGGGCTAGCCTATATTTATTTAAAAGAATAATAGCCGATGAATATTAATTATATCTTAAAGACTATATTTTTGAAACTTACGTCACTAATTTCTCCCTCTTACCGAGTATTGCGTATAATAAAAATTGCTATAGAAGTTCCTATATAGGCCTTATTTTTCAATGTTTAAAATTGCAAGGTAGCGCAAAAAAACACTTTTTAATTATTTGCTTGGGCGTGTAAAGAAATTGCCGTGTTTCGATTACCAAGTAGGCTATCCTAGCTTTTAACTTCATGAGAACCAAAGTAAACAAAGTGAAGTTGCCAGTGTCCGATAACTTTAACAACAAAATTATTTGTGTTGGGTAGGACTCGCAGTTGGTTATTTCAATATCTTCATTGTATTGACAAACTATAATAGTTTAGTTTATTTTTTGTTTCCACGATGAAAACACAAAGCAGGACCTTTAATACAATTTGGAAAACGATAATATATTGGCTTTATTAACCAGACTGTGGTCGTCTGACGAATGGTGGGGTGGCTTTGGTAACCCGGTACGAGGTCGCCTGACGAATGCTTTTTAACTTGTGACCAGTCGAAAGGGTTTATATGTAATAGCCATTATATCAGATCCCAGCTACGCCTATGTAGTACCTCTTTTTAACAAATTCCTTAAAATGCTCATTTAAGAAAGCTTTATTCCACTCGTACAACACAGTTGGGTAAAAAAAGTTTTATTAATTTAAAAAATAAATTTACCAAACAAATATAAAATGATAAACTGGAAATGATTTTTTTCTCATGAAATTCCTTACCGGTGTAGCGTTTCAGCCCAATTTATTGTTGCTCGGTCTACAACCTCGACCGCCACAATGCAACTATACGCTCACAATGGCACAACTCGTGAATACACAACTTGTACATCTCACATTACTGTACAGAACTATCCTTCGCCAATTGCGTCTTACTTTAAAGCACAAAGGGTACAACGAAATATATAGAGAAAACCAGGCAATCAAGTAATCAACGAATCAAGTCAATAACGTAAAATCGGTGAGCGTAAAAAAATGCGAGGAATTTAAACCAACGACATAGAAATAAAACAAAACTTTACACATCCCCCAACTCAAAAATAACTTCCCTTCCAAAATGAATACACCAAATTACAAAGGTACGCCGGTGGCCTTAAGCGTCCGTTCAAACCCCGAAAAAATGCAATTCGTTCAAGTTCGCATTGTCCCGGCCAACCAGTCGTAAACCGCCAGGGTCGAAGACCCACCGTAACGCTGGTCTGGAGGGGCTTTACTGGGGCGACAGCAAAGTCCACTGGGTCAAACACACGAACCAACCCACTCTTTTTAATCCGGTTCGACACAAAATTCGTATGTCCTGGTGCACCGAAAATATCGGTCTGGTACAATCGTCCTACGTCAACTGCGTTTCCTTTGTCTCTTTCGTACAAGGTGCGTTGGTCCACCATCCCAAGGAGGCGCATGAACTGCCCACCGCTTGTGGACTTGGGTGCGTCGACGTGGCCGATGTTGACCACATTGATGTACTCCTCTTGTGGCTCTTCCTTAGTCAGTACCACGTCAACTAACTCATTGCCGTACTCCATCTCGGTTGCGACATGTTCACATAAAACATTTTCCATCGCCATTTCTCCAACTGAGTTCGTGTCCGGAGCCTGTTCCTCGGCTTCTGTGGACTTCTTGACCGTCTCTGCTTTCTTACGGGGCACAAAGACTGCATTTCCTTGGAAATTGATGTGCTCCTTTTTGTTTAAAGAAAACAGTTTTTCAGGAGAAGATGCTGGTGATTGGGGATCAACATGATCGTCTATCTCAACTTGCGGCTCTTCCTTAGTCCGTACCTCGTCGTCAACTATCTCCGTTGCGTACTTCATATCGGGTGCGACATTTTCACATAAAACAGTTTCCATCGCCATTTCTCCAACCGAGTTCGTGTCCGGGGCCCGTTTTTCGGCTACTGGGGACTTCTCAGCCGTCTCTACTTTCTTACCGGGCACGAAGACTTCGTCGTTGATGTTCGGGACTAACGTTTTCGCGTCGATGTTCAGATTCGTGAAAGAAGAAGTGACATCATTGCCCTTCGCCATACCATCGTCTAATACGTGTGCGATTCTTTCCGACCTGGAATTCTTCTTGACAATTTCACGACCGGTTTCTTCCAATCTAGGTTGGCCGTTATTGTCCAATCGACGTAATTTATACGAGAAATCCCTTACCTTTTCACTATTTTCCACATTACAGAACATTGCCTTTGATCGACATGGATGTCTAGGTCCGTATTTAAGATCGAAATGTTTCACCAATGATTTAAAACACCATCGTTGCTGTTTGGGCAAAACAGATTGAATTTGCACCGCATCTCCTCGTAGGCAACACGCCAACTGTAAGCCCATTTGTTCCTCATCCCATTGGTTTAGTTCTGCCATGGCCTCAAAATGTTCTTTGAACGCCGGCCATGAATTTTGACCATCAAAATTTATTTTTACGGGCACGTCCGAGCCGAACGGCTTGACCTGTGTACCATAACCAACCTTTGTCGTTGGTGTGACATAACCAAGCTCGGGGGAAGCTTTAGCTTTATTCTTTAAGGCCTGTACGATTTTCGCCTGAACCTTCTCGTCCAGCTGCATTTCACCCATCTTCTTAACCATCGCGTCTATTAGTCTTTCCATATTCATTGTAAGGCCCAGCCAGGGACGCCAAAAATTGTAGCGTTTCAGCCCAATTTATTGTTGCTCGGTCTACAACCTCGACCGCCACAATGCAACTATACGCTCACAATGGCACAACTCGTGAATACACAACTGTACATCTCACATTACTGTACAGAACTATCCTTCGCCAATTGCGTCTTACTTTAACCCTTTAGAAACGATAAGACCAAATTTGGCTTTTTTGACATGTGCGCATTCAAAATAAAAAATCTCCAAAATTCCTTATCCAAACTGCTAAAGTTTGGTCTCTTTGGAAAGCTATATGATATATCTTTTGAAAAATACAAAAATAAACATAACTTTGCATTTGAAATTTTTAAGGAAAGTTTAGTTGAATTTTATGACTTTTTTTGGTCTAATTTTGAGGGGGAAGTCTCACTAAAAACGTTTTTTTTCTAATACTACGCCCAAAATGTGCGTTTCATTTAATGTGTCTATGGCAGTAGAATCAGTTTCGCTTCTTGGAATTTCCCGGATGTGATCTTACTTGTATTTTTTTACATTTTGGGGGGTTTTGAGTATCTTTATAGTTATAGTCGCAATTTGGTTCAAACACTTTATTTATAGTTTATTTCAAAGAAAATTAGTAAGAAAAAGAAATGTGTACTTTATAGTAATCTAAATTTCTATTCTAACATTACTTATAATAAAAAAAACGAAAACAAACTTTGGGATGGGTGGACCTGTAACATGAAATTAGTGACGTAATATTATTTTGATGACGTCATAAAACCAAAAGTATAATATAATTGTAGGAAATTTGTTTTTGAGTAACTTTGCAAGAGTAAGTTATACTCTATTGTAAACAAATCATAAAACTATCAACATGTGTATATAGAAATGAATCATAGACGGTGTGACGACAAAGAATATTCGACGATCTATCCCAAAATAAAGTTTTTACAAATGTTGGAAATTTTATTTCGAACAACTCTAGTGCTGAACATTTTGCTCTAGCTATAACACAAGAGGCGCTAGAGAACTACTAAGCGGACTCGGTCTAAACACGCAAACTGCGCAAAAACAATCTCGTTTCTAAAGGGTTAAAGCACAAAGGGTACAACGAAGTATATAGAGAAAACCATGCAATCAAGTAATCAACCAATCAAGTCAATAACGTAA
>CH002768.1:8609-18744 GCA_000149265.1 Ciona savignyi
TACTGATTTGTATCAATTATTGTGTCATCTAAAATTCCAAACCATCACACCGTGGGGACGGTTGATTGCAACTGCAGTCTTACTAACTGCCAAAAACTAAATGGGTTATTA
This sequence comes from Ciona savignyi, assembly GCA_000149265.1. Classification (NCBI taxonomy): domain Eukaryota; kingdom Metazoa; phylum Chordata; class Ascidiacea; order Phlebobranchia; family Cionidae; genus Ciona; species Ciona savignyi. Next base: position 8,721 of record CH002768.1, read on the forward strand.
TTTGTTAGATCCCTGTTCATGAAATCAAAAGTTGAACCATTGCTGCCTACATTGGATGCCATTGTTAGGGGCTTATCCTGTTACAACATGAGAGATGTGATTGTAAACAACAAGATACTTTTTCAACCAGTGTTTTGTCCATCTACCATTTTTACTTGGAATCATGAAGACTTTATGAGTATATTGACGCCACATTTTTCTGAAGAGCGAAGTAACAAAAAAAATTTGGAAACTACAACTTTCAAAGCATTTCTAGATTTTGCTGAAATGTGCTATTATGATGGTATGTATAAAATATGCCATATTTACCTTCAGCGAATGCCATATTTACATTCACCAGGGTTGGGATTATTTGAACAGACAATTCTTTGTAGTGTGCATTTTTCGTTATTTAAATTTATTTTTTTAATCTGAAAGCAGCATCACCTATGCTTTTAAGTAACCCTACTGTTTCCCACATTTTACAGACCAATTTCCACTTTCATTGGGGCATCTGATGAAATTTATTAGTGGGTCACCAACAATGCCTCCCCTTGGGTTGCCTTCTAATGTTACGGTTGAATTCCTGCATGATTGCAAGCCATCAGTGAGTGGAACTGCATGTCACTGTTTGCCAACAGTGAGTACATGCAGCATAACTTTGAAGCTGCCGGTACATATTAGAAGTGCAGATGAAATGCAGCAGTCATTTGGAAGTGCACTTGCTTGTGAACAGGGTTTTGGGCTTATATAAAAGCAGGCATCGCTAAAGGGAGGGAAAGCGGGATGGAGGGAAAGTGCTCACCAAAACTATGACAATTAATTTTAACCTTTCCCTAAACCCTAACCCCCATGTTTAAAACTAACTCTTATGCCCTAATATATATTTTGGTGTTCAGTTTTCCTCCTTCCCGCTTTTCCTCCTTTTAGGTTTCCCCTAAAAATGCTGTTACAAAACGCTTTTGTGTATTGGCTAATAGCCACCTTTCGTTATTTCCCACTGTTTAATAAAAGTGATTTCAATTATTTTTTTTATTTTGTATTAAAAATGAAAAATAAGTCTTTAACTAACAGAATTTACTCACAAACACTCGCACAGTAGGAATGAAAAAATAAATTTGAGGAGATATTAGAATTGTTTTAAAATCCATCACATCTGTCCGAATATGTAGTGGCATATGTATAAAAATAAAAAATCTAATATTTTGGTTGTTTCAGCTCAATTGCTCAAGATTATAATAGGATTCCTCCCAATGAATTTATTCTTTGGCAAGTCTTAACAGCAGATTATAGTTTTGTAATGCATTGTGCCAGTCAATACAATGATGCATTGGGAGATTTTGTGAAATGTGACTAAAATAATTTTGATAGATACTATATCTTGGCTCAATGTCTGGTAAGTTGCTAGTGACTTCATACTTTTGTTGGTCAGTCAGTGGTTGTAGAAAACTCTTTGTCGAATAAGACTCTGGAAGATAAAACAGTTCATCAGGTCTTCCAGCTACCGTCTCCCTGTTAGATTTTCGGATGTAATGTGTATTCCAACACTTTTTGATATCATCCAATTCTTTTTGAATTAAATTCGAAAAGCAAAACCACAAACACTCTGTTTGTGCAGTGTTTCCAGGAGTAAAAATTTCTCTGTCTATTAAGTCCTTAAAAAAATTGATCCACCATGTTGTGCCGCTTTTTCTTAATATAGACCACCAAGCTTCTATTCTTTGATTGTGTGGAGATGTTCCATAAATATGACCTTTCATGTTATTTGTTAAATAACTTTGGGTAGCAGCTACGATTCCATTTTCTGTACCACAATCTGTTCTTACTTTTTGGGGGAATCCGCCAAAATCCGTAACTGCATCCCAGAATAGATGTGCAATAACAGCAGGGTCATTATTGCTTCGTAAAACTTCAAGCCATATTAATTTTCTGCTCCATCCGTCAATGCAGCCATGTATAGCAAATCCGTAAGGTTTTAATTTATCATACCCATCCAGGTGCCAGCAAAAGTTTGGACCAGGCGATATGTATTGTCTTCTTTTTAATCGTTTAGCTCGTCTCAGTTCACAGCCTCCGGGATCCATTTCTTTCAAAAATGAAGCCACCTGGCCACGGGAAGCTATACAACCATCTCTGCGCAAACTGTGCCACATGCTTCTATAACCTAGCATGCATCCAGCGCCATCAAGTTTTTGTTGTAATTTGGCCTTGATATCTTGATCATCAGTAACTATTGATCTTCGTTTCAATCCGTAAACACGTAAACGATTCTTCAATGTTCTTAAACTCATTTTTTTAGCATGGTACTTTTCCAAAAGGACAATTATTGTGGCGTATGAGAAGCCATTACGAAAATAATGCCTTATGAGCAGTTCTTCTGTTATTGGATTAGCACAATACGGACAGAAGTTGTATGCTGGGCTAATTCTCCTTTTACACCTCTGGCATTGGCATAATTCTTCCATGGTAGGAAAATATCTAAACGTGACTACGATCAAATAATTCGAAGCAACATTGGCACTCGGCACCGGCAGGTGAAAGTTTTTTATGGCAAAATTAATACATACCGATTTGCTGACTCATCATAAATAAAAAAGAGAACAACCGCCGTACTGTTTAAAATAATCTTTGTGCAGTTTAAACAGCTGCCTAATTGCCGGTCAAACAACAGTGCGTATCTTCTGGTAACCCTATACATTAACACATTGGAAACTTACCGGTAGGCGGTATATATACATATTATAAACAAAGGATTAAAAAAAACTGGCCTAGCTAGCATGCATCTGGGAATGGTGGGCCTGTGTTATTTCAATGGGGATACGAATATTAACTAGTTACCACAAAATTACTTAGTTATCTGCTTTACATTTTAACGAAAGCAATCCACGTAACGTGAATATTTAGTGGTTGCCGTTATTTCCAACAGCTTTCATACATCTAAATCAACGTATTTTTGTAGTAGGCCTAAATAGATAAAACTGGTCAAACTAGTGCAATGCATACATATTAACTAGTTACCAACAAATGAGCTGCCTATCTTGTTACCATTTCAAACGAAAGCAATCAACGCACACAAGTCGCGTATATTTTGTAAATATGTCATAGACTTGATATCAAACAGCTTGCATACATCTAAAATTCTAAATCAACGTATTTTTTACAGTAGATGGATAACACTTGATAAAGTCGTGCAGTGCACACATATCAACTAGTTACCAAAAAAAGTACTCCGATATATGCTTTACATTTCAAACGAAAGCAATCAACGCACCACGTAGCGTGAATATTCAGTGGTTGCCGTTATATTTCAAACAGCTTACATACATTTAAAGTAACGTATTTTTACAGTAGATAGATAAAACTTGGTAAAGTCGTGCAGTGCACACATATCAACCAGTTACAATAAAATTACTCCGATATCTGCTTTACATTTCAAACGAAAGCAATCAACTCACACAAGTCGCGTATATTTCGTATATACGCCATAGACTTGACATCAAACAGCTTTCATACATCTAAATCGATGTATTTTAGTAGTAGATGGATAAAACTTGGTAAAGTCATGCAGTGCACACATACCAACTAGTTTTAACAAAATTACTTCGATATCTGCTTTACATTTCAAACGAAAGCAATCAACGCACATAAGTCGCGTATATTTCGTATATACGCCATAGACTTGACATCAAACAGCTTTCATACATCTAAATGAACGTATTTTTTACAGTAGATGGACAAAACTTGGTAAAGTCATGCAGTGCACACATATCAACTAGTTTTAACAAAATTACTTCGATATCTGCTTTGCATTTTAAAGGAAAGCAATCAACGCCCCACGTAGCGTGAATATTTAGTGGTTGCCATTATTTCAAACAGCTTTCATACATCTTAATCAACGTATTTTAGTAGTAGCTGGATAAAACTTGGTACAGTCGTGCAGTGCACACATATCAACCAGTTACCATAAAAGTACTCCGATATTTGCTTTACATTTCAAACGAAAGCAATCAACGCACACAAGTCGCGTATATTTCGTATATACGTCATAGACTTGACATCAAACAGCTTTCATACATCTAAATCGATGTATTTTAGTAGTAGATGGATAAAACTTGGTAAAGTCGTGCAGTGCACACATATCAACCAGTACCTAAAAATTACTTCGATATCTGCTTTACATTTCAAACGAATCCAATCAACGCACCACGTAGCGTGAATATTTAGTGGTTGCCGTTATCTCAAACAGCTTTCATACATCTAAAGTAACGTATTTTTACAGTAGATAGATAAAACTTATTAAAGTAGTGCAATGTATACATATTAACTAGTTACCAACAAAAGAGCTGCCTTTCTTTTTATCATTTCAAACGATAGCAATTAACGCACACAAGTCGCGTATATTTCGTATATACGTCATAGACTTGATATCAAACAGCTTTCATACATCTAAATCGACGTATTTCAGTAGTAGATGGATAAAACTTGGTAAAGTCGTGCAGTGAACACATATTAACTAGTAACGACAAAATTACTCCGATATATGCTTTACATTTCAAACGAAAGCAATCAACGACCCACGTAGCGTTACTATTTAGTGATTGCCGTCATTTCAAATAGCTGTCATACGTCTAAATCGACGTATTTTAGTAGTAGATGGATAAAACTTGGTAAAGTCGTGCAGTGCACACATATCAACCAGTTAACATAAAATTACTCCGATACCTGCTTTACATTTCAAACGAAAGCAATCAACGCACACAAGTCGCGTATATTTCGTATATACGTCATAGACTTGACATCAAACAGCTTTCATACATCTAAATCAACGTATTTTTTACAGTAGATGGACAAAACTTGGTAAAGTCATGCAGTGCACACATATCAACTAGTTTTAACAAAATTACTTCGATATCTGCTTTGCATTTTAAAGGAAAGCAATCAACGCACCACGTAGCGTGAATATTTAGTGGTTGCCGTCATTTCAAACAGCTTTCATACATCTTAATCAACGTATTTTAGTAGTAGCTGGATAAAACTTGGTAAAGTCGTGCAGTGCACACATATCAACTAGTTACCAAAAAAAGTACTCCGATATATGCTTTACATTTCAAACGAAAGCAATCAACGCACCACGTAGCGTGAATATTTAGTGGTTGCCGTTATTTCAAACATCTTTCATACATCTAAAGTAACGTATTTTTACAGTAGATAGATAAAACTTATTAAAGTGAAGCAATGTATACATATTAACTAGTTACCAACAAATGAGCTGCCTATCTTGTTACCATTTTAAACGAAAGCAATAAACGCACACAAGTCGCGTATATTTCGTATATACGTCATAGACTTGATATCAAACAGCTTTCATACATCTAAATCGACGTATTTCAGTAGTGCTCACATATTAGCCAGTATCTAAAAAATTATCTTATTATCTCCTTTACATTTCAAACGAAAGCAATCAACGCACCACACACGGTAAATATTCCTTGGTTGCCATTATTTCAAACATTGTTCGAGATCGAAGTGGGAAAACAGGTTGCGCATATTGATGTTATGTGACAAGATATCACCCTGTAGTCAATTGGAGTACACTACAAGTAAGATAACCATACATGTGTTGAGTTTCATGCTTTGGTCAAGAACTGCCGAAACCACCATGTATTTTCACCTCACTCGGTAATATATATATATATATATATAGAACGAGGTTGTCGCGCGACCACAGGTTGATGATGATATTTTATTTTCATTCTACAAGATATCGTTTTGCAGTCAATTCGACTGCATTTTAAGTAATAGCACGAAATCATACATGCACTGCTTTTAATGTTGGGCCAAAAAAATGTTAAACCGCAGTGTATTTTCATCTCGATCGATGAAATAACGGGCGAGGTTATCGGGTGACCACAGGTTGATGAGTTAATGACATCATTTTATTCTATTTTAGAAAATGTCGCTTGGTTTAATGGGTTGAACAAAATGTGCCATATTTTAATCGCCCTAAACCATAGTCCTTTTGCTGTACGAACTATGATTCAATCAGCTGCAAAAGCTTCGGTGGGTTTCTTTCTCCGGTTTCTCCGAATTTTATCGTAAATTGAAAACTACAGATTTGTCCTTTAATTTGGACTAGACTTTATTTTTTATTTCAACAGACCAAGTTTCTGACAAATCTACCAATTCAATTTTCAAATTAAATCAGGCTAGTATAGCCTGTGTAACCACTCATAGGGTTTGACGTAACATTCGCAATTTCCATAAAAACGTTTTAAATAAGAGGAAGTATATCTTAATACCAGTTTACAAATGTGGCTAAAGTGAATATTATGTAATTTTTCGTTAGGACATTCGGCTTTATAATCTTTTTAATTTAAAATTTAAATGATTTGAAGAAATTAATCTTTGGATGCTGTTTTACGTCATTATTTAAATTGTTGTTTAATAATATATGTTAATTGTGTGTCACAATCGTTACGTTTGGCATTATAGAATTGTGCAAGAACAGTTTCGGTTTCGAGTTTTGAGTTTCGGATTTTGTGTTTCGGTTTCGAATTTTGTGTTTCGGTTTTGAGTTTTGTGTTTCGGTTTTGAGTTTTGTGTTTCGGTTTCGAGTTTTGTGTTTCAGTTTCGAGTTTTGTGTTTCAGTTTCGAGTTTTGTGTTTCGGTTTCGAGTTTTGTGTTTCGGTTTTGAGTTTTGTGTTTCGGTTTCGAGTTTTGTGTTTCAGTTTCGAGTTTTGTGTTTCGGTTTTAAGTTTTGTGTTTCGGTTTTGAGTTTTGTGTTTCGGTTTCGAGTTTTGTGTTTTAGTTTTAAGATTTGTGTTTCGGTTTCGAGTTTTGTGTTTCGGTTTTGAGTTTTGTGTTTCGGTTTCGAGTTTTGTGTTTCGTTTTTAAGTTTTGTGTTTCGGTTTTGAGTTTTGTGTTTCGGTTTCGAGTTTTGTGTTTCGGTTTTAAGTTTTGTGTTTCGGTTTCGAGTTTTGTGTTTCGGTTTCGAGTTTTGTGTTTCAGTTATAAGTTTTGTGTTTCGGTTTCGAGTTTTGTGTTTCGGTTTCGAGTTTTGTGTTTCGGTTTTGAGTTTTGTGTTTCGGTTTCGAGTTTTGTGTTTCGTTTTTAAGTTTTGTGTTTCGGTTTTGAGTTTTGTGTTTCGGTTTCGAGTTTTGTGTTTCGGTTTTAAGTTTTGTGTTTCGGTTTCGAGTTTTGTGTTTCGGTTTCGAGTTTTGTGTTTCGGTTTCGAGTTTTGTGTTTCGGTTTTAAGTTTTGTGTTTCGGTTTCGAGTTTTGTGTTTCGGTTTCGAGTTTTGTGTTTCGGTTTTGAGTTTTGTGTTTCGGTTTTAAGTTTTATGTATCAGTTTTGAGTTTTGTGTTTCGGTTTTGAGTTTTGTGTTTCGGTTTTGAGTTTTGTGTTTCGCTTTTGAGTTTCGGTTTTGAGTTTTGTGTTTCGGTTTCGAGTTTTGTGTTTCGGTTTTAAGTTTTGTGTGTCCGTTTCGAGTTTTGTGTTTCGGTTTCGTGTGTTGTGTATCTTATTTTGTGGTTTGCCCTTATGGGCCACCGTAGATAACACTGTACTTTGTTTTCTTTAAATGGTGTTTATTTGTACAATATTTATTTATCTTTTGGCACATTTGCAATTTTCGTTTGTGCTCCAAGATCTAAAGAAGACAAACGTAGAATTGTGGGTTAGGGGAACGCAGGTGTAGTTATTAAACTTCTACTGCGTTCTCACGGCCCGCGCTGTCGCAGTGTGTTTTATATGAGGACATGTATAGGTTTTTTCTGTCCATTGGGCCATAGGGTTCGGATAACTTCCGTCAAATACGTTTTTTAGTTATAACATTCTATCAATCCAATGCTTTCCGCTTTGGTCAGCTGTCTGTCAATCAAATGACGTCATCACGGTGGGTGGAGCGTCTACTGCCCGTTATATAGACAGTTTTGCTTTGCGTGTATCGCCGGGCGTTGTGGCGTGCGCCTGTAATCCAGTTACTTGGAGGCTTGGGTTGGAGGACGGTGTGAGATTGGGAGCTCTGTGGCGCTCTGTCCTATGTCGATCGGGCGTCCGCGCTAAGCTCGGCGTCAATATGGGCATTCCAGGGGAGCCCGGAGTGGCCAGGTTGTCCAAGGAGGAACGCACCGGGCGAGGCCCGAAAGGGAGCAGCCAAAAGTTCCCACGTTGATCAGTAGCGGGATAGCGCCTGTGAATAGGCGGAGCGTTGCAGCCCAGTCAATATCGCGGGACCCACTCCTTTGCAATTTTTTTAAGTCGTTGTTACATTTTTGTATCTGGCATCACTGTAACTGTTTTCTCATGACTTAACTGACAGTTTTGTATTTGTTAACACTGTACTTCGTTTTCTTTTAACTGGAGGTTTATTTGTACAATATTTATTTATCTATTGGCACATTTGCAATTTTCGTTTGTGCTCCAAGATCTGAAGAAGACAAACGTAGAATTGTTGGTTAGGGGGACGCAGGTGTAGTTATTAAACTTCTACTATACGTTCTCACGGCCCGCGCTGTCGCAGTGTGTTTTATATGAGGACAGGTATAGTTTTCGTTTGGCTCATTGGGCCACAGGGTTCGGGCAACTTACCTCAAATACGTTTTTTAGTCATAACATTCTATTAATCCAATGCTTTACGGTTTGGTCAGCTGTATGTCAATCAAATGACGTCATCACGGTGGGTGGAGCGTCTACTGCCCGTTATATAGACAGTTTTGCTTTGCGTGTATCGCCGGGCGTTGTGGCGTGCGCCTGTAATCCAGTTACTTGGAGGCTTGGGTTGGAGGACGGTGTGAGATTGGGAGCTCTGTGGCGCTCTGTCCTATGTCGATCGGGCGTCCGCGCTAAGCTCGGCGTCAATATGGGCATTCCAGGGGAGCCCGGAGTGGCCAGGTTGTCTAAGGAGGAACACACCGGGCGAGGCCCGAAAGGGAGCAGCCAAAAGTTCCCACGTTGATCAGTAGCGGGATGGCGCCTGTGAATAGGCGGACCGTTGCAGCCCAGTCAATATCGCGGGACCCAATCCTTTGCAATTTTTTCGTTTATGTTAATTAATAAATATAAAACTTGGATTTTACGCTGTTTGTTTTTGCTCTTTTACAACTTTACATTTTCCGTAACATTGGGGGTTCGAATCCAGCTTAATACAGTATAATGGTATACCTCCGCACAAACATTAATCACCGCTGCAAAAACTTATGTAACTCGACCGTGGAAACGTGGTAGACATGTAATATCTACCCTTGTGCTTTCCCAAGACACAATTCACCTGCTTCCTTCTTCAGTGCTTACAGCAATATGAAGGAAATCGCAAAAATTCCAACATCGGCCACACATTAGTCGTTGTTACATATTTGTATCTAGCATCACTGTAACTGTTTCCTCATGACTTAACTGACAGTTTTGTATTTGGTAACACTGTACTTGGTTTTCTTTTAACTGGAGGTTTATTTGTACAAGATTTATTTATCTATTGGCACATTTGCAATTTTCGTTTATGCTCCAAGATCTGAAGAAGACAAACGTAGAATTGTGAGTTAGGGGGACGCAGATGTAGTTATTAAACTTCTACTACGTTCTCACGGCCCGCGCTGTCGCAGTGTGTTTTATATAAGGACAGGTATAGTTTTCGTCCACAGGGTTCGGGCAACTTACCCCAAATACGTTTTTAGTCATTACATTCTATTAATCCAATGCTTTCCGGTTTGGTCAGCTGTCTGTCAATCAAATGACGTCATCACGGTGGGTGTGTTGTGTCTTGCATTCCATCTAGTTCCAAATGAAATATCATGTTACACTGCCAATTTAACCAAATCAACACTATTGTGATGTAATTTAGTGCAATAATCACCCAAACATTGCAACAATAAATATTGAGAAATAAAATTCGAATTTGTGTATTTATTCATGTGTTATTAAAACAATTACAATTGTAACTACTAAAGATGGATGCGACTTTTGATCCTTTTTAATTAATTATATGTGTATGACAGTTTGTATAACGGTCTCGTAACAAACACGTCAAGTAATAGCGATAAAATAAATG
>CH002768.1:19080-34604 GCA_000149265.1 Ciona savignyi
GTACAGTGTTACCAAATACAAAACTGTCAGTTAAGTCATGAGAAAACAGTTACAGTGATGCCAGATACAAATATGTAACAACGACTAATATGTGGCCGATGTTGGATTTTTTGCGATTTCCTTAAAATTGCTGTAAGCACTGAATAAGGAAGCAGGTGAATTGCGGCTTGGAAAAATACAAGGGTAGATATAACATGTCTACCACGTTTCCACGGTCGAGTTACATAAGTTTTTGCAGTGCGTGATAAATGTTTGTGCGGAGATATACCATTATACTGTATTAAGCTGGATTCGAACCCCCAATGTTACGAAAAATGTAAAGTCGTAAATAAATAGAAAACAACAGCGTAAAATCCAGGTTTTATTTTTATTGGTAATTAAAAGAAACCAAAAAATTGCAAAGGATAGGGTCCCGCGATATTGACTGGGCTGCAACCCTTTCGGGCCTCGCCCGGTGCGTTCCTCCTTGGACAACCTGGCCACTCCGGGCTCCCCTGGTATGCCCATATTGACGACGAGCTTAGCGCGGACGTCCGATCGACATAGGACAGAGCGCCACAGAGCTCCCAATCTCACACCGTCCTCCAACCCAAGCCTCCAAGTAACTGGATTACAGGCGCACGCCACAACGCCCGGCGATACACGCAAAGCAAAACTGTCTATATAACGGGCAGTAGACGCTCCACCCACCGTGATGACGCCATTTCATTGACAGAAAGCTGACCAAAGCGGAAAGCATTGGATTAATAGAATGTTATAACTAAAAACGAAAGTTGCCCGAACCTATGGCTCAATGGGCAGAACGAAAACTGTAACTGCCCTTGTATACAACACACTGCGACAGCGCGGGCCGTGAGAATGTAGTAGAAGTTTAATAACTACTCTGCGTCCCCCTAACCCACAATTCTACGTTTGTCTTCTTCAGATCTTGGAGCATAAACGAAAATTGCAAATGTGCCAATAGATAAATAAATATTGTACAAATAAACACCTTTAAAGAAAACGAAGTACAGTGTTATCAAATACAAAACTGTCAGTTAAGTCATGAGAAAACAGTTACAGTGATGCCAGATACAAATATGTAACAACGACTAATGTGTGGCCGATGTTGGAATTTTTGCGATTTCCTTCATATTGCTGTAAGCACTGAAGAAGGAAGCAGGTAAATTGTGGCTTGGGAAAGCACAAGGGTAGATATTACACGTCTACCACGTTTCCACGTTGGAGTTACATAAGTGTTTGCAGTGTGAGATAATATTTGTGCGGAGGTATACGATTATATTATATTAAGCTGGATTCGAACCCCCCAATGTTACGGAACATTTAAAGTTGTAAATAAAGAGAATACAACAGCGTAAATCCAGGTTTTATTTTTATTGGTAATTAAAATAAACCAAAAAATTGCAAAGGATTGGGTCCCGCGATATTGACTGGCTGCTCCCTTTCGATTTTGGCTGCTCCCTTTCGGGCCTCGCCCGGTGCGTTCCTCCTTAGACAACCGAGCCACTCCGGGCTCCCCTGGAATGCCCATATATAGAGTGCCCAGACGCCCGATCGACATAGGACAGAGCGGCACAGAGCTCCCAATCTCACACCGTCCTCCAACCCAAGCCTCCAAGTAACTGGATTACAGGCGCACGCCACAACGCCCGGCGATACACGCAAAGCAAAACTGTCTATATAACGGTCAGTAGACGCCCCACCCACCGTGATGACGTCATTTGATTGACAGACAGCTGACCAGAGCGGAAAGCATTGGATTAATAGAATGTTATGACTAAAAACGGGATTTGACGGAAGTTGCCCGAACCCTATGGCTCAATGGGTAGAACGAAAACTATACATGCCCTCATATAAAACACACTGCGACAGCGCGGGCCGTGAGAATGTAGTAGAAGTTTAATAAGTACACCTGCGTCCCCCTAACCCACAATTCTACTTTTGTCTACTTCAGATCTTGGAGCATAAACGAAAATTGCAAATGTGCCAATAGATAAATAAATATTGTACAAATAAACACCAGTTAAAAAAAACAAAGTACAGTTTTACCAAATACAAAACTGTCAGTTAAGTCATGAGAAAACACTTACAGTGATGCCAGATACAAATATGTAACAACGACTAATGTGTGGCCGATGTTGGAATTTTTGCAATTTTCTTTATATTGTTGTAAGCACTGAAGAAGGAAGCAGGTGAATTGTGGCTTGGGAAAGCACAAGGGTAGATATTACACGTCTGCCACGTTTTCCACGCGGTCGAGTTACATAATACGCAGTGTGTGAATAATGTTAGTGCGGAGGTATACCATTATACTGTATTAAGCTGGATTCGAACCCCCCCAATGTTACGGAAAATGCAAATTTGTAAATAAATAGGAAACAACAGCGTAAAATCTAGGTTTTAGTTTTATTGGTAATTAAAATAAACCAAAAAATTGCAAAGGATTGGTTGGGTCCCGCGATATTGACTGGGCTGCAACGCTCCGCCTATTCACAGGCGCTATCCCGCTACTGATCAACGTGGGAACTTTTGGCTGCTCCCTTTCGGGCCTCGCCCGGTGCGTTCCTCCTTGGACAACCTGGCCACTCCGGGCTCCCCTGGAATGCCCATATTGACGCCGAGCTTAGCGCGGACGCCCGATCGACATAGGACAGAGCGCCACAGAGCTCCCAATCTCACACCGTCCTCCAACCCAAGCCTCCAAGCAACTGGATTACAGGCGCACGCCACAACGCCCGGCGATAGAACCACCGCGAAACCTTCCATATAAAGCGTATTACACGCTCCACCCACCGGTGTGACGTCATCTGATTGACAGCTGAGCAAGGCGGTCGACTTATCAGTGGAAAACATTTAACTATTCTGATGTTAAAACTGAAGTGTGATTATTAGAACAATGATTTTCAGGAAGAAAGTGCAATATTTTCATGTTTTTATAGGTCTATGTGACTTAATTTGCTGAACCAAAACTGTACATGCGAATAACTAGATAAAACATAGGCATTAGTTTAGACACTGGTGTCAAAGTATTCATTTAAATCTTAAAACAACGTAAACAAAAATGCAAAGATAAGAAAATAAATCTTGTACAAATATACAAGATCAACGATGGTGTTAATATATTTTATTGTTTACAGAAACTTGTTGTGTGAAAGTCGTGATTGCCGTGTACAACAGGCAGGAAACTGAACAGATGGTTACGAACGCACGCTGATGTCAAAGGAGCTTACCGAGTGTATTAAAATAACCAAACTAGTGTTCTTGATTTTAATTGTTACGTCTCAGTATTTTGTGTGTTACGGTTATAGCTACATCAGAATGACAAAGTTGTAATTCTAGACGCTTTGCACCACAGAATCTGACAAAATTCCACACTGTATCTACGACCAGCTACGACTACGTTGCGCTTCATAATTTTAAATTAACAAACAATCATAGGTGATATCCTTTTCTTTTTCAATGGTTTTTTTACCTCAGCGTTCAGAGATCGACATTACAACGACACACTTTAAAATCATTTATTTTTCATTTATTTTATTGCTATTACTTAACGTGTTTGTTGCGAGACCGTTATACAAACTGTCATACACATATAATTAATTAAAAAGGATCAAAACTAGTCGCATCCATCTTTAGTAGTTACAATTGTAATTGTTTTAATAACACATGAATAAATAAATACACAATTTTCGAAGTTTATTTCTCAATATTTATTGTTGCAATGTTTGGGTGATTATTGCACTAAATTACATCACAATAGTGTTGATTTGGTTAAATTGGCAGTGTAAGATGATATTTGATTTGAAACTAGATGGAATGCAAGACACAGGTCAATAGAAATTCTATCACTATAACTACAAACCTTTTTTATTCACTATTCTATCACACAATAACAATTTGTTATAGTAAAGCTAAATCTTACCGCAGCTGGTAGATAGAGGGAATACATAATGGGGAGGTGGATGACGTGTAATACCTTCTCTGCTGTGCACTCCAAGCCACAATTCACCTGTTTTTCTCTTCGGTGCTTACGATGCGACCAGTTTAGTAATTTACAAATATTCACTGTGATTTTTCAATATTTGCTCATTTTATTGTTTACAGAAACAAATCGTGTGAAAGTTCGGAGAAAAGGAACAAATCAACGTGAGAAACTTCAGTTCGGAGCAGTGTTGCGAGATGAAAAATTCCATGCTGTCAGTGATGCCAGACGCAAAATATATGGGGATGCAGTTTACAACTGCGCAGGAAAGTAAAAACAAATGTTGCTGAAGCTGGAGTTAAAAGAAAACAAAGTTACCAAAGGAAAAATTGCAGTGATGCCACGAGAAAATAGCTTCAGTGATGCCAGATAAAAATACACTAAAAGAAAAGCAGTGTTCACGGGTAGAAAGTAAAAAAAGAGTTAATCACCGCATCGGTCAATATGCGCTATGAGTAACATATGTTCCATAATGTCATATTCCTTGCCGCAGCTAGGACATTGCAGCAACGCATCGTTCTCCGAAATTCTCTTCCTATTGGTTTTTCGAGCGTCACGTGACTTCACACGCTTCGGTGCACTCTGCTCGGTGGAGCGTGACTTTGTGTTTTTCCTCTCGGTAGATGTCGCCGCAGAGCGGACGGTTTCGCGAATCGGTTCTTTCAACCGCGGCATCCGCTTCGGTGGTGACGCGGGATGACGCATATCGACCACAGCGGCACGATGCTGCATGACGTCATCACTTATGAGGTCACTGAACGACACTCGGGGTTTCTGATAAATAAACAAACCATTATAAGAGCAGAATTAGTAATTCAAACATTTTGTGCGGTAAAGCAATAATAATGCCCTCGTTTGACCCATATTTGAACACCCATGTTATTTTAGTCTTGGAAAAAAGATGAGCATTGTACCCGCTTTAAAAAAGTTCCACCTTCTTTAAATTTTTTATGGCTATTTGTACGAAGTGGTGCTGGTTAATATTTTTAAGCCAGCTTTTGGGGGGTTTTGAGTTTATTTCGATGATAAAAGCTTTAAATTTTATGTTCCAAGACTTCAGTTTGCATTAAAGAGATAGCGAGAATAATTGGTAAAACGATTCCTTTATGTAGAAGTACAAAAATATGGTAATAATTATTGCTGAAATTTCCCTAATATTTGATAATTGAAATATGAATGAACCGCGATAAAACGTGCACTGACATACCACACCTTTTTTACAAGACTCAGTTTCGATCCCAAGATTGGTTCGTCACTCCGATTTTTATATATGTAATTGATATAAGAATCGGTCGCGTTAACCATTCGGTCACACGTTTCTAACATACAATACCTTGTTTGCAAGATCAAGCTTCAGTTGCAGTTGCTCCACCCGCTGTTTCATGAAGTCAAGCTCGCTCGCCAGCAGCTCCTTTTCCTTCCTCTCCGCCCGGAAGTCCTCGCTGAAAAGCTGGACCTGACGCTGGAGGATCTTGATCTGGGATTTCTTCTCTTTGTTCTCGACGACGCTGTTGTTGCTGCGACGACGCTCGCTCTCGTAGTTGGCGCTCACGGTGGCGGCGGTCGCTCGCTGTTCCTCGTAGCGTTGACGCCAATGCTCGACGTCCTGGGTACGAGGAGAGAGTTAGAGATGTCTGAGTTTGCTAGTTTACCATTTTCCAATGTAGTTTTGCACTCTTGGCAACACGTTTTTCACCTCAGCCGGGGCTTACTAAAGTTAGGGACGTCTGCCGGTTTAACTTTTATTGCTCTTTTTCACCTCTGGGTAAACAAAAAATTTCTCACTCAAGCCTACCAAAAATAGCGTGTATTCCATAGCAGACAAAAATAATAGGGAAAATGCAAAATAAGTGTCTAAACGTATTTTTCTAATTTCTACAGCGGTAGGGTGTTTCCTGCTTACGTTAAAAATGATTGGTCAAAATTGAATTAAATATTCAACACACTGAAAATGTTCAGGAATATGCGCACAAGGTAATCTGATATTTTCCCGTGATACACCACTCTTTATTGTCCCACACATGCGGAAATAGCGTGAGTCTGACCGACATCAGCGACCCCAGTACTTGTTACAATCTCTTATCCGCGAGAATCTATACTGTGCGTTGATTACCGTGTGATTGCCCTGTGATCAACATTGATAATAATCGCTGTTGATTATTATCAGTCTGTTATCCGCGAGAGTCTATTATCGCTGTTGATTCTTCCCGCCCAAAGCCGTTAGCGCAACCCGCCTTTTTTTAAATTAAACTGTAGGAGTGTGATCAGTGAAGTGTTGAATGTGTTTTTATACTTCGTACCGTTAATAGAAGCATTTTACACCATGAAAGCCCACTACATTATCAAGACCGTGGTCTAAAAGTTTAACAGTACCGAGTTGATTGTGTCCATCACGAGTCGGAAACTGTTAACGCCACCGCTTATTTTTGATACATAACTGTTGCGTTTAATGCAGTGTTAATTGGGTTTTTATATTGCTCATAAAAAATACAAGCATTTTACATAGAACTTTAGGAGCTCACTACAAGTTATCTGGTAGCCCCGTCTAAAAAGCATAACAGTGCCGCCCACCATCAAACCCACAATTCACCTTTCGCAGAGCCACGTTGTCGCCCTCGTATTTCTTCATCATGATTGACAGCTCGGTGGACTGACGTAACGCGGCGCTGCGTTCCGCTTCAAGCTTCTCACGCGCGTCCACGAGCAACTTGTCGAAGTGACGACGCTGCTCGGTTGCAAGCTTATCTGCGAATATGTAGGTGTGAGAACGCTTTTCACGTAATACCGAGGTGATCTGACGATTGCCCGTGTGATAACGCTCTTGCGTTTTCCCATTTAAACTTAATTAAAAATAATATGAGGTTGAAAATTTCAACTTGAAATATGTGCTTTAAATGTTGAAAAATGTCCTAAACACTGTGACGTGATTATACGTTATTGATCAAGGTAAACACCACTAATATAAATTAAATCGGTGTTACTCGGCATAATTAAAATTTACGCCTACATATATTAAAATTTCGTCGCAATGGTTACCTGGGTTACTTGTGACGTGGGCTAGTTTATCGCGAACCATTTGTAGTTGTGTCGAGGTTTGATTGTATTTGGACAAGAGGTTGCTGACGTAGTGCTCGCGTTCGTTGTTGTAAGTCTGCCACCTAGCGTTTTTCTCCAACGCCTGTGATAAGATACGGAACATATTGTTAGACGGTTTGTTGGTGAGATTTAATGTGAATTGGTGGATTATCATAATTATAGATAGAGTGTTAGGTTAGTGGGGCGGTCATATGACACACCGGGCCAGAAATGTAGGTCATAACATATCCATACTCCAAAAAGAAAAGCATGCCGTGGTTGTTAAAGTTTCAGTTTAGTCATACTTACGTCACAGAGCTGACGTTGCACGTCATCAACATGACTGTTATCGAGCATCGATTCGATTGATTGTTTATCGCGGTTCATATCATGTATGGCTTGCGCTGAAGTCGATAGCCGGGTTACTATGGCCGACCTGCGTGGATTAGTTCATTGTGAAGATGGGCGGCATGTTTACACTTACACCACGCGGAGTGTTTCGCTGTTGAATTCGTCATAAGACAGCGATTACGTAATATTACAAATGCACGACATTACTAACATGAGATGATGTAACTGACTGTGGATAGGCGAGGATGCTGTTTACACTATACGCGTACAGACATTAACTCATTATTATAATGTTGCCGGTAGTAACTATGGCGTTTTATGAAACTTTTTTTGCTATATACTGAGCAATTATACTGTCCTTTAACCTTGAATCAGGCGTCCACCCCTCCAAAATCCACCCCTCAAAAAATATAGTATTGTAATGTGTTCCCATAAAAAACAACAGTTGGAATCGGCTAAGGCAGTAATTTTAACCAGAACTAACCAAAGAAATGCAATTAGCTTGCCATATCCACCCACATATATCATATCGGTAGGCATTTAACAACGATGAGCATACGTATAAGGCAGGGATGTCCAACCGTTTATTGTAGTGGGCCGCATTGCCACTTGAAATAATTTATTGGGCCGCAGAACCTATTAAATTTCAAGAAAATGGGTACATAAAGAAATAATTAAAAGCGATTATAGTTATATATAATTATAATCCTGTACTCCTGTTGCTCTCATACTATAGCCTACTATTACTGCGACCCTAAAAGCTTACTGATACATTTTAATAGGGCTAAGATTTAAAGTTTAAAATACTACTTGAAGTGGAAATGACTTGTGTGCCACACAAAAATCTCAGGTGGGCCGCAGATTGGACATCCCTGGTATAAGGTATCAGAATGGCGAAAACGCGAAACAATAAGTTTGTTTCACCTCGTACACGCACACCATAATTTACGAACGCTGTACTATTATAATAACAATAGTGGGTGCCTCTAATTACTACGGGATCGCTTGGAACCCTAAGCCTTACCCTAATCCTAACCCTCCAAGCGACCCAAGCGATTCTGTATTAAACCGACAATAATGACTTACGTGTCTGCGTTCAGTTCGTTGTCTTTTTTCATCTGTAGAACAAAGTGCATTAAAGATCTGATTCGCCGACATAATTTAACAGGAAGATTAAAAGCACGGCTTTGCTTTATGATAAAACGATCGCAGCTTTGATAACATATGCGGCTACGCCTACGGATACGATAAATTCAAACAAATTTACATTTACTCGAACCGTATTGAAAAAATACGTTTTTGATCACATTTAACGCTTATTTCCAAGTGTTTAGTGTCTTTCCAGTTAACATAGTTGTTTGAAATGTAATATCATGTTTTTTTAAATATATATATATATCAATAAAGTATAAACGTTATACCAGTTTTTCGGTGAGTTTTTTCGACATTTCCTTCAGCTTATCAAGTTGTAGTTTCAAAGCTTGGTTCTCAGCCATCACGTCCGTTACATTGGTCTCTTCGTGGACACTGGTCTGCATGCCTGGGCGGAATAACGATCTAAATAAACGCATTTTATCCTAAAGCCTTTTTTACCAAGATATTTATCGCTTCAAAGATGTATATTTTTATGGTGGTTAATACTCGATTCACTTTATATAAAGCAAATTAACAATCGCGATTGTCACGTCATTAAGCAATTACAGGTTACACCACAAGTGCACCGGGGCAAGCACGGACACGCACGTACACAAGGAACGCATTTCGCAATTAAAGCGCAATGTTGTTGCATTAAAGCAACAGGAAGTCTCGCAAACTTAGCCCAGACCTGTCCAAAAGACAGTTCGATGCCTCGATGGGCCAGTTAAACTCGTTAGGAGCGGATAAAATTTACAGCCAAATTGGTTTGAATTGCATTAACAGTATTAAACAACCTTGGAAAGTGCACTTGGTAATCGGATGATGACTTCCGCCGCCGTACTAAGTAGAATTTGCCTCGTACAAGTAGTTTATATATTTATTATAATATTGCGTCGTTTTAAGCATATTGTTATATTTGAATAATCCAAATACTAGTACATTCCCAAAAAACTTCAGTTTAAACAGCCAAATCGTTCAAATTGCTCACCCATAGATACATTTCTTCTCGCCGATGATTCCGTAACTTCCGAATCTCGTTTGGTGTCGCCAGTGAGCCACATATGCAAATCAGCCAGGGCGTCTTCGATTTTACCGTTCCTCGCTTCCAGGGCGCAGATTTCCACTCTCGCTTCGTCCAGCACTCGTCCAATACTCGCGGCGTCTGTGTACAGTGCTCAATGAAAGCGCGGTTATGACGACTTCCGGAGAGCTGATCACGTACCAGGTAAACAACAATAACAACAAGAGTTCGCGACAGCGGGGACTCCCCTGCGCGGCAAACAAACACCGGACACTTTATATCAAGAGTCGCATCTCGACATTTTAATATTAATCAATGAAATGAATGGCATAATTTATCAAAAACCAATATTTGATCAGGTATTAAAAATCGGTTCCGGTAAAAGCAATACTCCATCAGTTAGCTCGTGAGAATAAACACCTGTACGTTAGCGGGAAAACGTGTGTATGGTCCCGGCCTTAGAAGGAGTTATTGATGGATTTTCAGGGCTAAGAACTTAATAAATAACGCTTGTGAAGTCTTAGACTTCGGTGTGAGGAATTAGGCATTGTGTGGAGCAATACGTCATACAGGGTATTGTGCGGAGCAATACGTCATTCTGGGTGAGAGCTCGGAAAAAGTTTGACAGCCAATACAGGAAATTGAAACAAGAAACTAAAATTTCGCGCGGTAAAGAGTTTTAGTGCAAACGATGCAGCGTGGTCGTTTGCGTGGAAGTTGACTGGGGTAAATAAGTAGCACCCAGCTTTAACCGCCGCAACCTTACCATCATAGATATTAGATTCACGTTTATATCGGTTAGAGCTGTTTGCATACTCGGATGGGCAACACTAAGTAAATGCTTCTTAATTAGGAAAAAAAACACCGTTTGTTATGTTAAAAGAAACACGTTTTTTTTGCATTGTTATTTGTTATGTTTCACAGTTTATATTACCAATGCAACAACACTTGTCCATTTGCCACTATGTGATGACTTGGCGTTTGTTTCTACACCAATCAGGCTGAATAAACGCCGCACACGCTAGCTTGATAAATGATTATGGCGTAACCATACCGTATAACCACGCCACCGGATACGTGCCAGTGCGACGTTTGGTATTATTGCGCTATTTCCTCTCACGAATTCCCCCTTTTAAGTATAAACAATAGGAGTTGGAGTCGGCAGAAGTCTTTGAGCACGATGATCGTTATTTCAATTACGTAACCTCGAAAGCGGATACAATACGTCGTGCCATCACGCGAATTGTGACGACATAAGAGGAACAGTGGCGTGACGAATATGATTATTACGTTAAATCGATGAATAACAAAGATTGCGAAAATGATTTTTCATCGTTTTTTGAACCAAATTCTTCAAATTAAAGTAAACCATGACGTCAAGAAATAGAATCACCAAATTATGACGCGTTTTACATTAAACAATAATACGTGGCTGGTTTAATTGTTTACTACACCTTTAACGCTAAATCATAGGCTAATATAATACGTACTGACTACTGCCACATACGTATGTACTATTGTTTACTATATCCGACTACGGCTAGCTAGAAAAACAATGTGAATTAAAAACGATTACAGAATACACGATTTGGCAAAACACCAACTGCTTTAAAAGATAATAAATAATCATCAGTACATTTTTACTGTGGCTATAAACGTATTAAAACGCAGACTGAAACGTTAAACCGTTTATAAACTGTTTAGTATTTGACTTACCAAATGTCAAAATCATGGCTAAGACTGGAGCTGTTAGCTGAGTGATTTACACCACTTTAACACTATAATTCGGTACTGAAACCGGCCTCTATAAATTCAAACTGTTTTAAGTTTGGGCGGCAAAAGCGCTGCCAATTTATAGCTTTCTGTGACGCCACAATAGCCAATCTGTCAACATAATCGCCATTGTTTAAGGGGAATTCTCGAATTGCATGTAAGCCTGAAACAATCGCTTCCTTTCTCACAAATGGAGCGATTGCGTCATCACTTAGCCGCGGCAATGGAGCTATTAGCGCGATTGATTATAAACTGCGTTATGCTTACAAAATGCAGCTAATTTTTACCCATTTGTGCTTGATGCAAAGGTTAAACCTAAAATGCGCGTCTAATGTGGTGTACATTAGTTTACACAGCATGCATGTTACGTCACAATAGCCTGTTCACTTCTATAGTCAGACGATCTTGAGCATTTCCTCATTGAAGTGAGCAAATCTTAGGCTTTTACTAAGACATGTTAATACACTCCACTATCACAGCTAACCGTGATGGTTTATAATGTCTTGGTTTATGATGGGATACTCAAGAATGTCTACCTCGGGGTTGGGAGAACTCAGGGTGTTACACTATTAGTTGTCAACCAATTAGTTAGGGACTTGTCCTTAACACTTAACCTATTATGTTCGGCTAACAGCCTAACTTGGTTCTTTATGAACTATGAAGGGATAAGTAAATCAAATCTACCAATGAAACCATTTGATATGTTCCGACTACATTTCAAATACACGAATTTGGGTAAGCATTTTTAGAATCTAGATTCAAACATGACATTGTTCGAAATTATTTCTTAAGTTTACAAAGTTGAACTGAAGTGCTCATCGAGGGTAACAGTTTTACTTAATTATCTAATAAAAACGATCTTGTTTTTTTTTAGTAAATTTTCCAGAGCAGTTCAAAATTATACATAAAATTATTGAATCTAACATAATTCTAGAATCGAAACTAATTTAAATAAGCACATTCCTGATATAAATGTAAAATCATTTTAAAAATAGGCACAATAAATAATACTACAACATTACACTATGACCGTTGCACCAACCTAACTCCATTTTCAGAGATGCGACCGCTGACGAGAGAAGATCAATCAAATTAAGATAAAAAAGTAAATCTACACAGTGTTTTGATGGGAATACCTTCAAAACACAATGCTTCTATTACATTCATGCAAAACTAACAAAGCTAATAAACATTGAAAAACTAAGGTCCACACAAAAGGATGTAACGGCTATGATAATAAACAAAGGACCATGTGGGCGTTGTGAAAATAATGTATCAGTATAAAACCGAAGGCTACAAAGCTGTTTGTTTATTTAATGCGATGTTTATCTAGTATAATTGGGACAAACAGCAATACGTCATGCCAAACACTATTTTAAGGTAAATATCAATTTTTCAGAAATTCTGTTTAACGGTAATTAGATTGACAATACATGTCGGATGTGTGTAATGTAAATAATAGTTTAAAATGTTATACTAAAATGGTTAATTAGACTATTGACACCATTTAAAAGGTCCTAAATTCAAATGATCATGACATTAAGTATCGCAATGATCACTGGGTTTTCAACATTATGAATTATATTACAGCAAGAAAAATACTTTCTTTTTGCATGTTTTGTGTTGTTTGTTAAATGTCAAAAACTATGTTTTTATAACCAGTATGCTTAATTGATACAATGGATCTCTAGTTTAAAAAATGAGAACAATATTTGCTTTAAATGAAATTAAGAACTATTATTTAACTGGTTAGCAAAAAAACAGTTTGTAAACTAAAAAAAGAGGTCATTTGAACAGACCAATATGAACAGCACACAATACAACAAAGCACATGTTATCACTTTTTTTCAGTATTAAAGTCCACGACTTCATAGAAAACTCGATTACCGGTACCCAAAAGCACAGTTCACCCACGAAATACCATAAGTTCATAACAGGGTCAGCGAATGTTAGAAGTGAGATTATCTGATAGTTTCCTAAGAAATCTGGAACTATTACTTCCTATTGCAGACTAGATAGTCAAAGATCATATTTCATGAAACTGGATAGTCAATAGATCACATTGTTTTTAATTTGATGCATATTGTGTCGGGATAATCTGCTCCAGTTTAATGATCTAGTTCTTATTTATAGTTGTTGTCATATTAAAATCAAACCAAATTTACACAGAAAATTTGTTTAGCAGTCAATTTGAATTTTCAAAATTAGGGTAAAGCACCACGCAACATTACTAAATTAACATGTTATTTCAAATTTTAAGTATAATTTCCATTAAACTGTAATATGCAGTTGTTTCCTTTTCCTGCTAGTTTCATATATCTAGTTAATTTTAATTCGCTCGGCTGTTATGGAATAAAAACAACTATTATTAAACTAATGTTATACAGCAAAACACAAGATTTTTCTAAACATATTTAAGAAGTATTAAAAATAAAACAACTAACCTGATATTTTATCCATTTCTGCCATATTTATCCTTTGAACTTTTACCGTTGTTTTTAGGTATTTTTTTTCAATTTACATATCGTAACACAAATGACATACAGAATTCATTAAAACACACAAGGGACAAAATTACAGAAAGATGCTGTAATAAAATACTACATTCTAAGAAGAATAAAGATAAATAATATACTAAATTATGGTCATCAAAAAAACATTTTAAAAAGTAATTTCACAATTACTGACAAAAATAACAAAAAAACTGGCTCAAATATAATTACACCGCTAGATTTTGACAAATTCAGATCATTATTTTTAAAAAATTTAAAACCAAACTTGCAAATTAGATGAAAATGGCAAAAACAAACAGGAATTGAAAATAGCGACATTTAAAATTCGCGTCATCCAAAAATAGTAAACATGGTCGCTCAAGCGGAAACATACTTTATTATGATTTCTATGCTCACCTGAGCGTATTTTTTTGTTTATTTTATATGTTTGATTTTTTAAATCGATTAGACGAAAACAGAAAGCAAAATCAGTTTATTTAGTTTATTTTAAACCCAGTTGTTTGGCCAAAACAGATACGTTTAAACCTTTGACCATATAACCACCAAAAAAAGTAACAAACTCTACTAAAGTATCACTAATTGATTTTGAACTGTGGATTTCGTGGAAGTGTTGAAAGATTTTATGCACGAATATTTGCACCCTGAAAGTGTAAACCGATTTAGTTAGCGAAACAGGAAATATCAAATTAATCTGCCTGCCAAATAATTAACACTCTATAAAGCTGGCCTACTTTTCAAACAGTAATTTCCTATGCAAACTATTATTTATGTTGTATTCGCAGTTGTAATAACAAATTAGTTCCTCCTCGTAGAGTTTCATAAACGTATATATATATCTAGTTGATGGTACCATGCTTCTACTGGGTAAATTTAAATTGCCGAAGTCCGCCAAACCACAAATTTAATAAAATTAAAGACAGATGCTCAAGACAACCCATTTTCGATAAAATAAAGCCATAATATACAGGATAGGATATTCATGTTTTTCCCCGTGAATGGGAAAATCAAGGGGGGTTAACACACGGGCCAATCGTCAGACCACCTCGCGCCCACCGTCGGGTTACCAGCGCTATTGCAGTGTGTTGTGTATGATTCAGACATTTTTTCAACGCTGGTTTGGGCAATGTCCATTAGTGCCTTGTCCAGAGACACAACCGACTAGTTAGCGACTACTTTCGTACCAGCAACCCTTCGGCTGAAAGGCGACACACTAAACTACGAGATTAATCTGTCGGACTTCTATTTAAATAAGGTGAATGAAAGGATATAGGATAATTTAGTAACTTGGCCCTTTAATGTTTATTATCTAAACCGAAAAAGTGGAATCTCTATTGATGGAGAAGCACTCAAAGATGCGATAAAGGTAATCTCTCGAAAGTGGATTCTACGACATGCCACTATTTTTTGAAGACAGGCCACTTAAAAACTTAAATAACTAAAACATATCAAATGCAAACCTATAAATCGATTAATATTTGTAAACGCAGAAATTATTTAGCTCTCTAACGCCATCTCACTGATCAAAATGGGCCGTATACTCCTCTACTAGTAATTTTCGACAGCGGCAGTTGAAGGACCAATTTCGTCTCAAATGAAGGTTACTCAATTGACATGGGAATTAATATAAGTTGAAAAAAACGGAATTTGTAGATGAATTTATTTCCTTTTGCTT
>CH002768.1:81637-97706 GCA_000149265.1 Ciona savignyi
CGGAAAACATAAAAAATTAATTTCGCTTCTGAGTTTTAGGAATGTTTCCATACAGCTTGAAGGTCAAGGCGACTTCGTGAATAGAAAACACAAACATCTTATGACGTCATGCCATTTCCATTCTAAAATATTTCCGAGCTGAAATTGTGGTACACGGCCTCAAAACGTTCCCCAACACTATAATAAGATGCTTATCCCTGTAAATGGTATGATTTAAACATTTTAGTTAGTAGAACTAACTATTCCGCTGGGTTAAGGCAACATCCGTCAAGTGCCTTGTCCAAAGACAAACTCCTTCTTAGTGACCAATTTTCACCTGTTACCTTTCGGCTGAAAGGCGACGAACTAACCGACCAAGCTCAGCAATCAGAGATAAATATGCATATACTAGAGAGTGTCAACCACGTGTTTAACCACCAATATTTGTAAAACATATTTTGGATTCCATTTAATCATGATAAAGGGTCTCTTACCACAATTTGTATTTTATACACCGAGTTTGTTAGTTTGTTTCTGCAAGCATAAACACATGGGTCCTTGAGGTAACAATCTTGTTATCCATGTTCATTGCCCAACATATTTATAGTCAGATATGTGCACGTCAATTCCATGTTATTCAACATCCCAGGAAAGTTTTAACCTGACTGCAAGAGGTTTATGTTTCGGCCATCATAAACACATGGGTCCCTATAGTTTTCAAATCAAACTTCCTTTTTCGTGTGTAGTTAAAAAAGAAAAATCGTGTTAGATTCGCATACATTTCACCACAAATGTTTTAAATTTAAGCCTCTTGCAAAGCGTTGTAGTAAAATAAAGCTAAATTTCCAAAACAGTCCGATTTAGGATAGGATAGGATAGGATATTCATGTTTATCCCCGTGAATGGGAAAACCTAGGGGGTTATCACACGGGCCATCGTCAGATTACCTCGCGCCCATCGTCGGGTTACCGGAGCTATTGCAGTGTGTTGTATATGATAGACACGTTCCTTTAATTTAGTAGAACCCATTAATCCGCTGGGTTCAGGCAATGTCCGTAAAGTGCCTTGCCCAAGGACACAACCGACTAGCTAGCGACCACTTTTTGCACCTGCAACCTTTCGATTGAAAGGCGACGCACTTAACCGCTAGACCATCGGGCCGGACTTTAGTTTTTCATGGCTTCGGGGAATTCCCTTGGGTTTAGTATATAAATTTCTGTTTTTACATATCTGGGTCATGTTATCTAGCAATTCTTAAAGTTTTAATCCGAACTGACAATTCCTTGTTGGAGATGTCGGGGCAATATGGCATGTCTGTTACAATTAGGACTTTGGAACAAATCATTATTTTGGGGGTATTTCCCTGATCATTTTTTTCATTGGTACAGAAGCGACTACCGCACTAACATTCACCATATCTGATCAAAATTGGAGCAGCTGTTCTAGCGCTATGCTTAAAAAACTATTTTTAAGGAAAAATGCCACTGTCTGTCAGTGATCGCATGATTTGAGAACAAAATCTTATTTTTATGGTATTTTTCTAGGTTTTTAACGTCCCAGGGGAATTACCAAGTTTATAGGAAACCAAGTTGTCTAACAAATGACAAGGGTTTATTGGAATTCCATGACCCCTTCTGGTAGATATCGGGTCCACAAACCATGCCTGTCAAGCGTTTGACGAAAAAAAGGAAAAAACGGACAAAAACAATATGTGTCTCATTTTTCCATATGGGAGCCATAACTAAATAATGTGGAGTTGGAAATTACTTTCGATATTTTTCTTTAAGATTTTAGCGGCCAAAAAAACATCCGTTTAATCCAGTGCTATCACTTCCCGCAATGCTAGAGAACGTGCTGAGCCCAAGGAAAGTTGGAGGAAGTAATAACATTATCGTGATGCAACGAGTGAAAAAGCACAAAGGAAATATTTCGCACATCGCAACTCCTTTGGTTGAACCAACACCAATTTGCTTTGATTTGCCTATCGTCATCTTAAATGGTTAAAACGTTCTTGGTGCGATATGTTTATACAGAAAGTCATATTTCCCTGATGATGATATTTACAAACACAATTTATAGATACGATTACACTCTTTAAATATTGCTATGCGTACGTCACGTTAGGTGGTAGACCCTCTGTCAGAACATTTAAATGGCTGTTTGTCGGATCACAATGGGGTAATACCCTATATTTATTAATATATTATTATGTAACTTGATTAGCGTGTTACCTTTCTATCGAAGGGTTGTGGATTCGAAGGTGGTCGCGAGATTGTACATTGTGTTCTTGGGCAAGCACTTAGCGGACATTGACTGAACTCAGTGGATTAAAGGGTTCTACTAAATTGAAGGAACTTCACAACCACTATTTTGAGTAAAGACAAGAATATCCTGCTCCGATACGTTCTTGTGGCGTCACAATTTTACTGTAAGATCAGATATGCATGTTGTTAATATAGGTAAAAGCAACGAAGAACGGTATTATTAAAACATAATCTCACAATCACATATTCGCTTGTAAAGCATGCACCAAACATAAAACTTTAATGTGGAGTGTAAAATTACTTTTGATATTTTCTTTAAGATTTTAGCGCCAAAAAAACATCCGCTTAATCCATGCTATCGCTTTCCGCAATGCTAAAGAACGTGCTGAGCCTAACGATAGTTGGAGGAAGTAATAACATTATCGTGATACGACGAGTGAAAAAGCACGAAGGAAATATTTCGCACATCGCAACTCGTTTGGTTAAACCAACACCAGTTTGCTTTGATTTGCTTATCTTCATCTTAACTGGTTAAAACGTTCTTGGTGCGATGTTTATACAGAAAGTCATATTTCCCTGATGATGATATTTACAAACACAATTTATAGATACGATTACACTTTTTAAATATTGCTATGCGTACGTCACGTTAGGTAGTAGACCCTCTGTCAGAACATTTAAATGGCTGTTTGTCGGATCACAATGGGGTAATACCCTATATTTATTAATATATTATTTTGTAACTTGATTAGCGTGTCACCTTTTTTTCGAAGGGTTTTGGGTTCGAAGGTGGTCGCGAGCTTTTACGTTGTGTTCTTGGGCAAAGCACTTAGCGGACATTGACTGAACTCAGTGGATTAAAGGGTTCTACTAAATTGAAGGAACTTCACAACCACTCTTTTGAGTAAAGACAAGAATATCCTGCTCCGATACGTTCTTGTGGCGTGACAATTTTACTGTAAGATCAGATATGCATGTTCGTTAATATAGGTACAAGCAACGAAGAACGGTATTATTAAAATATAATTTACACAATCACATATTCGCTTCTAAAGCATGCACCAAACATAAAACTTTAATGTGGAGTATAAAATTACTTTCGATATTTTCTTTAAGATTTTAGCGCGAAAAAACATCCGCTTAATCCATGCTATCGCTTTCCGCAATGCTAAAGAACGTGCTGAGCCTAACGATAGTTGGAGGAAGTAATAACATTATCGTGATACTACGAGTGAAAAAGCACGAAGGAAATATTTCGCACATCGCAACTCGTTTGGTTAAACCAACACCAGTTTGCTTTGATTTGCTTATCTTCATCTTAACTGGTTAAAACGTTCTTGGTGCGATGTTTATACAGAAAGTCATATTTCCCTGATGATGATATTTACAAACACAATTTATAGATACGATTACACTCTTTAAATATTGCTATGCGTACGTCACGTTAGGTGGTAGACCCTCTGTCAGAACATTTAAATGGCTGTTTGTCGGATCACAATGGGGTAATACCCTATATTTATTAATATATTATTATGTAACTTGATTAGCGTGTTACCTTTCTATCGAAGGGTTGTGGATTCGAAGGTGGTCGCGAGCTTGTACATTGTGTTCTTGGGCAAAGCACTTACCGGACATTGACTGAACTCAGTGGATTAAAGGGTTCTAATAAAATGAAGGAACGTCACAATCACACACTATACAGTGCAATAGCTGCGATAACCCAACGTTGTGCGCGAGGTAATCCATCGATTACTAACGCTCGTCGCGTTTTCCCATATCTTGAAGTAAAGACAAATATGTCCTGCTTCAATGTGTTCTTGTGGCGTTACAATTTTACTGTAATATTAGACATGCATGCTCGTTAATATAGATAAAAGCAACAAAGAACGGTATTATTAAAATATAATCTCACAATCACATATTCGCTCCTAAAGCATGCACCAAACATAAAACTTTAATGTGGATTATAAAATTACTTTCGATATTTTCTTTAAGATTTTAGCGCCAAAAAACATACGCTTAATCCATGCTATCGCTTCCCGCAATGCTAAAGAACGTGCTGAGCCTAACGATAGTTGGAGGAAGTAATAACATTATCGTGATACGACGAGTGAAAAAGCACGAAGTAAATATTTCGCACATCGCAACTCGTTTGGTTAAACAAACACCAATTTGCTTATCTTCATCTTAAATGGTTAAAACGTTCTTGGTGCGATGTTTATACAGAAAGTCATATTTCCCTGATGATGATATTTACAAACACAATTTATAGATACGATTACACTCTTTAAATATTGCTATGCGTACGTCACGTTAGGTGGTATACCCTCTGTCGGAACATTTAATGGCTGTTTGTCGGATCACAACGAGTAATCCCCTATATTATAATATATTATTATATTAGTTGAATAGCGTGTCACCTTTCTATGGAAGGATTGTAGGTTCGAAGGTGGTAGCGAGCTTGTAGGTTGTGTTCTTTGGCAAAGCACTTACCGGACATTGACTGAACTCAATGGATTAAAGGGTTCTAATAAAATGAAGGAACGTCACAATCACACACTATACAGTGCAATAGCTGCGATAACCCAACGTTGTGCGCGAGGTAATCCATCGATTACTAACGCTCGTCGCGTTTTCCCACATCTTGAAGTAAAGACAAATATGTCCTGCTTCAATGTGTTCTTGTGGCGTGACAATTTTACTGTAAGATTAGACATGCATGCTCGTTAATATAGGTAAAAACAACGAAGAACGGTATTATTAAAATATAATCTCACAATCACATATTCGCTTATAAAGCGTGCAGCAAACATAAAACTTTAATGTGGAGTATAAAATTACTTTTGATATTTTCTTTAAGATTTTAGCGCCAAAAAAACATACGCTTAATCCATGCTATCGCTTCCCGCAATGCTAGAGAACGTGCTGAGCCCAAGGAAAGTTGGAGGAAGTAATAACATTATCGTGATGCAACGAGTGAAAAAGCACGAAGGAAATATTTCGCACATCGCAACTCGTTTGGTTAAACCAACACCAGTTTGCTTTGATTTGCTTATCTTCATCTTAACTGGTTAAAACATTCTTGGTGCGATGTTTATACAGAAAGTCATATTTCCCTGATGATGATATTTACAAACACAATTTATAGATACGATTACACTCTTTAAATATTGCTATGCGTACGTCACGTTAGGTAGTAGACCCTCTGTCAGAACATTTAAATGGCTGTTTGTCGGATCACAATGGGGTAATACCCTATATTAATTAATATATTATTATGTAACTTGATTAGCGTGTTACCTTTCTATCGAAGGGTTGTAGGTTCGAAGGTGGTCGCGAGCGTGTACGTTGTGTTCTTGGGCAAAGCACTTACCGGACATTGACTGAACTCAGTGGATTAAAGGGTTCTAATAAAATGAAGGAACGTCACAATCACACACTATACAGTGCAATAGCTGCGATAACCCAACGTTGTGCGCGAGGTAATCCATCGATTACTAACGCTCGTCGTGTTTTCCCACATCTTGAAGTAAAGACAAATATGTCCTGCTTCAATGTGTTCTTGTGGCGTGACAATTTTACTGTAATATTAGACATGCATGCTCGTTAATATAAGTAAAAGCAACAAAGAACGGTATTATTAAAATATAATCTCACAATCACATATTCGCTTCTAAAGCATGCACCAACCATAAAACTTTAATGTGGAGTATAAAATTACTTTCGATGTTTTTCTTTAAGATTTTAGCGCCAAAAAACATCCGCTTAATCCATGCTATCGCTTCCCGCAATGCTAAAGAACGTGCTGAGCCTAACGATAGTTGGAGGAAGTAATAACATTATCGTGATGCGACAAGTGAAAAAGCACGAAGGTAAGATTTCGCACATCGCAACTCGTTTGGTTGAACCAACACCAATTTGCTTTGATTTGCTTATTGTCATCTTAAATGGTTAAAACGTTCTTGGTGCGATGTTTATACAGAAAGTCATATTTCCCTGATGATGATATTTACAAACACAATTTATAGATACGATTACACTTTTTAAATATTGTTATGCGTACGTCACGTTAGGTTGTATACCCTCTGTCGGAACATTTAAATGACTGTTTGTCGGATCACAACGGGACAACCCCCTATATTTATTAATATATTATTATATTAGTTGAATATATTAGTTGATTAGCGTGCCACCTGTCTATCGAAGGGTTGTAGGTTCAAAGGTGGTCGCGAGCTTGTAGGTTGTGTTCTTGGGCAAAGCACTTACCGGACATTGACTGAACACAGGGTTCTACTAAAATTGAAGGAATGTCACAATCACATATTCGCTTATAAAGCATGCACCAAACATAAAACTTTAATGTGGAGTATAAAATTACTTTCGATATTTTTCTTTATGATTTAAGCACCAACAAAAGCATCTTCTTGATCCATGATATCGCTTCCCGAAGTGTTAGAGAGCGTGATGAGCTATCAAACGAAAGAGAAAGGGTACGTCGGAAATAAGCCGAAAACAAATTATGCTATAAATTCCAGCCCTCAATCGAATAAAGTTATCTTTCTTGAAAGACTATACCACAAAGGTAAGTTTCTTGATTGTGCATAAGATAGGCTGTTTTGGTGACAACGATGAATTTTGCAGATGAATAAAGCTCTCTTCGTACTCCTTCTCGCACTTGTGCTTTTGGCCTCTGAACAATCTGACGCATGGCGTCGTCGCAGATCCAGCAGACGTAGGATCTTTGGAAGTTGGAATGAAAAGCAACAACAACAAGAAATGCCAGGTAATATTCACACAAAAGCTCCGATTGAGCCCATCATCTTAACCATTGGTATGTACGAGGATTGTTTAACTGAGATTAATTTCAGAAATGGAAGCTGATGAGGCAGGTGCAGATGATAACGAACAGTAAGCACTTAACGGTAACCAACAAGGTAAAATTATTTTTTATTTAAACTATATGTTGTTTAAACCTACAATGCGTTTTTGGCCGAATAGATTAATTAGTTGTCAAGGACGTCGTATTTTAGTTGAATGGTTAAGGGATCAAAACTAGTCGCTGTTTTCGTGGGCAAGGCACTAATCGGTCATGGTATGAGTTGAGTGGGTTAATGGATTCCAAAGTTCCGGATCGTTTTATCACACACAACACACTGCAAAAGCTCCTATAACCCGGCGGTGGGCGCAAAGTAATCTGACGATTGCTTGTGTGTTAACGCTCCATGGTTTTCCCATTTACAGGGTTAAACATGAATATCCTATCTAACTCTATTCTATTTCCTTCAGGTCGACATGATGCAAAAAATCTTGTGTCGATTTATGGCAACCAAATAAAAGAAATCTATACAAATCGTATTGCGTTGTGTATATATATATTAAATGTAGGAATAGGAAAGGAAGCATAATATTTGTACTCGTTTTATTTGCGGCACAAAAACTAAAAAGCGGAAAAAATATAAGAACGGAAACTCATTTTCCATATGGAAGCCATAACTAAATAATGTGGAGTGGAAAATTACTTTTGATATTTTCTTTAATATTTTAGCGCCAAAAAACATACGCTTAAAATCCATGTTATCGCTTCCCGTAATGCTAAAGAACGTGCTGAGCCTAAGGAAAGTTGGAGGAAGTAATAACATTATCGTAATACAACGAGTGAAAAAGCACGAAGGAAATATTTCGCACATCGCAACTCGGTTGGTTAAACAAACACCAATTTGCTTTGATTTGCTTATCTTCATCTTAAATGGTTAAAACGTTCTTGGTGCGATATGTTTATACAGAAAGTCATATTTCCCTGATGATGATATTTACAAACACAATTTATAGATACGATTACACTCTTTAATGTCACGTTAGGTAGTAGACCCTCTGTCAGAACATTTAAATGGCTGTTTGTCGGATCACAATGGGGTAATAACCTATATTAATTAATATATTATTATGTAACTTGATTAGCGTGTTACCTTTCTATCGAAGGGTCGTGGGTTCGAAGGTGGTCGCGAGCGTGTACGTT
Source organism: Ciona savignyi (assembly GCA_000149265.1). Classification (NCBI taxonomy): domain Eukaryota; kingdom Metazoa; phylum Chordata; class Ascidiacea; order Phlebobranchia; family Cionidae; genus Ciona; species Ciona savignyi. The sequence goes on from CH002768.1 coordinate 89,897, forward strand.
GTGTTCTTGGGCAAAGCACTTAGCGGACATTGACTGAACTTAGTGGATTAATGGGTTCTACTAAATTGAAGGAACTTCACAATCACTATTTTGAGTAAAGACAAGAATATCCTGCTCCGATACGTTCTTGTGGCGTGACAATTTTACTGTAAGATCAGATATGCATGTTCGTTAATATAGGTACAAGCAACGAAGAACGGTATTATTAAAATATAATCTCACAATCACATATTCGCTTATAAAGCGTGCACCAAACATAAAACTTTAATGTGGAGTATAAAATTACTTTCGATATTTTTCTTTAAGATTTTAGCGCCAAAAAAACATCCGCTTAATCCATGCTATCGCTTCCCGCAATGCTAGAGAACGTGCTGAGCCTAACGATAGTTGGAGGAAGTAATAACATTATCGTGATACTACGAGTGAAAAAGCACGAAGGAAATATTTCGCACATCGCAACTCGTTTGGTTAAACAAACACCAATTTGCTTATATTCATCTTAACTGGTTAAAACGTTCTTGGTGCGATGTTTATACAGAAAGTCATATTTCCTGATGATGATATTTACAAACACAATTTATAGATACGATTACACTTTTTAAATATTGTTATGCGTACGTCACGTTAGGTTGTATACCCTCTGTCGGAACATTTAAATGACTGTTTGTCGGATCACAACGGGACAACCCCCTATATTTATTAATATATTATTATATTAGTTGAATATATTAGTTGATTAGCGTGCCACCTGTCTATCGAAGGGTTGTAGGTTCAAAGGTGGTCGCGAGCTTGTAGGTTGTGTTCTTGGGCAAAGCACTTACCGGACATTGACTGAACACAGGGTTCTACTAAAATTGAAGGAATGTCACAATCACATATTCGCTTATAAAGCATGCACCAAACATAAAACTTTAATGTGGAGTATAAAATTACTTTCGATATTTTTCTTTATGATTTAAGCACCAACAAAAGCATCTTCTTGATCCATGATATCGCTTCCCGAAGTGTTAGAGAACGTGATGAGCTATCAAACGAAAGAGAAAGGGTACGTCGGAAATAAGCCGAAAACAAATTATGCTATAAATTCCAGCCCTCAATCGAATAAAGTTATCTTTCTTGAAAGACTATACCACAAAGGTAAGTTTCTTGATTGTGCATAAGATAGGCTGTTTTGGTGACAACGATGAATTTTGCAGATGAATAAAGCTCTCTTCGTACTCCTTCTCGCACTTGTGCTTTTGGCCTCTGAACAATCTGACGCATGGCGTCGTCGCAGATCCAGCAGACGTAGGCTCTTTGGAAGTTGGAATGAAAAGCAACAACAACAAGAAATGCCAGGTAATATTCACACGAAAGCTCCGATTGAGCCCATCATCTTAACCATTGGTATGTACGAGGATTGTTTAACTGAGATTAATTTCAGAAATGGAAGCTGATGAGGCAGGTGCAGATGGTAACGAACAGTAAGCACTTAACGGTAACCAACAAGGTAAAATTATTTTTTATTTAAACTATATGTTGTTTAAACCTACAATGCGTTTTTGGCCGAATAGATTAATTAGTTGTCAAGGACGTCGTATTTTAGTTGAATGGTTAAGGGATCAAAACTAGTCGCTGTTTTCGTGGGCAAGGCACTAATCGGTCATGGTATGAGTTGAGTGGGTTAATGGATTCCAAAGTTCCGGATCGTTTTATCATACACAACACACTGCAAAAGCTCCTATAACCCGGCGGTGGGCGCAAAGTAATCTGACGATTGCTTGTGTGTTAACGCTCCATGGTTTTCCCATTTACAGGGTTAAACATGAATATCCTATCTAACTCTATTCTATTTCCTTCAGGTCGACATGATGCAAAAAATCTTGTGTCGATTTATGGCAACCAAATAAAAGAAATCTATACAAATCGTATTGCGTTGTGTATATATATATGAAATGTAGGAATAGGAAAGGAAGCATAATATTTGTACTCGTTTTATTTGCGGCACAAAAACTAAAAAGCGGAAAAAATATAAGAACGGAAACTCATTTTCCATATGGAAGCCATAACTAAATAATGTGGAGTGGAAAATTACTTTTGATATTTTCTTTAATATTTTAGCGCCAAAAAACATACGCTTAAAATCCATGTTATCGCTTCCCGTAATGCTAAAGAACGTGCTGAGCCTAAGGAAAGTTGGAGGAAGTAATAACATTATCGTGATACAACGAGTGAAAAAGCACGAAGGAAATATTTCGCACATCGCAACTCCTTTGGTTGAACCAACACCAATTTGCTTTGATTTGCTTATCTTCATCTTAAATGGTTAAACGTTCTTGGTGCGATGTTTATACAGAAAGTCATATTTCCCTGATGATGATATTTACAAACACAATTTATAGATACGATTACACTCTTTAAATATTGCTATGCGTACGTCACGTTAGGTTGTATACCCTCTGTCGGAACATTTAAATGGCTGTTTGTCGGATCACAACGAGTAATCCCCTATATATTATATAATTATAATATATTATTATATTAGTTGAATAGCGTGTCACCTTTCTATGGAAGGGTTGTAGGTTCGAAGGTGGTCGCGAGCTTGTAGGTTGTGTTCTTGGGCAAAGCACTTACCGGACATTGACTGAACACAGGGTTCTACTAAAATTGAAGGAATGTCACAATCACATATTCGCTTGTAAAGCATGCACCAAACATAAAACTTTAATGTGGAGTATAAAATTACTTTCGATATTTTTCTTTATGATTTAAGCACCAACAAAAGCATCTTCTTGATCCATGATATCGCTTCCCGAAGTGTTAGAGAACGTGATGAGCTATCAAACGAAAGAGAAAGGGTACGTCGGAAATAAGCCGAAAACAAATTATGCTATAAATTCCAGCCCTCAATCGAATAAAGTTATCTTTCTTGAAAGACTATACCACAAAGGTAAGTTTCTTGATTTTGCATAAGATAGGCTGTTTTGGTGACAACGATGAACTTTGCAGATGAATAAAGCTCTCTTCGTACTCCTTCTCGCACTTGTGCTTTTGGCCTCTGAACAATCTGACGCATGGCGTCGTCGCAGATCCAGCAGACGTAGGCTCTTTGGAAGTTGGAATGAAAAGCAACAACAACAAGAAATGCCAGGTAATATTCACACGAAAGCTCCGATTGAGCCCATCATCTTAACCATTGGTATGTACGAGGATTGTTTAACTGAGATTAATTTCAGAAATGGAAGCTGATGAGGCAGGTGCAGATGATAACGAACAGTAAGCACTTAACGGTAACCAACAAGGTAAAATTATTTTTTATCTAAACTATATGTTGTTTAAACCTACAATGCGTTTTTGGCCGAATAGATTAATTAGTGGTCAAGGACGTCGTATTTTAGTTGAATGGTTAAGGGATCAAAACTAGTTGCTGTTTTCGTGGGCAAGGCACTAATCGGTCATGGTATGAGTTCAGTGGGTTAATGGATTCCAAAGTTCCGGATCGTTTTATCATACACAACACACTGCAAAAGCTCCTATAACCCGGCGGTGGGCGCAAAGTAATCTGACGATTGCTTGTGTGTTAACGCTCCATGGTTTTCCCATTTACAGGGTTAAACATGAATATCCTATCTAACTCTATTCTATTTCCTTCAGGTCGACATGATGCAAAAAATCTTGTGTCGATTTATGGCAACCAAATAAAAGAAATCTATACAAATCGTATTGCGTTGTGTATATATATATGAAATGTAGGAATAGGAAAGGAAGCATAATATTTGTACTCGTTTTTTTTGCGGCACAAAAACTAAAAAGCGGAAAAATATAAGAACGGAAACTCATTTTCCATATGGAAGCCATAACTAAATAATGTGGAGTGGAAAATTACTTTTGATATTTTCTTTAAGATTTTAGCGCCAAAAAAACATCCGCTTAATCCATGCTATCGCTTCCCGCAATGCTAAAGAACGTGCTGAGCCTAACGATAGTTGGAGGAAGTAATAACATTATCGTGATGCGACAAGTGAAAAAGCACGAAGGAAATATTTCGCACATCGCAACTTGTTAGGTTTAATAAACACCAGCTTGCTTTGATTTGCTTATCGTCATCTTAAATGGTTAAACGTTCTTGGTGCGATGTTTATACAGAAAGTCATATTTCCCTATGGACGTGTGGCCCTCTCTTAGTGATGGTATTTTTCCAAATGGGACCCATAATAACACTTTGCGACCTATTCAATTAATGGGTTCTGCCGCCCATTGAATTATTTCAAGTGAAAATGCAGCCACCTACAATAAAGGGTTGGACGTCCCCTGGCTTAACATATAAGGAACCTTAACAAGCATTTATTTTTTACTGGACAGTATAATACGCATTGTCTAGGATACCAATGGCTTTTGTAGGTATGCAAATTACGTTAAAAACAAAAATTTAAATTCAATATAAAATCTTATTTGTATTCGACTAAATGTACAATTATGTAAAAATCAAGTGCATAATAAGGATAAATGTGTAAAACTGAGTTCTAAAAGTTTTCAAAGTGATGACTGTAGGTTGGCCCTGTGTACTTGTTCAAGGAAGAGCACGCATTTTCTACACCCTTTGTCATAGGAGCTGGACCACAGCTAAATACCCCAAAATTCTCCACCTAAAATCAAAAATATGTTGAATTAACCTAGAATTTTGTCTTGTGTAAAAATTTACTGTAAAAGTATTATAAGATATTCATGTTTAACCACTAGTTTTGCCGTTTTATCCTGGATCCTTAACTTTAATTAATCATGCAATTCTTCTTTAAGGCAACAAAGAAGCAAAAAATAAACTAAATTTAACTACCACTATTCCAGAGAATGAGAAAATGCAAGGCTAAAAAAGGGAAAACGCTATCTACCGACTAGCTTAATAAGTAAGTCTGTCACCTTTTAGCCCCAAAATTACGTATGTTTTAAAGTTTAAAACTGGGATAGGGATAGGATAGGGAAAGGATATTCATCTTTATCCCCGTGAATGGGAAAACCAAGGGGGTTTACACACGGGCAATCGTCAGATCACCTCGCGCCCATCGTCGGGTTACCGGAGCTATTGCAGTGTGTTGTATATGATAGACTTGTTCCTTCAATTTGGTAGAACCCATTAATCCGCTGGGTTCAGGCAATGTCCGTAAAGTGCCTTGCCCAAGGACACAACCGACTAGCTAGCGACCAGTTTCGCACCTGCAACCTTTCGATTGAAAGGCGACGCACTTAACCGTTAGACCAACGGGCCGGACTGGTCGGTAGCTAGTCGGTTGTGTCCTTGGGGATAGCACTAAACGGACTTAGTCTTAAACAGATCGATGGATTCTTATAGCTAGTCAGACACCTTTTGTGTTTCTCCATTCAAGTGGATAAAATAAATACCCTATCGTAGACAAAATCTATGGAAAAATCTCATTTGCATAAAACAGCACCGATGGGTGTTCTTCTCCAAGAGTTGCAAAGAAATCAGTGAAATCGGGCCTCCCAAAATGAGTAACCGCTCGCAATCCGGTGAATAACGATTTTCCGGAAATCTTCTGGAAATTCTCTTCACAAATATACTGGAATCAATGAAGGAAATTCAATAACGCTGGCGGAATTTTAATTTTGAGCTCGTCACAGCTTGGTGGGCCAGTGTCGCCTTTCAACCGAAGGGTTGCACATTCAAAACTGGTCACTAGTTAGTCGGTTGTGTTCTAGAGCAAAGCACTTAATGGACATGATCTTACAATAACCCAGCCTGATCTTACAATAACCCATGTTATAACACCACTTGCTTTTTGATTAACAAGGATAAAAAAATTCCATTCATCCACTTAACCCAACTTAATCATTCGATTACCAGCATTGTTGTCCTGAGGTCAAACTTCTGTGGGAATTGGGTGATAAAAATGTGAGTGTTCAGTATCTGTTTCGCGTCCTTTGATTCTACATCCTGTATAATATCAGTGAGCCATTCGTATTGCTTCTGGTCCCTCGTTACCCAGATGAAATATACCTGGGTGTGATGGGAATAGAAAAGAATTGATTATTTGATACAGAAATGGGTCCTCTATTGCCTACTTTCCTTTATTTTCAAAACATCCCCTACAGTTCCACCAATCTTAAAATACTAATTTTAAAAATATCCTTTACAGATTAATAAACCCTGAACCCAATCTTACAGCTTTGCATGTGATTCCCCCTCCTGTTTGACTTCGATTGATCAGATCCTTCAGGATAGAAGCGAAAGGGGTCACCCCGATACCACACCACCCACAAGTACGGATACTTCATATTTATACCAGTCCTGGTGACCTTCTCCAAATGGACCATCCAAGTACAACTGGAAAAACACCAATCAGATTATGGTGCGTTCTCCACCAAGGTGCAGGAGCAATTGTACAGTGTTGTTATGATAAAGAAGTTCATTCAGTTTTAGTAGAATATAAAACAATGTCCGATTAAGTAGACTTATATCATACCTGCAATTTACTTAATCACATAATTACAGCAATACTATAATTAAACAGTTTTATATTTAATTTATTATTTTTAACTTCTTTAGAAACAATAATTAGCATAACATAAACTTAAAGTAAACGGAAAAACAACAATTTTGTGGAATGCCATGTAAAAATAAACTTATATCAATTTAGGTTTATATACGAATGTAGTTGTAAAACGCAAATAGTGCATTGTATATTTTGGGTGCAGGAATTATATCAAACACAATCAAGCAATAGAACCCAACCTTTGGGTAAGGGGAATCCCGCAACACATTTGGGTCATAAATTTTCCTTAGATTTCTGGTCCAGGGACCGACGGCTCGTATGTGGAGCATCAAGGTGTCTTCGTGGGGGGCCGAGGAGAGGGTAAAGGGGTGGTACTCGGTGGGTGACTGCGCAAGACAGGCGATACGGACCTACAAGGGTAGAGTGTGGTCATGTTTATCTCAGTGTGGGAGATATAGGGGGTTATAAATTGAATAATCCTTAAAAATACAGCATGTCCACAGTCGGGCTACCGGAACTTAAAAATGATGGAGGGTAGAGGGTTGAGGTGATTATTTTTATTACATGGGGTGGGGTAACATGGAGGGGGTTATTATAGATAATCGTCAAAATACCTTATGCCCACAGTCAGGTTACCGAAATTTAAAACTATCTTGTGGGCGATAGAAATTGTAAAAAAACCTAGCCACTATATTAACCATTACTTATGCTGTGTTATGTATATTTTTGTAGTCCAGGTTAAGTTGTAGGTAACATCCAAAACAAAAACCATCAGATAAAAATTGTATATTTATGTTTTATCCCTTGGAATGAAAAAAACGCAAAGGTCATTAACTTACGGTAATTGTCCGATCACCTTGCGATGTAATGCGTCCCTATTAATTCATTGTGGCAGAAAATGTATGCTATGTGTCTTACCCAAAGACAGAACTGACAAGCTAGCCACCAGTTTAAAACCTGCAACCTTTCAGCTAAATGGTGGTGCAATAACCGACCAAGCTATTCTGGCAGATTTTTTATAACCTTAATTAAATTTTGCAAATCACCCAGTCTATCCACTTACCCACTGTCCCGCTTTGTAGTCAAAATTCTTGGGTCGCTTGAACTCTAGGTGGGTGACTTCAGAGGGGTAAAGTTCCGCTCTGACAACAGATATGTAAGCTTTCTTCCTGCTGTATGTGTAAACTTTGTCCAATGCAAATAAGATGGCGGGTACCAGGAAGTAATAGTAGAATTGTGGCGACTGGAAAATTAAATTGTTGTGAAAATTCAAATCATTTCTGTACGTGCAATGCAAGGCTCTAGATATGTTTATTTTTCAA
>CH002768.1:110291-158447 GCA_000149265.1 Ciona savignyi
AAAGGGGGAAAGGGAAAAAGAGAGAGGGAGGGGGGGGAAGAAGGGAAAGGGCGGAAAGAAAGGAAAAAGGGGAAAAGGGGAAGGAGAAAGGGCAGGAAATGGGGGGAACAAAGGGTTCCCGGGGGGAAAAGTTTTTCGAAAAATTGTTGTTGGGGATTCGCATTCCATGCGCTCTATTTACACTACATGGACGCTAAACATGGCAAACATACTATAGAGATGGGTATTATAAAAAAAGGTCTTTGTTTGTTCAAAAATTATGGTTTTGGACTTCAGATTTTACACACCTCATTTACATTCCATAGACGCTAAACTTGGCAAACAGACTATAGGGATGGGTTTCATGGGTATTATGAAAAAGGTCATGGTATATCAACCTTCTCGCTATTTTAGGGAATAAATAAAAACGTTTTATCCTATATAAGCACATCACATTAAATTGCAAATTTTAATAATTTTAATTTTTACCAATAATAAGAAACAAATCAAATTAGTAAACGCATAAATAGCAACAGAATGTAGCAGATATTTTAAACTTTTACTCAACAACTATTGAGGTCTACCAAATTAAAGAAATATGTAAATCATACTCAACATAATGCTATAGCTCTAGTAACCCAACGATGTGCGCGAGGTAATCTGACAATTGCCCATGTGTTAACACCCTTGATTTTCTTATTTACAGGAATAAAACATCAATAGTCTATCATGTCTTAATAATTTTCTTTATAATTCTGTCAACTATCTGTGTGATTACACACCTTGCGTTTTCCCATTTCTAATAATAAAACATTAGGATGATCACCTGATATCGAACGTGCCCCGTGCAAATACCCCGGGTGGGGTGAGGGTGTGAAGGTAATGCCGTGCAGCCCCTTCAAATATATCCGATATACTCACAGAGGCACTGGAGCTGTAACCTGGAATAGGGAACACCAATTTGCACAATGAAAGAAATGCAGATCTTATTCATTTTATTGCTACTGCAGCGAGTGCTTTGTAAGTTTAATAACCATGCACAAGTTAAAAACAAACAGTGGAACACTCAGGTTTTTATCTCACAGTGTTGTTTTCCTTTTATTGCAAAAATATTATTAGTTTTGCGGCTACCAGTGATTTTATTTTGCTGAATATCGGAAAAATGGCTGAAAAAGGTGGCCGACCTCTACTCTAGATGGTACTCATGTTACTACTTGTGGGTGGTTTAATAAAGGGTAATAAAACACTCGAAGGATTGCCTTGTGTCTAATGTTGGGTAAAATAAAAGGAAAATGATACTGTTTCAGTCCTATACAACATAATTGTTTTGTTCAATCCATTAAGTCACTGGGTTCAAGTAACATTCATGAATTGTTTTGCCCAAGGAAGAAACTGTTTATCTTGTGTCTGGTTTCATATTAAAAAATTTGGACTGATTGTCCAACACACATGAATGATCTAACCGCTGGACATTTATCTGGCTCTATAGGTACATCATCCGTACATGCCGATGGCTATGGAACTGTATTGCTTCAATATAAAATCTTTGTTTTATCCTGTGAATAGGAAAACTCAGGAGAGTTAACCATCGTCGGATTAGTACAGCTATTGCAGTGTGCTGTATATTTAAAAAATTGCTTTACTTTAGTAAAAGCATTAATTCACTAGTTTTAGGCAATATCATAGTGCCTTGCCTAAAGACACAATCGACTAGCTAACGATCAGTAATTTACCTCTTGGCTGAAAAACATTGCAATAACACACCAATATATTCAGCCAGACAAGCTATTTGCTGTAGGAAATTAAAAGTGAATAAAACCAATAGAAATACCGGTGTATGGCTTAACATCAAAACATTTTGTTAAGTTGGTTGGTGTGCACGTTCCCAGCAGAATTGGTAACCATTCGTACAAGACTATACTCTGTAATACATACATAGTTTATTTTTTTAGTTATTTTTTTCCCAGTATTAAATAACAGCAAATTAAACAAATCACAACAAGGGAATAGAAGGCAAGTCTAACAGTTATTAAAACACGTCATTAAAAAAATAAAAAAAATATTAAATATAGTGGACACGGCCGCCAAACCCAGACGAAAAAACAATATTTTTAAAACGAATTTTTGGTGAAATTTTATTTTTTGGGGAAAATTTTGGAATTGGTATATCAATCGGCGTTTGATCATATTGTTAACATAAATGGTACTTTCACAAAGTTGATGCAACTTTCGAACCTGGTAAGTAGCGATATTTTCTATTCGTGCTTCATTAAACACATCGTCATCCGTCCAATCAGGATGGAGGTCTCTTATGACACGTGCAAGCCAATTATGATGTCGGAACCATGTAACCCCGATTGTGAGTACGAACGGGTTTTCGTTTCCATTTCTGGCGCCAAGCCCTGAGTAATAAACTTTTGATACAATGGTCCTTTCTTTATTAAGTTTTAGTTTAGTTAATTTATATTTGCCCCAGTGTTAATTAATGGCAATTGAAGCAAAAACACGTCACAGGAACATGAAATAGTTTAAAATAAATGTTTTAAAAATAAAATCCGATTTATAAAAATTAACTTAAAACTCGAGGAAGCAAAGATAAAACACAAAAAGTGTGAATAAGGGTCTCCTTAAGAGAAACAAGAATATAACTTTTTTTTATATTTTAACACTTTATACATACAGTTAATAGAGTAATCTTATTGTTACGCCTATTAATTGGGAATTGTATCACTTCTTACTGTAAAATCTTTTGCCAGGACCGATAACGTTGTCTTTCGTTGTGAACGAATTGTCCAAGGGAAGTCCAATATCATTCAACGCCGGGAATTCCCCTAAATCGTTCAGAGAAGCAAGTTCTCCCCGACAGTCTTCAGGGTTTGTCTGTGGATATTTTTGTTACCGAGCCAAGTTTTGAACCTTCTTATCACTACGACCGTTTTTGTATATGAGTCAATATATGTATCGGTCGCGTTAGTCATTCGCACATACGACCGTTGTCTGAGAATATTGTTCGATTTTGTTTTCAAATTTGGGTCATTTTATTTATTTCAGTAGTATGTTATAATAAAATACATGCCTACAAACTAATAGGATATATCACTATAAAACAAATTTAAAAACAGATACTTAATTTAGAAATATGGTTACTTTTGTTTTTTATCCTGGCGAATGGTGAAATCACGTTAAATGATTTATCCACGGTTATCACTTATAAAACTCACGCCCACAGTCCAATTACCAAAGCTATTGCATTACCAACAACCTTGTCTATGAAAAACTTAAAAAAAATGTTTTTTTGGCCGAAAACAGGTACGGCTTGTGACTTATGGCGCCAGACTGTTGGTATGTGTATTTTAATCAAACGATAACCAGTTACGATAAAATGGCAAAGCGAAAGTTGTTGGGAGAAGTAATGATAAAAGCGGACTCGATCGTAAAACTTATTAATAGGGTTTGTTGGTCGACATAGGTTGCTTCCCTTAACCTTGATCATAAACATCAAAATTAGAAAAATTTACCCAAGCCACCGTCAATTTTGTTATAAATCAAAGCAAGACTTTCGGAAATATTACTGTATTTCTCATATAACAATATCACGACCTATCATACAATTAATTTAACACGGTGTCTCAATTTCTATAATAAAAAAACGGTCTTGGTGACGAAACCATCATGGATATGGAACTTCGACTAGCACAGCCAACAGATAAGTTTAAGATGGTGTATTTCGTGTATAACCAAATAATGTATATCAATGTGCCATCGGATTTGACGATTTATGGAGGTCAGTTTGCATTGGAGACATAGAAAAAATAACTGGTTTAATGCCTCCTATACTACCGAATCCGCTTTTTTATGCTTGTTTCAAACCTTCCTTTATAAAATTAGATACTGACTTTTGGCCGTACTTGCTCTTAAACACAAATTACAATTATATCACATGAAATACCTGGCTTGAAAATAAGTTTGAGGTCGTCGTCCTTCCCGTGCATGTCTTTTTAAGCAGCCTTAGATTATCCGACCAAGCTTTAGTGTGACCATAGATCTGGCTGCCGTCCAGATATGACGTTACTTCATTCACCTGTTCCCGTGGATGGTTAGGGGAATACCCTGAATTGGAAGTCTGGTAGCGCGACCGCTCATATGGCATCTCGGAGACGTCGAATGTGGCATCGTTGTTAAGTTGAACGTTGAAGTATTCGGGTGGACAACCAGGACGGGTGGTGTCCAGTATATCCTGTATCACGTGCTCGCCTGGAAGGTATGTCGTAAATATTAGGTTTTAACCGAGCCGAATTTGCACCCAGGCCAGGTTCGTCAGTCGAAACGTTTTTTTGAACCCATGAAAGGCTCACTAAAACCGTTTATGTATACAATTGTATGTGTCTGGGCGTTAACCATTTGGCCACACGACCGTACTGCAGCATGTCTAAGTGGACCCTTTGTAACGACACCGCCATGGTTCGAAACTCGATGTAATAAAAATAAAAAAGGGTTTTATTTACAGGTACAAGATATGAGTTTCACTCGTTACGCTTTTAAACTGTAAGCTGCAAAGGATTATAGGATATTCATTGTTGATCTGTGTGAATGGGGAACGCAAGAGGCGTTATCACACGGGGGTATTCGTCAAATTACCTCACGCCCAACGTCGGTTTACCGACACTATTTCAGTGTGTTGTGTATTGTGTTAATTTTTTTAATTTGATAAAACTCATTAATCAGCGATGGCGAAAGACCTTTGAAGGTTTTGCTAAAAACCATTTCGATGCCGCCACCCTTCGGTTAAAATACGATGCACTATACCACCAAGCCAATTAGGAGAACTAAATTATTACACTTATGATTTTAACACAGTCACGATAGTTTGTCGGGCACAACAACATTAGTCCGGACACATATGTCGTGTAAACACAGAAAAGGTCATCAAAATAGTGGATTCGGTTACCCGACTTAGTTTATAATTCATACAAAACACACAATTACTCCAATACCCGACGATGGGCGCGAGGTGATTTTCCCGTTCACGGGGAAAACCATGAATATACCCTATAACCTAACTACCTGAAAAAAAGAAACAAACCAAAAAATAAAACAAAAAGAAACAAACCAAAATAAAGAAAAAGTGCAGTTTTGTTGTTTTGAGAAGGCAAGCCTGAAGGCCCAGCCATAATCGTGTTGCTGATGCTTCGTACATTTGGCCTCTCCAAACCCGAAGGTAAAAACACACCATCACTGTAATGAGCAGGCAACCTTCTTGTTATAGATGAATCTGCAACGTAAGCAACATATGAGGTCACGATAAAAATTCTATTTAGATAACGAGATTTTCCGTGTTATACTTTGCATATTTACGTTTATACCTATATACTGTAATTTTTCCGTTTTATCCTGCAGCCTTATTAAAATAACTTTGGTATCTTTATATACCAAAAATTTGCTTCTTTATTTTTTATGTATTTAGGCTATGTGTTTAACTACTGCGGTTTTGCCGTTTATCCTGCATTCTATTTAAATAAAATATGGCATTCTTCTTTAATGTAAAAAAGGAGCAAAAATAAACTGAACTAAATTTATAAACTTGTTTTAATTTTATTTTGTCATGACGTGGTATAACGTATGTCGTTTTTACGTTCTACACTTCAAGTGTGTGCTCCTTTATTATTGTTATTAAAGGAACAAAATAAATAAATAAAATTTCTAGACAATTTTAGATTCGAATGGGTATTAGCTCCCTAAATAGATATCATCCCTTTCAATGTTGGCCCTTTGTAAATATTTATTATATAAGGTAATTTTACTTAACAATACATCATGTAATATGTAAGTGCTATATGGTTGTTGTTTTTAGTTCCCATATTTACCTTAAACTACAATAGCCTATCAAAATAGTATGGTTTCTCGGTGTCTCCTAGTTAAACTTTAGTGCAACTTATTTTTGCATTGTTTATTAATTTTGTCTGTGCGTTTAACAAATAAATATGTTGGATTGATTAAAAATAGTGAGGGGCGAGTTTTTGAACATATAAATAAAATGTGCAGTATAAGGTCGATATTAATGGCTGTATCAGTCAAAATGTTCAATAGCACAACAGTTTCTCAATACTTGGTCAAATCAAAGCATTAACTCCAATCATGCGCAAAACCATAGGTTTGTGGTGGTCTGTAATGCTTGAATTCATAAGCAAAATATCACATTGGTTGGTACAATTATTCTGGGCCATGTAGCGTGTGATAACGGTACGTGACGCTGTTTCTACCATATGGCTTCGCGTATTAGGTTTCCACCTGGTATATATACAGTAACTGAGAATACAAGTTCTTTGGACCCATTGTTATGTGACAATGATCGTTCAAAACTTCCCGTTTAAATACGTCATCGAGAATTAGGCGAACGGTGTTTTGTAAACTCGAGGCGAAAAATAATATGATTGTATTTTAAAAATTTCTAAGCATTTTGCTATGTATGTGCTGTGTTATAATAAATCTTCATAAATAAACTCACATTTAATATTTAGGGCCACCGTTAGTAAACATGCAGCATTTAAATTCGTTAGTGGACAAAGAGTACTAAAAAGACTTTTGATTTTGACTTTTTTAACGACTATCGTTTTGCCGTGTTCTTTCCTTTTTTAAATATGTTGTAAATAACGATGCGTTTTCTAAATTTAAATACCCCAATATTCAATCAACTTTAATATTTTACTATCACATAAGATTATCGGGATAAAAAATAAACAGCAATTTTTAAATCAACTTAAAATTGTAGGTTTAAGAATTTGCGGCTAACTCCCTTACGTGTGGTCTTCCTAAGTCAATACCATAACGTATAAATAAAAAACAAAGCGATTATAAATATTGGATAGAATTACCTGGCACACCAAGGGCTGGATTTGCCCTATTGTTATACCATCCATTGAATGGTGGGTATTCTTTGCTTATCAGTTGGGCTGTGAATAAACAAAATCGACTGATTACAGAGAACATTATAAGTGCACCTATTTGCTTACCTTTGGCAAACAGCGTAGGGTCTATGAACGCTAAGTATAGGACTAACAGCGGAAACATCATAACCCATAGACTGGATTCAAAATTCAACTCAATTTTACCTAAAATAGTTCAAATAAATTAACAAATAGCAAAAACAGATTGTAAAATTCTAACCGCCGCAGTCACCTATATAGATTGTACGAATCGCACTGCGACAGCGTATTTGGTATAAATGTATCAAAATCTAATAATTGTCCTATATTCGAGGAAAATTAAATAGAGAAATAGTAAAAGACCATTCACTAAAAGTATGGAAAACAATGCCAAACCTGCCCTAAACATATATTTTAACCCCAGAACTAACGCTCACTCTAATCCAAGCAGTAACACTAACCCTAATACACGAATCTTTATTTTAATATTGTATTAATTTCAATTTTACTCCTTCCCTCCCTTCCTACTTTTGAGCTGCTCTATTTGCCTGCTAAATAGAACTTTAAATTTCGACTAAAAAAGGGATTTAAACTGGCTCCCCTACAGTACTTGTATCACTTCACGCTTATATCCTTTCGGGGCTTTATATAGTTCTTAATAACCTTCATGTAATCTAAAAATAATTTTTATTAGTTTTAACAGTAGCTGATTTTTTAAGTAAAAATACCATCAGCAGTTAAAAGGTTGTAGTTTAACTAGACTGTGATTTTGCTGTTTTTTTCTGCTTAAAAACGACGATGTGACTTTTGTCCCATGTAAAGTGATCTGACTTAAAAATCACCGCGATGATATATATAGAGCGACATTCGCGACTGTTTGCGTAGCACTAACGTCTCACTGCCCGTAGCCACGGTTGAAAGGTGTTGTCTTCAAAGTGTTAGTCGCAAGTCGACGAAACTCGTATTTAAAATATGTTCGAGTTAACGAAACTAGATATCAAATCACGTCAATTCCAAATCAAAAGCTAAATATATAACTCTTGCGTGATGATTTAAAGTAACAGAAGTGGGGTAAAACCCAACTTGCTTTTAGAATTCTTTTACCCATGTTTCGTGTAATTAATACAGTTTGGTGTGTACTTAAAGTTGGTTGTTTGGTTTTTAAGAGTATTTAATGGTATATTACATGGTTAACCATTTTACCTTGTTTGTAGTAAAGGGAACTTTTCGTCGTAAATTACTGTACAATGTTTAATGGTTTGTTGATTCGTAATACAGTATAAACATTTAAAACCATGTTTAATATAGGATATATAGCATATATTCATGATTATCACCGTGGATGGGAAAAGGCAAGGGGGTTAACACAGGCGCAATCGTCAGAATTCCTCGCGCCCACGGTCGGGTTATGAAATTATTGCAGTTATCTGTTGTGTGTGATTCAATTTTTTTGGGGTAAAACCTATTAATCCACTGGGTTCAGGCAATGCCCGTTATATGGCTTCTACAAGTACACAAACAACTAGCTAGCGACTAGTTTCGAACCCATTCGACCGAAAGGCGACTCACTAACCCAACAAGCTAGTTAGCAGCTGGTCACTTTGTGGCAGTTCACGCATCATCAAGCAGAACCTCTTGATGTATAACCACAAATACCGAAGTTGATTTTTACTTGTTTCAACCGAACTAAGTTTCGAACCCACGTTGAACTCGTCACTAAGATATTTTTTATATTAATAAGGCATATATGTATCGGTGGCGTTAGCCATTCGCCCACACTACCGTTCAAACCGACGTACGTTACGCTATTCATAAATCATGCGACGCGTTGACATTAAGAACGCAAATATTAGATTTATGACAGATGTAATAAGTGGTATATGTCATTGTATGTAAATGAGTATTCCCCTGTATATATGCATGGTTGGAAGCAACATATATTCGATCAATTTGTTTGTTTAGCTGCGTGTGCAATTGATAAACATGAATATCCTGTCTTAAACAAACAATCTTCGTCATTACGTTAAAATACTACTTCATTATTCCCTCTCTCGTGACGCAATTTTACAAGAAATATAAGGAATATATTTAAAGAACCAGTTCCTGGTAATTTAAATTGTTTTATTTAAAACTTGAACCCACCAGACCCATTCACTGGTTTGTTATTTATTTGCTGTGTATGATTCGGTCGCGTTAAGCATTCGGTCACACACCCGACTAATCAGCGGTAGAAATAATGTTATTTTTTATTGGGCAAAGTTTCAAACCCATGATATGCTAAGACATTTTTATAAAGAATTTTTATATCTGAATCATTCGCGGTAACCATTCGGCTACACCACCTCACATTCGTGCGCACCTTTTTGCCGGGCTAAGTTTCGAACCCATGACGGCTCGTTGCTAAGACCGATTTTTGTATAAAATTCGTTTTATTTATCGGTGACGTTAAATATTCAGCCACACGACCGAACACAAATATTTGTTTTTTTATTGCTTAACTGCTCCCGAGCAGCAACTAGCGGTCGGGTAAATTGAATACCAAACCGCCTGGTCTGATAATATTTAAACATTGGTCGGCTTGCTCAGTGATTTAATACTTTTCGTTGTCTGTTTTATTGTGCAACACTCGTGACAGACATGTACAATTGCCAGGTGATTGGCATGAACGGGTAATCCTATAAGGTTTAAATTTTCATTTGATCTAACTGTTATGCTTAAAGTTTGTCTCGGCCTTTAACTTAACAAAACATAGGAAATTACCTGTATGAAAAAGCTAGACACTGAAAACCATTAATCGAAATTAAAAATTAAAAAAAAATGTGCACACCGTATAATTTGCCTCGGCCTTTAATTTTACTTCTGAATACAAAAAAGATGCATTTATGCTCCATATTCTTTTTAATCCTTTTACGGAAAAATTTAAAAGGGGGATCCTTATCATTTACGCTCAATAGCAAAACAGTGTCCAATCGAGTTGAATATGGATCTGCAGTGGCAAAATCTGAATAAATCGCGCTAGGGAAATTCCCTACAGACCCAAGAAGGTAAGATCGACGTCGGTCTTCCGTTGTTTTGCAACATCTACAAAATTTTATTATTTAAAAAAAAAGTAAATATTTCGGAACTCGTAGCCTATAGCAGATGCTGCTTTCACCCAAACAGACATTGGGGAATCAGCACTTTTATTACTCGTCAAAACATATATTTAAATACCATAATTACCAAGAGGGTGCTAATCGTCCGATTCAGTCCGTCATCTGTAACGACACGTTGGAACGGTCGTATGGACAAATAGTTAACGCAACCAATACACATACCAATTCTATACAAAAAAAACGATCTTTGTAACAAGCCCATTATAGGTTCGAAACCTATAGCCCGCGAAAAATTATCGACACTTTGATTCAATACGCGAATCCATTTTCGATGATGCCATTCTATTTTCTTCGTTCCATATCCAAGACAATATATTAAACTTTTTCCAAAATAAACTTTTTCAAACAATTAATTATTTAAAATTCAGGGTCAACGAACTCTGTTCTTTCTGAGGTTAACGACCTCCGACTTACAGGAGCGTTGAATCGGGTTAGCTAATGATTACACACGTTAAAAGCGCTGCGCTGATAACTATTTGCTACTGGTAAACGTTTACAGTTTGAGAGAAATCTTCCATCGTTTTGAGCTAAAGCAAGCAACCGTAACCTTAACAAGCACAACAAAACTACGAGGCCGTTGCAGCCAGTTTCATTTACATAAATAGAACAGATCTACAGAATAACGAATGCAATATGTTGCAAAGAATAATGTGTTTATTTCTCCCACAGAATTTGGTTGATGATCAGATCGGCCATTGCAGTCAGTTTTAGTCGTTGCAGCCAGTTTCATTTGCATTGAAAACGCAGAAAGACAGATTAAAGAATATGATATAATATATACGAAAGGATAGGATAGGATATTCATGTTTATCCCCGTGAATGGGAAAACCTGGGGGGTTATCACACGGGCAATCGTCAGATCACCTCGCGCCCATCGTCGGGTTACCGGAGCTATTGCAGTGTGTTGTATATGATAGACACGTTCCTTCAATTTTGTAGAACCCATTAATCCGCTGGGTTCAGGCAATGTCCGTAAAGTGCCTTGCCCAAGGACACAACCGACTAGCTAGCGACCAGTTTCGCACCTGCAACCTTTCGATTGAAAGGCGACGCACTTTATAACCGCTAGACCACCGGGCCGGAAAGATGACAATATGTTTATTTCTCCCACAATATGAAATATTACAGTGAAGGAACAACGAAAGATATCAGTATTCATCAAGTCAGCTGTTACTTAAAATAATAGAAAACTGCTACAAGACTAGCTTCTATTAAATAGAATCTATTCAGACAGTTGTGTGTTAACTCTTACGCGATTAGCTTACATAAGATACAGACATCTTTCAGCAAAAAATTGAATGCGGACAAAAAAATAAAATTGAAACAAATTTAAAAAATATTTGAATAATCATAAATTATTAGAAAATATTAGTTGGTATCTCGGGTTGTTATTATAAGTCAGAATGTTCGATCCTACAACGGAGTTAACTGTGATTCGGGTGATGTCGGGTATAATATGTTCATCTGGTATCTTGGCTCTGCTGGCATACCTAGGCGGCATACCTACAGGTTATGGCAAACACAGGAAGGATTCGGAAACGAGTAAGTAAACAATATTTAACTTTCAGTAAGCATTGCCGAAGGTTAAAACGTATTATTGTAACATCAATTTGCATGTATAGTACATGTATGTTTTATGCTAAACATGTGGATTTTTCTTATATCATATTTATTTGTTAAACGCACAAGATTAAACAATAATAAAAATATATAAAGCTTAAGTTTTACTAGAAAACACCGAAAAAACTTTGCCGTTATCGAAGCAGGGTCACCTGAAGAGAACATTTTGTGTAATCTGAGCTATAATTTGTGTTCTTGCATGGGCAAGGCACTTAATGGACATCGCCTGAACCCAGCGGATTAATAAAGTCTACCTAATTAAAGGAACGTTTGAATCATACACAACGTACTACAACAGCTCCGGTAACACGACGGTGGGACGAGTGAGGTGTCCTGACGATTGTCCGTGTGATAACGCTGACTTGGTTTTTCCATTTACGAGGATAATCCTCCTCCAATAATTCGTTGTATGGGGTTAATATTATCCTTTCTATGAACACATTTTGGAAGTTTATAAATCAATTTCATTATTATGTAGTGATGTGAAAGTTAGGCTATACATTTATGCCCCCAACGCCACTGTTGCGTTTCAGTACAATTGATTGAATTCTACATTTTGGTTTGCGGATTACACAAAGTAATTAACTTAAAAACAAGGTTCAACCAAATATTACAAAAAATCAAAGAAACGAAGAAAATAACGGAAAATCGGCAAGCGTTATAATATGCAAAGAATTTGAATTACCCACATAAAGAAATACTTTATACTACCCTACAAATTCATAATATTTGCAACGTAGGTATGGATGCCCGTCTTGGTTGGGTGGTACAAGAGTGTCCGTCATTCTTCATTCCAGTATATGTGGTGTACAGTGTCGGTTACCAGCAAATCAACTTGGCGAATCTTATCATCATTGGCGCATTCGCGTTCCATTACTTTCAGAGGTGAGAACTTCTAAACTTATCGCATGGTCGAATGGCCGAATGGTGAACGCGACCGATACATAAACCGACCTGATACAAAAATTGGTCTCAAATACAAGCCATAATAGGTTCAAAACTGAGCTCCGTAAGGGCAAACATTTTTTATCTTGGCAAATTTGTGTATTATTATCTTAATTAGTTTTACATGAAGCTAGCCGGACGGTCAGTCGGAAAGTTATTAGATCGAATCCTTCGGTCGCTAATCACATGCGTCCTTGTGCAATGTACTAAGCTGAAATTAACCAAAGCCAGTGTTTCAACACGCTGGAAACTAAAGCAATGTCCACATCGTGTCCTTCACGCCCCAATAACTCCAGTTGTTTGCACCGTGTTTGCTGTATGGTTTTGTATTCGTGCCACTCATTGCGCTACGATGTTCAACTGAAAACACACGTCAAACGTGGCGAAAGCACACAGTCACAAGAACAGATGATGGTAAGGTTCTGTGTCACAATAGAAACTTAAACACGTAACATCTTCCTTTCTTTAAGAAATGTAAACACAACAGGTAAACAACACATGATTGAGTAACTAAATTAAACAAGATAGGTTTGCGATATACCAGAAAGAAGCAGTATAAAATACGTTATCCAACGACGTAATCGTTATACCTTTGCTGGTAACGCGGTACGAGTTCTCCTCGACATCAATCGCTGCACTGGACTGCTTGCCATTCCTTCAGTTGGGGTGTTTCGCCAATCCAATATGGCTTTCCATGGATCCTCGTTGGCGTGCATACACTTTTTTAGAAGGAGTTTTGCAATTTTCACCGCAGATTCCGACTTTCCGTTTGAGGGTGCATAGAGCGGAGACGAGGTAACGTGTCGAAAATCCCATTCTCTTGCAAATTCTCGAAATTGATCGCAGTCGAATTGCGGACCATTGTCGGTGATTATGTTTTCCGGAATGCCATGACGACTAAAATGCTCTTTGCATAGATTAATAACGCAGTGAGCACGCATACTTATAACTTCCGACAATTCCCAAAAATCGGAATAGAAATCGACAATTACAAGGAAATTTCTATCGCCAATACTGAACAAATCCCATTCCCACTTTGCTCCATGGTCTCTCGGGAAGATCATGTGAAATCATTGGTTTCTTTTGTTGTCGCGGCTTCATTTCATTGCAAGTTAAACACTGCGAAACAAAGGTACGAACTTTCCTCTGTCATTCTCGGCCAGAACACAAAATTCGCGTGCTTTCCGAAGACACGCTTCTTCTCCTAAATGGCTGCTATGAATTTGTTTTAGCGTGTCTACGCGCAATGTTTTTGGAATCAATATTCGTTGACCTTTGTAGATTACACCATCTTGTTCAGTGAGCTCATCGCGGTAGTTCCAAAATTGGTGAAGAACTGGCGGAACCGCAGATTGGCGACGAGGCCAGCCATTCAGTATAATGGTCTTCAGCATTTGTAACGTCGAGTCAGCTTGTGTACTCGATTGAATCTCTCTTAATCTCTCGGTTGTGACGGGCAGGTTTTCTGCAAACTGAATTTCCTCCAGTTTATGACAGAATTGGGAAGATTTGTTGCAAAATATCGCATATTTATCCATCTCTTCCTCCTCCTGATGCGGTGTAAGATGATTCTTTATTGGTGCTCTGGACAGCATGTCTGCAGTAATTTGTTGTTTTCCAGGAATGTACACGACCGTTATGGGATATTTTTGCAACCGTAGAAGCACACGCTGTAACCGTTTAGGCGCGGTTACCAATGGCTTGGAGAATATCGTTTCCAAAGGTTTGTGGTCTGTTTTAACCGTGACCTTTGAACGGCCAGAAATGTATTGATCGAATTTCTCGCATGAAAACACAATCGCCAGGCACTCTTTTTCTATTTGAGCATATTTTTGTTCGGTTTGCGTCAACGCACCTAAACCTATTTGGCTTGCGTCGCATTCAATAATTACCTCTTTTAGTACGTCATAATACGCGAGTACGGGTGCTTGTGACACAAGTGTTTTTACTTTGTTAAATGCTTCGTCATGCTTTGTGGTCCACTCCCAGCTAGCAGCTTTATCGGTTAATCGACGTAGGGGTTCGCACACTTCTGAGAGTTTTGGAAGGAATCTGGAAAGATAGTTAACGAATCCAATTAGTCTTTGCACTCCTGTGACGTCTGTCGGGGCATCTAACTTCACAATAGATTCAATTTTACCAGGATCTGGCTTTAAACCATCACTTGTGATTAAATGACCCATATAAGTGACCGACGTCTGACGTAATTTAAGCTTCTTCCTGTTAAACTTTAAATTAACTTGTCGAGCTCGGTTAAACAGTTTTTCTAAGTTAGTATCATGGTCGTTAATTGCTTGCTGCATATCTTCCCCGCACCCATAGACTAAAATATCATCCGCAATAACTTCAATGCCATTCATACCTTGTACAATCTCATGTTGTCGACGCTGGTATTCTTCGGGCGCGGATGAGATACCGAAAGGCATACGAAGCCAGCGATAGCGGCCAAACGGGGTCCAGAACGTTGTAAGGAAACTGCTCTCCTCATCCAATTTTACTTGCCAAAACCCATCCTTTGCATCTAGTACTGTAAACACTTTGGCTTTAGCCAACTGAGGGAGTATATCGTCTATGGTTGGCATAGGGTAATTTGAACGCTTAATTGCTTTATTCAAGTCTTTAGGGTCTAAGCAGATTCGTAATTTACCTGGTCGCCTTACAGCCAGCATGCTGCTAATCCATTGGGTGGGCGTAGTGACCGGAATTAAAACACCCATTGATACCATATCGTCAATTCGGTGTTTCAGCTCTTCCCGAAGAGCCACTGGTACTCGCCGTGGAAAATGTTGCACTGGGGACACTGTAGTGTCCGTCTCGATATGATAAAGGCCGGGCAGGCTTCCGAGACCTTCGAACACATCAGCATATCTCTCCACAATGTTTAAAGATGACGTCACAGAATGGCAGATATTCGAGTGGTCCGGTAATTTAAACTCCATTAACCCAAGCTCTTTTCGCACGTCTCGCCGGATAATAGGGGCATCAAATCGTCGTTTAAAATATGAAAATCCATTCTATGTACCTTGCCATTGTACAAGCAATTTAGCGTACATTGACCAATCGACTTAATGGACGCTCCACCGTATGCCGTAATCCTTGTTGCATTGTTGCGGATGTTAGAACCGAGTGCAGCTCGGTTGTAAATATTCTTATTAATGGTATTGCATGTGGACCCAGAATCGAGTTGGAATTTAACGGAGATGGGAGAACAATCGTTGGCATTTACCTTTAGAGTGACGAAATATCGTTTTCCGGTTGATCTTACTGAGCCAATTGTCTCTCTCACATGATACGACGAATCAACCGAATTGTTCGCTTCTTCCTGTGCGTCGATGAGCTTGATCTTGTCTCGCTGTTCGCACACGGAAGAGAAATGATTTCTTAGGTTGCATAACCCGCACACTTTTCCATAAGCCGGGCAGTGTCGTATTCCACGCTGGTGAGATTTTCCATAGTATCGACATTTTTTCACTTGCGCTGCTTGAATATTTCTAAACTTATTAACAAAGTTGACTTCTTGCGTTTGGGGACGATTGATATTTCGAATTTGTGATTGGGCTTGTTCATTGCTTCGGCCGTAACATATTGCTTGAGTTAATGTTAATTCGGATTCTTTTAGGAGACGTGCTTGTGTGCCTGCATCGTACACGCCGATGACGATTCTGTCTCTGATTAGCTCTTCTCGCAAAGCGCCGAACTCGCACGTTGAGCTTAATTGCCTGAGTCGTGCTACAAACTGATCGATTGTTTCTTCCTTTTCTTGTCGGGCACTGTTAAAAATAAAACGTTCATATGTGATGTTTCGCTGGGGTTTAAAATGCTCTTCCAAACTCTTTATGATACGATCCATACTTTTCTGTTCTTCATCATTTAAAGGCAAATGCTTATAGACCCGATAGCAATCCTCACCCATCACCACAAGAAAGGTCGAAATACGAACTACCTCTTGCTTAGCATTTAATCCCGTGGCAATTTCATAATTCTGCCACTGCTCTATAAAGAATGTCCAATTTTCCGAAACATTTCCTCCCATTATTTTCATCGGTCTTGGAATCGGAAGGTTGCTGTTTGTCTCCATTCTTGCTTGCCGCTTACAAATTCGTTCTTCTAGCAGTAATTATTTTACTTCTGACACCATGTTTGCACCATGTTTGCTGTATGGTTTTGTATTCGTGCCACTCATTGCGCTACGATGTTCAACTGAAAACACACGTCAAACGTGGCGAAAGCACACAGTCACAAGAACAGATGATGGTAAGGTTCTGTGTCACAATAGAAACTTAAACACGTAACACCAGTAACCCGCCATCTTCTACTAGTCTTGTTAAAAAGCCCTCATGCCATTCCCCATGCCGCCTTACACAAGTTTTTTTTATTTCATTTTAAAATACTTTACCATACATTGTACAATGCTTACCCCCAAAAGCACTTTGCATGTAGAACGTTCGTGTACACCCTCCTCATGCACAAGAAGAGCACTCCGATACCAATCCGATTAGTGTGCATGGGATTTACCTTCACCTCCATCAATGCATTAGCTATCTCCAACTACGAAGCCTCACACGCTCCATTACCTGATTCGTGGCTCAGTTCCTACCAGTTTATAGGAGGTTCGTTCAAATTATTTTTTTTTTCTCTTTTACCAAGTCGAGCTTTAAATAATGTAACATGACGAATAGCATATACAGTCAGTTTAATTCACGTACCTCCCTACCATGGAAGCTTATATTAATTCAGTAAACCTGTCGTTATACCACCCTAAGAGGATAAAAACCAATATCCTCTATATGAGTGCCTTTGTTATCTCATAATCCCCTCTTTTAGGTGTGGGCCACCACACGCAATTTCTCTCTATCGATTTATAGCATGCTACGATCCTTGATTTTTCGCATGATTAGAAAATATCAGCTTTGGTTTAGCACGTACAGTCGTCAGAATACCTCGGCTGATAGGCTGGTTCCTACAGTTAATAAGTGTGTTAAATAAGATAAGACATTACTACAGTTTTTTAAATAAACTTATTATTACAACGGGTACTGGTGTCATTGCTGTGCGGTCGCGTTAACCATTCGACCACACGGCAGTACAGGCGTTCTAACATTGTTTTATTCTGTCCAAGTTTCCAGCCCATGATGGCTTTGTTCCTAAGACTATTTTTATTTAACATTGCTACATGTATCGATCAGGTTAACCATTCATTCTCAACAGGAATGCTGTTATGGGGAGTCGGTATGCTTGTCAACCTCCACAGCGACCATGTTCTCCGAAACCTACGGATGCCGAACGAAGTTGGATACAAGATACCGCGAGGTGGCGCTTTCGAGCTGGTATCGGGCGCCAATTTTAGCGGGGAGATATTAGAATGGATTGGTTTGAAAATCGCCTCAAATTTCCACTTTCCCTTGGTTTGCTTCGCGCTTTCAACGGCACTGGTGATAGGTACCCGGGCCTTGGCGCATCACAAGTAAGTAGTGGAACGGTCTTAGTGGTTTATATCTTAGCTAAGTTTTGAACCTAGCCGTATGGGCTCATTAAATGATTCATATATGGCATGCTGCAAGAATCGGTCATGCTAACCATTCGGTAATAAACTTAAGAATGTACGCTTGTGTGAACAACGGGTTAACGCGACTGATACTAATGCTAACTATATAAAAAACGATATAAGGTGGGTTCGAACCTTAGTCCGATAAAAAAGAAAGTCGGCTACACGGATAACCCGTGTACAAGACGAACAATTTCTCGTTTCTAGTTTTGTTGTTTCTTTGTATACCCCTGTGTACATAGAATGCAGCACATTATAACCACAGCTTCGGCAACGAAGTTATATTACATGTGTTATTTGACGAAATAATATAATTCTCCAACACACGAATTCCTTCGATTTATGTGATAATACCCGTGCAAATATCCCTTAATTCGCCAGGATACAAAATCACCCCATCCGTCAATTTATCCATCAACCCACCCATTTATCCATACTTATTTAATTACTGTATATAGTTGTCTAAGTTGTGTTTATAGGCTAATCGGTGTTGACTTTTAAATGATTTAATCGAAAGTTACATGTTAATGTTAGAATGATTATCTTTCGCGCGTCACTTAAATCTGTTGGATTTTCATTATCTTGTTCAAAAGTCAACAATCCAGTCAGACATCTGGCAAAAAAACGTTTTCATATCGTTTTGCGGGGCGGTGTATTAACGTAGGTTAAATGAACCGTCGTGTAGCCTCCATCAAAAACTACATCTCCATCAATTTTTAATCATCGCCCTGTTACAAGGTGGCCTTCCCGCCCACGATGATGCTTATCTGTATATACCGTTTAGCTACCAGCCGGTAAAAGTCGCGAAAACTCACAGATTTTTTTGCAGATTCTACTTGAAGAAATTTGAGAATTATCCGAAGAGTCGAAAGGCAGTGGTACCGTTTTTGCTGTAAAAAGACCGAAAGCGCCATTAAAATACGCCTTGTTTTTCTTTTTGACGGAATGAATAATAAATGCAAGTTAATTTGGGGTTGCTAGATACATGGCTTCTGTACTTAAATGCAGCGAATGTTTTAAATGTCGTTTTGAACCAACGCCAAGTTCAGTGTGAGATATCTATGAACAATTACCAGTTTCCGTGACGTAACCTGCACTTCAATTACGTCAGAACTTACATCAATACAGCATTGTCGAATGCTTGTTTGTACTGCAAACCAGAGTGTTAAATACAAGTTCTCTGGCCTGAGTCATAATACAAAAGTAAATATTTTTTTATTGGAACAAATTATATTTTCAAAACCGCTTTAAATTAACAGTGTTAAATAAATCCTTTTGCCAATACACCTTTATGCCCGTGAGTGGGAAAACCAAGGGGGTTAGCACACGGGCAATCGTCAGATCACCTCGCGCCCATCGTCGGGTTACCGGAGCTATTGCAGTGTGTTGTATATGATAGACACGTTCCTACAATTTGGTAGAACCCATTAATCCGCTAGGTTCAGGCAATGTCCATTAAGTGCCTTGCCCAAGGACACAACCGACTAGCTAGCGATTTTACGGAAAAGGCCCAAGCGGCATTACTACGCGGTCAATCCTCAGATTGCCTCGTTATTGCAGTGTATTGCGAAAGATTCAAACGTTGCTTCAATTTAGTAGAACCCATTATTCCACTGGGTTTAAGCGACGTCCGCAAAGTTCCTTGTCCAAGAACACAACCGACTAGCTATCGATCAGTTTCGACCTGTGAACTGCAAGATGTTGTACGCAGACTATACTTTTAAGGTAAAATAACAGTTCGTGGTTTAATGATAAGGAACACTGATTGTGTTTTAACGACTAAATTCTATAGAATTGTGATAGCCCGCCTTATTGAATAGGCAATTATTTCGTTACCATAGCTGAAAACTCAAACAATAAATAGCATGATATCTATGTAAAGTAAATTGTATAAAAAACGGGAGCTACCGACCAGCAACTAGCGGGTTCAAAACTTTTAACCGACAAAAAATCTAGGGGTTTGTTCTTATTTGGGCTGCATGAAGTAATATAATTTGTTTTATTTTGGTTGATGCTTTTGTAACGAAACCCATAAGAATGGTGAAATTGAGTACAATCAATAAGTGTACTAAATTTATAAAAAAACAAGCCCATTTAAATTTCGACACTAATTTAGTTTAGTTTATTCGTTTTTTGCCCCAGTATTTAAAAAAAACTATAGGGTAGTGGTTGGTAAATATTGAAGCTGAATACTTCGATTTCCCAGGTTTAAATATGCGTTAATAGATTCGGTACTGCTATTACCATATATATACCTCGTTCACACGGCTCAGTTGCCGAAGCCATTACAGTAAGTTCTATTTAATAGAAACATAACTAACAACTTTAAAACAACCACCAGGTTTCTCTTGGGTTGGGAAATTGTCCGGAAACTACCTTTCCCAAAGGCGCAACCGCGTAAAAGGGGTCAGGGTGAGGATAGATCTCCTGTCCTTATCTTTATAAGAATCTTCGGTTTTAAAGTCGCATATTTACTTAAATTGTTTTAATTTTCCAGCACGTGCAATACCGATTGTCGTTTTTACCATTCCCTATACATTTTAAATGTTTGTTCTTTAATTATTGTTCGTCAAAGAATCAAAAACAATTTAACAAAACAAAAACCTTTCGGCTAGAGAACTTAAACGCCAAGTCTCATCTCGTATTGATTGGTTTATTTTTGAACGTGGCATTGCAGATGCAGATTAGCTGAAGCTAGTAGATAAATAAGCGCCATGAAAATTGACACAAATTAAAAACAAAAGGATGGTACACGAAGAAAAACAAACAAAAAATGGACGCGTAATTTTGAACTCTTTAAACGGAGCGATGGTCGTGATTTGAACCACCCCAATATTCAAAATCGTGGTTCTTTCCTTTAAACTGAGGTAGGAGTCGGTTCTATATCTACTGGTGTGGGTTGGTGGGCAGACGGGGTTGAATTGAAGATAAGTTTAAGCGACATTGATTTAAGCTGGAGGCTTGAGATAAATCAGGGGACCGTATCGCCCACGCAGCGTTGTGGTTATGAGGTAACATCCGGTTCTCTTACGTCATCACGTGACGTAATCGCGTGTTAATTTCGCCAGTGGTACTAACAAGCTCTCTCTTCCGTGGACTGCATTCCTTCCCGCCAACTGTTTGGCGTGTTTTATGACGTCATAGGCTGTGAATTGACGTCACGATGCCGTCCTGAGCATATTGACGCCGTTCATGGTCGCTGACGCGTCGGGCGCCATTGGCCGTCCGTGCACGTCCAGCGCGGGGCGTTTAAGGGGCGTGGTGGGTTCGCCCCTGTCCGACTCGTTCCCGCGGCCCCCGTCGTCCTCGGAGCCGGAAACGGGGGTTGGGGGCATGGAAGTGGGGGGCCGCTTGGTCCCATGGAGTATACTAAGCGCAGCGGGGCAGTGCTGCCTGGGGCCGGGTTCAGGGGTGAACGTGAAGGTGAGGTTGGTGGGGTAAATCACCCCGTCGTTCCTTACAAGGTTGATCGGGACCTGTGAGAATTAAAAAGTTGGAATAATTTGTATCGAATGACAAATTACTGAAAAGTCGAAAAGTTTGATTCATAACGTGTTACTTTTTGCTTTTAAACAAACTTTCTGTAAACTATCTGTTTGCGACTAATCGCTTACACGCTGAAAGGTTTGCAAAATGTATTACATTTAGATAAAAAAACTGACTAAATACTATAATTATTATTATGTAAGGGCCGTATTGGAGGATCGTTCTATGTAACAATGGACATGATAATTAGGATATAGATTGTTCGAAATCTGCTTCGGTTAAAATTAAAAATTAAATTAATTCTACTAAAACTACTCCAATACATCTGAATCATGCACAACACACTGCAACAACTTATTTTACGCAACATATGACGACACACTGAATTTTTTCACCCGATTAAAAATCGTGGAATCTGCCCAAACTTATGACAACACATTGCATTTTGCCAAAAATTAAAAATCGGGGAATCTGCCCGAAATTATGACGACACACTGCATGCTGCCAAAATTAAAAATCGGGGAATCTGCCCGAACTTATGACGACACACTGCATGCTGCCAAAATTAAAAATCGGGGAATCTGCCCGAACTTATGACGACACACTGCATGCTGCCAAAATTAAAAATCGGGAAATCTGCCCGAACTTATGACGACACACTGCATGCTGCCAAAATTAAAAATCGGGAAATCTGCCCTAACTTATAGACGACACATTGCAATTTGCCAAAATTAAAAATCAAGGAATCTTTTTACCTGGACCGACTCTTTGACCCACTTCCATCCCTCCCTGAACGCCGATATGTCGGGGACAACACACAGGAGTCCCTCGGCGCATCTGAACATCGTGTCAGCTTCTATCTCGCCGAACCATACTTTGAGGTTGGACGTAAAACATTCCCCGTTCACTTCCAGCATTGCAACGTCGCCTCCGCCGTTTAACTGGAGGGTTTAATTGTTTTTTTTTGTAATATTGAATCACATTGTCCTTAAAAGGACGCATTTAAAGTATAATGGTGAACGGGTTAATATGGGATTTCAGAATTAATAATGAGGGGTCGCTGTTTAAAAGGCAAACGTTTTAGTAAAGTAGGAAAGCGGGGTGATTGTTTTTTTAATTAAATCACATCGTTCTTAAAAGGCCGTCTTTTAATATGATGGGAAACGGGTTATGGGGGGTTTCAGGAATATTAATAAATTTCCGTTGTTTAAAATGCAAACTTTTAATTAAAGTGGAAAAGCAGGTAAATAGGGGGATTTTTTTGTAATGTTAAAACACATCGTTCTTAAAAAGGCGGACTTTTTACTATGTCGGGGAGAGGCTTAATGGAAGATTTTAGGAATATTAATCGAAATGTCGTTCATAAAAAGATCGCCACTAACTAGTGTGGGGATTGGGATATTTTTGAAATATTTTCGTTAATATAGCTTCGAGCTGCGCAATTACGCAATCGTATACGTAAAGTATACAGGTTGCCGATCTGCGCTCTAATTTTTAATTTCAAAACGCGAAGAAGCAGTTGAAAAAGCCATTATTTAACCAAATTTGGTACAACTTTACAACGATGGTCCTTACAACCGTGGTAATCATACCGAAGTTGTAAAACAGATCTGACGTATTTGGCAGACACACAATATTATATAACCACGCCTTCCATTCGGCGCCACTCTATATGCCTCATGGGAAAAAAACAGCTCGTACGAGTTCATATGGATCGCCGTGATTTTTACTAATTCGAATAATAATCAATAAATTTGTCACTGGTGGGAGAAAGATATCGTGGTGAAAAACATGGAATCCGTTCCAAGAGCGTGGGAAGCGACGGGACATTCCCACGCGAAATGATCGAATTTGTTGTCGTGTTGTGTTGGAATACGCGAGTGTGGAAAGCATGCGACCGCAGTGGTTAAGTGAGCAGCCCACAACTGCAGCATCGGCAGCTGACGACGCAACAACTGCTGTTTGGCGAGGAGTGATAGGTGACGTGTCGCTCAATGCTGTGTTTCACGGTTGCCCAAGTTGTCTTACAATGTGCTATAAATCCCAAAAAGTAACCGAATATGCCCCCCGGTGTACCATGGGTGCCAAACATGTTCCAATATGAACCCCGTGTACCATGGGTGCCCACCTCGTCCCAATATGCCCGCGGTTCGCCATGGGTGCCAAGATTTAAAAAAATATCTCCAGCAACTAGACGGTGAGCAAAAGTGGGAGGTAACCAAGATGTAAATCCTTCAGCATGATTTTCCTACCCGTCAGTATACATATGACATATCCATCAACGTAATTTCCAACTATACCAATTCATATTTTAATATAAATACGTTGTACACACAAAAGATCGTATAGTATTTATACAACAGAGTACAACTCACCTGCAGACTATGGACGTTGGGTACCGGGGTTACCGGGTCAGCGGTCGGCCCCATTCCATCGCAGAATGTATATTCAGCCTTGTCGGTTGAGATGATGGTCCACGAGGCCCCGTCGTTGATCATTTCTTTGTTGGCTTCCTTGGGGCATGGGGTGGCCTGCAGGGGTTGGGTAGGTTAGTTATTTTTAGTTATGTAGGAGTAGGGGAGGATTTGCGAGGAATGGGGGAGGGTGGGATGAGTGCAGGAGGTCGTAGGAGGATGCAGGAGGAGAATGTGGGAAGTAGGAGCATGGAAGAGTAGAGGAGGAAGCATGGTGCAAGAGGAGTGGATAAGAATATGGGAGCAGGAAGGTATAAAGTAGGAGTGAGGGGAGGAAAATGCAGGAGGATGCTGGAGGAGGTCGTAGGAGGATGCAGAAGGACGCAGGAGGAGCGGAGGAAAATGTGGGAAGTAGAAGCGTAGAAGGAGTGGATCAAAATATGGGAGTAGTAAGGTATGAAGTAGAAGTGAAGGGAGGAGGACGCAGAAGTCGGGTTGTGATAGACAAGTAGAGGAGGGTGTGGGAGGGGAAAGAGCGGGAAAAACAGCAAAAAAAAGTAGAGTTGCAGGGAGGGTACAATAGTGGGGTTTAGGAATTCGATGCAACATGACAACGGTAAGGTAGGATATAATCTTAATCCTAACCCTATCCAACTCTGATAACTTATAACTCTAACGCACCCTATTAATCCCACTCAAAAACTGATCCCTTACACTCTATAATCAACCCACTATACTACCAAGACCGACCTAAAGTTTATTCTCCTTTTCTTTTTTTCCGTTATCTAAGAAATCACTATTGAAGGAAATTATGCAGGGTTTGCTAATAATCCCCGTAAATCCAAACACCATTAGGGTAGACAAGTACTTAGTTTCCAACATTCCCATAGTTTTACCTCAAATCCGTAAGGATGGGTTAGGGATTAATATAACTATACTTAAATCTATAGTCCTGCCTTTGAACAGTACTCCCCAGGTATGGGTGTAATGAAGATTTGACTAAGTGATGATAATATTAAATGTAAGCTAGAAATTCCACTCAATAGCATTATATACTCGATCACGGTTAATTAACCCATTCTTATCTCAAAAAACTACGCATTTTGTCCGATTATTACGATATCGTGGAAAATTAGGATTTCTAAGATTTTTTTTATATTAGCGAAATGTACTAATCGTTTTAATATTTATTTGGTGAAATAATCATGGCTTATTTCCCCTGTGGGTTCTATTAAACTAAAGAAACGTGTGAATCATGCACAACACACTGTAATAGACTCTGGTAACCTGACAGTGGGCGCGAGGTAATCTGAAGATTGCCCGCGTGTTAACGTCGCTTGCGTTTCCCATTGACGCGGATAAATATCCTATTCATTCTATTCCTTTTACTTGTGTATTATATTGTCATTTTACCAACAAAGCAATAACTGTCTTTAAATGATTCGAACACCACAATATGTATGGCGACGTTTCACACGGTTAACTTGTGAGCCCGCCACACATTCACTGCATTATACAGCGGAAGCATATTCGGGCGTATTTAATATGAGCAAATAATCTCTGCAACAGGATGTGATTCCATGAAATCTATACCAACCCGGAGATTGCATAGATACTGACGCCAGGCGTTTTCCTGGGCGTTTAACGGGCGTCAGCGCATTGGGAATTCCCACGATATTCAACGTTTTGAAAACGCATTGTAATCTAACCAAAAAAACAGACCGCGGGCATATGTACTAAACATACTTTGACTAAGATAATTGTCCTAAATATTTAGGGTGGGCCAAATCTTGTACGTAAAAACTGTATGTAAATTTGGCTCAACCCATACGCATGGTTGGTTACCTAATCATTAAATACAACCGTCGGTCATATATTAAACCCCGTTTATATCGTTTTAAAACGATTTATACAGTATTTGTTAAATCGGTCGTTTTGCCATATGGTTACCGTGACCGATTCAAATAATTTTGTATAAAACAAATTTCATGGGAATGCTAGGGTGGGAGAATATCCCGATCATACATTCTTTGTAAATAAAAAGGCAACGATAATCACCTGTATATCCGAGCTACAACCTGTCTACCTGAGCCACTACCTGTATATCCGAACCATTACCTGTCTACCCGAGCCACTATCTGTTTACCCGAGCCACTACCTGTATATCCGAACCATTGCCTGTTTACCCGAGCCACTACCTGTATATCCAAACCATTACCTGTATATCCGAGCCAAAGCCTGTATACCTGAGCCACAACCTGTCTACCCGAGCCACTACCTGTTTACCCGAGCCCCTACCTGTATATCCGTACCATTGCCTGTATACCCGAACCATTACCTGTATATCCGAGCCATTACCTGTATATCCGAGCCAAAACCTGTCTACACGAGCCACCAACTGTCTACCCGAGCCACCACCAATATACTCGAGCCAACACCTGTATACCCGATACCCGAGCCACAAACTGTCTACCCGACCCACGCCTGTCTACACGAGCCACCACCTGTCTACCCGAGACACTACCTGTATACCCGAGCCAGCCTTACCTGAAACTGTATAATCCGCTCCTGAGAGAGACAGAGATACATTCGTTCCGTATCTTTCAAGTAGAAGGCGCACTTGTGCAGTTGGGACACCGGGTCGTCCGCGTCCAATATCGCCGTCTGTTTGTCCACCTGCGGCGCCAAGGAGCAGAGTTAGAAGCGACAAGGCGGCTTCCAGTGATTTAATAAGTGATTGATTAATTATGGTGGGAAAATTGAAGGGCTGGTTAAAGATTGCTGGGATTGTTTGGAGTTTCGAAAATCTAGATAAATGATGTGGAAGTCTCATTAGAAGATTTAATTTCGCTTTGTAGAAGGATCTATGGCGTTGGTAGCAATTTAACACGATTTTGTTTCTTTGGTTTTTGTCTAACATTTGCGTTGTCATACGTCTGGCACTCTGCACCGTTGTCTCAGTGATACACTAGTTGATGGTATGTTTACGCCATGTCGAATATATGTTGGTTGTGTTTATTAAATCTCCACAGGACTTATTGTGAGAATTCGTCGTCTTACAGAGTGGCAAACTAATGCACGCATAAGTGTAAGCCAGCCACGAATACAAAGTGAAAATCGCTTTAAAACCGACATCACATCTATTTTAAACGTTAATTACAGCGCACGCCTTCAATTGCCTGCTATGCTGTGGTGTGGACTTTATTAAAGCGTTACCACAATGTATACATATGATCGGCAGTCCTCTATGTCTTGGTGTACCACCGTGGAAGGTATGCACGGTAATTGCGCGCGGGTTTTCGCTTTTTTCTTTGGTTGCAAGGTTGCTTCTAACGCTTGTTGTTGACGCCATAATCTGATTTTTGGCGCCATAAAGAAAGGAAAACTTCGGAATTTGACACTTTCATGAAAAATCAAACTCGACGCGAAAATCGATTAATAGAATCGGGGTTTTCTGAATTGGTTTGACGTGTTTTGATACCAAAATTAGGTGGATTTTCAGCCCAAAAAGGTATTGAGATAACCAATGTATGTGCGTGGGTTTAGGTGAATTTAAGTTTGCCTTGAAATTAACTTTAGTTAAGTCATCGAATGTTTGTTTACGTTTAAGGTATAGGAATCCTTACCTTTCGTATTATGAGTCGAGGTAGAGCCATCCCAGTGTTGGAACACACCAACTTGACGGTTTGTCCATAGTGGATGTATCCGTCCATCACTGAGAATTCCTCCGATTCCGATTCGTCGTCGTCGACTGTGGGTGGAGGAGCTTTAGAGGGTGGTTGTGGGGGGTTGGGTGGGTGGGGTTTGGGGGGTTTTGTGGGGGTGTGTGAGGGTTTGGGGTTTGAGTGAGGTGGTATTTGGGGAGGAAGCGTAAGTTAAAGAAGGGGGTAAGTGGTGCGTTGGGAAAATAGCTTGGGGGGTTAGAAATATATCTAAGTTTTGGGATGGTATATGGTTAGAAGGGGTAAGTTAAACAAGGGGGTTAGTGGATACCTTGGGGAGGGGGGCAATAAAATTTTTAATTTACGATTGTGTTAAAGAAATAGCGATCCTGCATATGACCGAACCTGCGCGCGTGTTGATTAGTTGGCTTATAGTTAACCTTCCTTATAAAAAGGTTGGATAAACACGTAAAATTTTCGGTTTTATTTCTGAATCACCTCGCTTTCGCGAAAAATTGTGAGGAAAAAGTAGTCCAGTGAGCGAAATTTAAATTAAAGGTGTGAAAGATCGGGTTTCCATATCTTGGGGATTAAATTGTCGGTTCGTGTGCCAACAAAACCTCATTCTCGGGTTGGTGTCGCCTGAAATGTCAGATCGCCACAATGCGAGAAAGGCGACAGAATTCCGATGCGAGCTTATTCGAGTACCGGTATGCTGCACTGTCGCGTGGCCGAATGGTTAACGCGACCGATACATAAACCAATCATATACAAAAACGTTGCTGGTGATATCATGGGCTCGAAACTTGGCACGGTAAAAAAAGGAAAAAAAAGAAATAATACCGGGATGATTGCGATTATATAACCCCACGAATAGGTTAAAAAGAAGGGGAACTGGAATTGAAAGTTTTCCCACACTGCGCTCGTCAGGTTGGTTACCCGGCAACTCCATAAGCCTGGTTGTTAGAATGGACGTGATTTCGTCGGTACAGGTGCAAAGAGGAAGTCGGAACTCATTAACTTCAATAGATGATGTGAACCCACGCAAGCACGTTATGGCGATGGATTATTAGTTATTGGAATAGAGAAAGGGGTTTTTTTCTTCCAAGGTCAACAAAATTCAAATGCTACATGGTAATATGTAGCAAAGACTCTAGTTTATACAGGTGTCGGTTGACAATTGACGTAATCGCTAAGGATATTTAACAAATGATCAAAAGAATCGTTTATGAAAAATCTTAAAAAGAAAAAGGCGAACAAAAAATATTTAATCACAAATCGTACTGGTCCCGGGAATACGGCTCGGTCGTTTGAATATGGCGCATATTAACAGGTGGATCGAGTATTAGGGCCGAAGTGGGGTTATATATACAGAATCGATATTTATTTAAGACAATCGTAAATCAACTTTGATATTAAAGCTAATAAATTAAATATGAATCTAAACCACTTCATATGCATCTAATGCGTCCAACAAGTATAATTTGTCTCACAAAATTTGATAGTAAAACAATAAATTAAATGCCCTTGCATAATATGACCGCCATGTAACAGATATCTTGGTCGATCGGCAACTTTGATTTTAATTCACACGATTCACACAAGTAGAACGAAGAATTCCAGTCGATTTCGTTAAATTATTGGCCGCAGTGTTGTGTTTTGGATTAGCATCTAATTGAAATCCGTTTTTTTTGGAGAAATTGTAACTTTTTTATTGAGATTTTTGGAAAATTGACCGGCTGCGGGCACATGGTAAGACGTATAGAAATCAGGTTTTGGGGGAAATTGTACTTTTTTTAATTAGATTATTTTTTAAATTGCTTGACTGTGGGCACAAGTTAAGACGTACATAAAGCCGGGTAACTACGATTGCAACTAACAGATGGTAAATTTCCAACAATCTGACTGTGTATACAAAGTATTGGTCTTATACATTAAACAAACCAAACAAGGTTTAAACTAGGTTCGCGTATTAAACGAACTTGACTCTACACAACGACATAGCAATCCACACTCCATACAAAGATTACTTACGCAAATGAATGGCGAAGCAGCCCCACTGTATAGAGCTCGCGTGGAAGTTTCCCTTTTCCACGTGCAAATACCTCGTGCTCACTGTCTGGGAGCGAAGTCTGTTGAACAAAGCCACTTTCGTGCCAGATGCGATGCACACTGCGATATAAGGTGGGTTAGGGTCGCTGTGGAAAAACGGAGGTATGATAATAACTGTGTTAACGGAGCTAGTGTGTATATTCTGTGGTCTTAGGTGTACCGTCCTGTTAATTTGAAGAAAAGGCATTTTTTGTGTATTAAAATTGTACTTACAGATTGAAATTGTACAATTTGTGTATTGAAATTTTACTTACAGATTGAAATTATACTTACAGACTTGATCTAGTTCAACGTCTGTGATTTTATTAATTGTGTTCATAAGGGCACATGGTGTAGTTAATATAGTAACGAAATAACATGTACTTAATATATAAGTATACTATGTAGGTTATAGTATATAAGGAAATATTATATGATTTACACAAAGATTGAATTACATCTCGAAACAATCAGACTTGGTGTAGTTAAATATAAATGATGATTATTACCAATGTTGCAAAATTAATTATATTGTCAATTTCATTGATTATAAAATATATCGTTAAATGACAACACTAAAGGGAGAGGGGGGACGGTAGGGAACTATTTTAAAAGTAAGAAAACGTACTCAAACCTGCACCAAAATACTCATATTAAACCCTAAAGTACCACGAACCCCAAACTATCCCAAACTTCAGACCAGAACTAACCCAGGCCCAAAAATATCCTTAACTCTGATCTAGCACTAATCCCAGCCATAAACTAACCCCAACTATTTTCACTCTAGCCCTAACACGAAATCTTCGCCCAATCGACCTAACCTTAATTTTATTACGCAATTGCCCTTGTTCCTATTTTAATCCCTCTTTTAAAATCAGCTATTTCAATGTAAAAAAATACCGAAAAGTAGTCACAACTCATCTAGCACTAATCCTAGGTATAAACTAACCGCAACTATTTTCAACCTAGCCCTAAGACGAGACCCACCGCAAATCAACCCAACCTTAATTTTATTACGCAATTGCCCTTGTGTTTATTATAGTTTCCCCTTCAAAATCCGCTATTTTAGTGCAAAAAAAAAACGAGTAAACATTCGACGCTATCCCCAACTTACAGTCGGCGTTCTTCAGCGACTGTTTCTTCTTTGAAGGTTTGCTGATCACTTTGATCCGCTTGCTACAGAACTGACCCACATCAGCACCTTTGCCGAAGAACATCTTCACGTTGAGCATAAAGTGTTTTCGCTTGTCAGTGTCGGATATGTACAACGTCTTGGCGGTGCAGAAGTTCTACGGGGCATAGGGGTTTGAGGGCGATGATGCAACAAAAAAAAGATCCAACAAAAAATGACACACACACACAAAAAAAAAGAAAACTAGGGTCGATTTACTATTTATGCCTTAACGTGTGTACGATTCGTAAGTCGAATTTGTATTTTGAGGTTGTAAAAAGTATAATTTGTGGAAACTTTTATAAGACATAATTTACAGGATTGTGTTGCAAGTTACAGATTAAAATATTCCCAAGTATTAAAACACATACTGTAGCAGTATTGCACACCACACATTTTTATAAGTTATAAAAGTTACCGCAAAATATAATTTTTATGAACAAAAATTAAAATCCTATATTGCAATGGCAGTATTGGTAGGCAATTGGCGATTGCTAGGCATACGGAGAAATGCACAATTCAGCTGCAAAGTTATGTGTTGACGGCTGTTTACCGCAATAACAGGTTTGATAATAAAAAGTTTCATTATTTTATAGTCCTGAGTGATAAAACCCACCGAAGTTGACATTGGATGTCAGAATTACTATTAAACCGTCATCGGCGGTGAATCTGAGAGTTAATGATGTGAGAGAGGTCGTTAGCTGGCTTAGTTCGGCAATTATAAGTTCCGTTTTACGGGATATAAGGCTAAAACTGTCGGTCCTGTGTTCGAATGGTTAATCGATACTTATACCAAATTATATACAAAAACGGTCTTAGAGACGAGGTTATTATGGGTTCGAAACGAAGCCTGATTCAACTGATTTTATTTTGCATCTATTTGCACAGGGCGAAATGAGCGAAAATATATCATAAGCCACTAAACAGTAGTTTTAAAAACACGGCCTTCTGCTGCACAGAGTGATAATGATATTAACAAATAAAAAATAAAAGGGTAAAACTAGGGCATTGTGCCTGGAATGCGTAAATATCGATTAAATTCAATTCGAGCGCATTGGATCGGAAGAGGCGTGAAAAGGCGACATTTATCGTACAAAGCACTATGCTTGCAGACTGCAGAAGCTGAAAAGTGTTTTTAGCTGAGCATGTATAGCTGGCTGGTATGGTAGGGATATCGTATTGCAGTCGGTGGTTTTAAAGGAACTGTTTGGCACGCGTACCCGTATTCACATCGTTATTGTATCGAACAGCGAAGCTTGGCAGAAGTCAGATGCAGAAGATTGTACAAATTACAGGTTTGTGCATTCTATGCGCTCGAGGTGACAATGTATATAGTGGAGCGTTGGGATTAGAATGCGGTTCGGTTATAATAGCTAGAGTTGGCGCGTTGTGTGAATTTGTTCGGTCAGCAGGTACCACTTGCGAAAACCGCTGCTAACTACGAGGATGTAGCTTCCACTGTAGCCGGTATGGCCGCAGCTATTCGCTTATCACATGCTAGCCAAATACAGACTGTGTGTGCAGTATGGCTGGCTGGGACGGACTAGATAAAGAAACCATGACGCACAATTTACACAACTCGGCTTTGCGCACGCGGGAATTGGAATTGGACATGGCTCACCCTAAAATGTTATAAACGAATGTTTAATTGCTTTATACTGAAAACGCATTTATCAATTCAACATATTTTCTCAAGTTTTTAGTAAAATACCGAATTTTCGCTTCTATTTGCCTATTCTTTGCATGGGCATAATGTGGTACGTATATTACTGCGTGCGCGTCTGGGAACGCAGGCAAATTAAAAATTCACCAGTCTGACTTGGCAATCTAAGCAAACGAGTCAATTCCCACGATCGGACCGGGAATCGCTTTGGCTGAAAACGTAGCACAGAAGGTGTACGAGCACCGGGTTAGGTTCGTGTATAGAGGTTTTGAGAAAGAGACGGGCGGATTCGATAATCGCCCCGGGTGTAACCTCCGCTCACTTTACTTGTCTCCCGACCGCATCTGTTTATAAACAGAATTTGGCAAGCGTAGTCACGTTGGAGAGGCCGCGCGTCGGTTTAGATCGACTTTCAAGTAGATTTCCTGGAAATCCGGGCGACACGCGACCGAAGGGTTCTAGCTTATTATAGTGGTCGCCACATAAACTTGCCACTACGTGTCGACAACCCCGCGGGCGCGGATGTATACCTCGTGGCAAACAAACAAGCGCGACGCGGATTAGCGCGGAAAGAGACGCAGTGGAAGGTTGTGTACTCT
Organism: Ciona savignyi; assembly: GCA_000149265.1. Taxonomy (NCBI): domain Eukaryota; kingdom Metazoa; phylum Chordata; class Ascidiacea; order Phlebobranchia; family Cionidae; genus Ciona; species Ciona savignyi. The sequence continues at coordinate 143,545 of CH002768.1, forward strand.
CGTGCAACGATTGTGGGATAAACCCGGCGCGAAGCACACGCGACAGAAACAGCGCATCGAATCGCGCACAATAACGCCAAGACTGGCCAAAACGAGACTAGACTGCCCGTTTTAACTATATGGGAACGTAAAATGAAATCCTCTTATACACCATGAAACATAACATAGGCCTAACGTTAGAGAAGATACGCAGACATAATATATATGCCAGTGATCGAATTTCTGCATTTTATAGACATTTTAATACAGCAGTATCAATGCAGTGGTATTAAGCCCCATTATACCCACTTTCACTGCACATTTCACACAAGTTTAACCCACTTTGAGTCCAGTTCTCATGTATTTATTTCAATTACAGGTATAAGAGTTACAATTAATAGATCTATTACGAATTCTTCACGATATGGAAAACCGAACCATTTCAAACACATTCTTGCCCACTGCCCCATACATTTAGATGTAGGCTCTACTGCCCCATACAAGTAAATGTACCCTCCATTACCCCGATACATTTAGATGTATTTCCAATTACCACACAGTTAGAGGTATTGCCCTCTGCCCCATACATTTAAAAATATTCCCCTCTGCCCCATACATCGACAGATATTCCCCACTACCCCAAACATGTAGAGGTATACCCAATGCCCCATACATTTAGAGGTATACCTCACTGCCCCATACATTTAGAGGTATACCTGACTACCCCATACATTTAGAGGTATTACCCACTGCCCCATACATTCAGAGGTATTACCCAATGCCCCATATATTTAGATGCATTTCCCAGTGCCCCATATATTTCGAGGTATTCCCAACTGCCCCATACATTTAGGGGTATTTTCCAAGTTCCCCATACAAATAGGGGCAACCCCCACACCCACCTTCCCATCCAAATGAAGTTGCTGCATCTCTTGCTCGCTGCTCCCGATCCCGATGAAAGCATGGACTTGCCCCGCCTCCACGGAGCCCTCTTCCTCCTCCAAGGTTTGCTGCTTTCTCTTCCAGCCATTGCCCAGGAGATACATGCATGGGGGAGGACAGAAGAACCTGGGGATCAAGGTCAAGGTCAAGGTCAATTTTGGAGGGTAAGTCTGAATCCTGGGGGGTGGAAACATAACAATGGTGTTGGGTCAATGTCAGTTTTTTGGGGGTGACAAAAAACTAGGAGATTTCAAAAATCTAGGGGTGAGCTTAAAAAATTAAAGGCGATTTTGAAAAACTAGCAGTGAGTTTGAAAAACTAGGGTTAAGTTCGAAAAATAGGGGTGGGTTCGAAAAAATATGGGTGAGTTTGAAAAACTAGGGGTGGGATTGAAAAACTAGGGGTAAGTTTATAAAAAACTGGGGCTGGGATAAAAAAACTAGGGTTCAAATATTTTCGAAAAACTAGGGTGACTTTGAATCAACGAGTGGGGGTCCCAGGTGGGGGGTCAACATAACAACAGCGTTGGATAACGATTTTTATGTAAACAAATTAAATGATTAGATAAATGAAACTTGTTTCTTAATTTTATGATATTAGGCTTCCCACTAGTCGGAAAGTGAGTGTGCTATCTTGTAACGCTTTATTGAACTGGAAAGTTGACAAGTGGCGAATACCGTTTTTCGTTTCCGTATGACTTCTGCGCCACTTTTGCGTGAAGCACTGTGAGCGTTTGGTCGTTCGGTTCTTTCAAGTATCGTCGCATCGCTTCCCTGTAATAGGAGCCGGTGTTAAGTTACATCAATCCCTCCCGTTCATAAACCCCAATACGAACCGTGTCAATCTTTTCGGCGGCCATTTTTCCCGCAAGGACCTGTAATGGAAACGCAAAACTTTAGGAAATCTTGTCAAATATGCTGAAGGGCGGCAGACAATAAAGGGGTTATGATTGTGGTTGTTCTGGTGGGAAAAGCGGAACGAAAACAGCCCTGATGTCGGCACCACACTCCAACGTTCGCCGCTGACCCGTTAAGAGTAAGATCGAAAGATATTCCAAGCGGCTCAAAACTAAACCTGAAAAGCAATGTCGTAATCTTTCGCTACGGCCGCGACCTGGAAGATCGGTTAGCGCCGAACAGGCAGCCAGGGGCTTTCAAAGCGCGCCGACTATGCGCATACTTCGACGTGGATGGCTTTGTGTGTGGTATCGAGGTGGCATCCGAAAGGTTATTTCGGTTTACGCGCAAGTGCAAGCCGCAAGTGATAATTTCACGCAGTAAACACCACAAACGCCTAGGGTTGTAAAAAAAATACATTTGGACGCGAACAGATTATTATTATCGCGTTGTTATTTCTATATCTGTCGTCACAGATCAACTTTGCGATTTCAAGCGATATCTGTTAAGACGATTTTACAAACAGTCTTGATTTGGGTGGCAATTGTTTGGAATTCCAAAGCGATAAGCCCGAAAGTTAGCAAGACACCTCCCGCTATACTGTGTCTTGCACCGCAATTTCATCTCATTGGATTTAATAGGTATGGTGGGCGAGTGTTGGACTGGTATGTGCAGATTCACTTCGAAGAATAGAGCCCGGTAGCTCGATAAGAAGCAGCTGATTGTGCAAGTTCAAGTACAACTCCCCGTTTGTTTTGCAGCGTTAAGTTGGTGTTTCTGGCGCCACCCTTATTCGAAAGGTTTGAAAAATCGAGTATGCGTTATTACATTGAAATTTAAAAGCGCGTGGACGGAAATTACGTCGATTGTACCGCATAGTCCAGGGGTTGGCAACCTTTTGCACTTAGAGCGCCATTTTAACCGATATTTCACAAAATAAAAATCATTGGGAGCCGCAAAACTAATATTTTCGCACGAATAAGAAAAAACAACACTGGTGTGACATAAAAACGCGAGTATTCTCCTGTTTTTTTCACTTATTAACAGTAGCAATAAAATTAATAAGAGCTGTATGGGAAGGATGAAAGAGCGGCAGGTTGTCGACCTCTGGCTTAGGGGAAATATACAAGTGTCGGGATGACTTCTTTACCGCATTATATCGAGCATAGCGGGCGGAAAGGATAATGAGGGGCGGCGATTTGGAAAGAATGGTGCTTGAAAATGTCAGGCAGTCGATTGAGGGTTGAAATTTACCAACGACGCTTTAAGTGGGGAAACTGTTTGCAAAAACAAGCGCCGACCTTATCCAACGCGAAGATGTCAAGAAAGTTGCTTTACGCTCGAATAGACAGCAAGAATGCAGTCGAAATAGGAACGTGCCAAGGATGTAGAACGTCATTCCTTATCTGCGCAGTCGATCGCTCACAAGCGCATTACGCCGCGGCCTGACATCGGTCGTGCTTCCCATCAGCCCCCTAATCCATGTTATTCGGGGTCGGAACCGTAATAAGCCGCGGCAAGATTACCCGGGCGGCGTTTTTACCACGGGTTTTGGGTTTTCGGGGCCTAAACCCGATTCTCCCTGGATTAGATGTAAGAATGCAGCCAATTTCGACCATGAAAGCAAGCGACTGTTCGGTGTCCATCTGTACCCAGACTCGTAAACAAGGTCTAAGGGTCGCGAACTGACGTTCCTATGTTTGCAGATCTTTTAAGTTTAAAAATAATGAGGCAATGCAAAAGTGAAATTTGTAGTATGCGCCATCGGCTAAAGTGGTGTGTGCTTAAGGAAACCAATATTGAGGTTTCTCGCGGTCTTTTTCTGTATTGTAAACAGCGTTTGGGAAAGCGCCTCTCGTGTCCGGTTAATGAATTGCGCTGCTATGATATAATTAACCCTGGGCATTCGGTCGCGCTACCTGCTTTTACGACTGTTTGTGACCAATTATACGGAGAAGTCAAATCACTTGACATGCGACGACAATTAGGCTGAAAACTGTCGCACGAGTCAACAATTATACCGCACCAGACAAGGTAAGAAAGAATCCAAAGGAACTAATTAGGACTTGAATTATTTACGGGGGAGAGTCTGTTATGGGGTTAGACGGTCAAGAAAGGAAGTCATAGGAACAAAAGACGGCGTCTCCAGTTATTAGATAATTGGATTGTACAATACCGTGACGAAGTAGCCATCGGTGTGTTTATACGTACACTCGAACAAGGCGGTTACTGTTGAGCGCACCTGTGCTGTCCGTGGTAGCAGTTACGCTTAAACGTAAGTAGCTGAGAAGTGAGATGTTGACGAAAGCGGTATATCGTGATTTAACACCGGTCGTTCGAAAACAAAATACAACGGGCTAAACCGAGCAATGACCTACGCGGTTTTTGAGTGCGAGAGACCGGCTACAGGTGTGATCACTCCTTCACTATGGATTCGCTAACAGAGAAAAATGGGCAGTCTTGAATAAACAACGCATGGGGCGAGGCAAAGCAAGGGATTATGCGATCCGTCAATAGAACGCCTGCGCCCCCGTATCGTTAATTTAACACCCTCGGGAATTGAGAGAGAAAAGGGCTGATGTACGATGCCTGCATGGTTCAAGACGGTGCGGCCTCAAAGAGGAATACCGCCGCTCGCCACTAATGCCTGTTTACGCGCTCGTATAAAGTGACCTAAAGCGAAGAACGGCCCTCATATTTGAAATTGCTCGAAGGCGATAAGTTTCGAGCGGAACGATACCTGATATCGGGGAATCAGAGCAACTTTGATGATTAGTACCGATTGATATGCGCCGGGGAAGTTAAAGTGTGGACGTGGGAACGGTTGCGTGGGATAAAACACGGATACCAATACGGCGGTTCCTGAATGCGGTTTCCCACCATTTCCAGCTAAATCAAGGTGAAAGCTTAAATATCGACACATTGTATTCGGGATATTAAAAAGCACATTTTACTGGGTTAAAGCGGTAATGCTAAGGATAAGTGATCAGACGCTATAAAATGTCCATAAATAATTCCTTTTAACATAAATGATGACGTTTTGATGTTAAAACGTTTATTAAAAAACAGGAAAGTCGTTGTTTTAATGTAGAAAGTACAACGATTTTACAAACTACAAGCTCTAATTGGCAGTTTAGTACTTCATCTGCAAACAGCATATGTTGGAGCCATTACAAACCACCATACTTCCGATGCAGTCGTGGAGTGGGTTCCGCGTAAAATTCAAAACTAGTTCTGCGGTTTCAATCAAGAGCAATCAGCACGCTCAGCTTAGAGCCAGAAGTGCTTCGTGCAAACTTCAACAACTAAATCGTTCTGATAGCGCAAGTTGGGACGAGTCAGCCAAAATGTCTACTAATTGGGCGTCGTTTGTACGCGCGTCGCGGGTTCGACTTGGTGCGAATTTTTGTCAATTCGATCTGTCTTTAGTTTGTTTTTTTACCAAGACAGTTGGCACGGCGTTGGTGACTTGGATTCTTGTGGAGTTCAACAAGCGGTATTCGAACGAGTCCGGTGGTAGAACGCACGCAAATGTACAGGTTCTGGTGGCAATAGAAACCGAGTGCAACTTCCGCTACCTCACTTCCGCCAAGCGAGCTACGCCATGTCACAACAAAACAACACACGCTCGTTCAATTGTATTGGGCCAGCTGAACACACAGGACCGGCCACTTGACGTTTTAATCGGCAGAGCGACAGCGATTCGCGATATAAGCGGGGAATCGTACCAAATTTAATCTCACCAGAAAAATAGCTTCGCGTTGGTACCACAGCTGGGTACAATGAACATAATTAAAGTAGTTTAGGGATAGGCCACATACGTATTTGGTTGATGTACGACCGGTTGATCTGCTGTTAAAAATGAGCTTCGCGTTACCAATACAACTAGGTCCAAAAAAACGTAATCGTGTATTTTATAGCTTGGTCACATACGTATATGGTTGGATACAATTAGTTGATGTGAAATTCAAAAAAAGACCGTTGCGTTGGAGGCTTGGAGCTATAACTAGATCGAAAGTAGGTAATCGCAATATTTTAGCGCTGGGTACACATACGTAAATGGTTAATGTACGATTGGTTAATTTAAATTTAAAAAAGCTTAAAAACTTAATCTGAGTTATTTAGCGCTGGGCCACATGCGTATATGGTTGGTGTAGAATTCAAAAAGAATGCTCATGAGAACCATAGCTAACGGGCGAGTATCGGGTGTCCGGTCGAATTTGTATTGAGTAATTTACGTTGTAATGTTCAGACCACCCATATAATTGGCCCGACATCAAAGTAAGACTCGCGTTTTGGCAACCTAACACTAAAGGAATGCTAAGAGTGAGGTGGAACCGAGCTGTCCATATTTTGAAATCAAATTTAAGCCAAGATCGGCTGCTACACTTATCCACCGGCAATGGTGGATAAGCACTGTGGTATCGGGTGCGAAATAAGGTGGAATTGTCACCGAGTTGACTGCCAACACGCCACTCCAACTGCGGAAATACCAAACCTGTCTGCTCGGAAAAAGAAGCTTTTTCCTGTGATGGGCAGGTCATCTGGAAATGTATCTGAGCGTTTTGAGTGAACACATGGCATCCTTGTATTTTAACAAATGCAAGTGTCCCAGCGCTGCGCAAGTGTCTCTTTCGTTTAAAGCAGCCCTGCTGTCGTGTCTTTGGTTTCCGGAGACTTTGTTATTAAACAAATTAACCTGAGTTGCCGCGAACAAGTGATTACGTCACTGCCAAGTTCAAGAGCTCGCACGTGTTTCCTTTGCCCACACATCGATTTTATTATATTTATGCAAGGAATGTCGTTATAGCGATTATATTGAATCTCGTTATAGCGGTTATATGGAATATCATTATAGCGATTATATTGAATCTCGTTATAGCGGTTATATTGAATCTCGTTATAGCGGTTATATGGAATATCGTTATAGCGATTATATGTAATGTCGTTATGGCGATCATGTTGAATGTCGTTACAGCGATTATTTTGCCGAATTGGTAACGGTTTATCCGATTGTTCACACTATTAACATATTTCTGTTCAGCGCGTCGCCGTCAAACGGTTCCCATAGCCTGGACATTCAAGTCTGTTTTTCCCATGGCGTTGGTGGCAATCAATTCACAATAGCCGGTTAGTTATGCGGGGATTGCGGGCAATCGGTCGAGACAAGTGGACGGCTTGGCTCACACATCCAAGTATCAAATACGTAAGATCGCAGCTGGTTAAGATACCAGCGGCATCAAACAAAAGACCAGGTTTCGACTCACATCTGTTTGCGACCGAGGAAGTTGGCTATAACAAACTTCCATTGTGTTGTCGCGTCCTAAGGACAAGCAGCGCTTTGAAAGGTGAGTTACTAGCGACGTGAGAAGGGGTAATGAATAGAGAACATTCCTGGGGCGCGGTGAAAAGGCCAGGCTCAATTGAAAGTGCGCGCAGTCGATTTGCGCCGATTTGTTGCCGCTTCAAGTGAGCTTCCGGTCGAGTTTAGTCCGCGATGTGAACTGAAATCGGACGCCGCGTCTGCGATCGTGCGAAAGCTCACCTGTCGTGGGAACGGCCGTGCGGCGTGTTACTCTCGAAAGACGCCGGACCACGCTAACCGTACCGATTGCCGCATGACGCAGGGAGAGTTGGCGTGGTGAGAAAAATAGCTTGGGATCGTGTGTGGCAACAAGAGAATATCACACGATGATACGGCCGACAAACAGCGTGCGAAAACAACACAAAAGGAAATATTTATCATATTCCTTCACCGCGAGATTCGCAGTTGGTGTAATGCGTATTAAGCACTTTAATTTGGGCGGTTATAAATACATTAAATTGCAGCTGTGGAATTTAAATTAGAATTGTAATTGTGACAAATAGCTTTCCACGGAATTCTAGTTCTTCGCTGAGCCGCGTTTCGCACTGGATAGGATATTAATGCGTTTAGACGGAGATATTGACGAGGAATTGATTAATTATTAACGATTTTCCAAGGGCGCTATTAACGAATAAAGCAAAAAATTTAGCTCGATGAGAAACTGTTGGGGGGTAGATATAGTGGCTATTACATTTACATTAACTGGGGTTTGTAGGGGTCTGATAGAGTTATATGGAGAACGTGTAAGAAAAGTGAACAAAGCATAACCTAAAATGAGTAAGCATGTCTCCCCGGGGTAATGGTGTGTGCGTTGTTTCATTGTTCGGCAAAGAGATAGAAGCGAAACACAAGAAGCTCTTGTCGTAATGAGGGCTCAGCTCGTGCAAATAAATACCCGCGGAGAAGAGAACGCTTGTTGCCAAGCGACCGCACATACACGCACCGCAGCCGCTCGAAAAGAAAACATTCTCGAAACGCAAGCGAAGTGCCGCGGGTTGCGATAGCCCAGATTGCTCTCGCTTGTTTCTATCTCTCTTTCTCTCGCGCATTTCTCTAGCTAGTCGAATAAAACGAGCCACTACCGCACACTCACGCACGCATGTTAAGGAAGAGAAAAGAAAGAGACATTTGGCGCTTTTTCCAGTCGCCGCCACAATTCAAAATCCTTGGGGCGGTAAAAAAAGAGAGTGAATCGACGCTCAGTTTCCCACAAGCTACTCCGCATCGGAGAGAAGCTAATAATAGCGTGCGCACAAACATTGCGAATGCGGCTCTCGGTGGGAAAACTGTCCTCTTTTTTCCCACGATGCGTCGCTGTTATTTCCCACCATACAGCCAGCCCAAGCGTCGGACAAATGAATTCAATTTAAACAATCGCTCATTTTGGCGCATAGCACATCGACTAATGCTTCACTTTGACCAAGTTTAAAACACTACAAAATAAAACACGCACAATTTAACGTATATTACAGAGATATGACGTTTAAAATTAAACGAAAAATAAATGCAAATAATCATCAAGTATGGCCGAAAAACAACGCGAATTCTGGTAACAGATATATAGGAAGTGTAGCATGGGCTTTCCAAGTTACACCACGCAGTCAAATCGATGGTTGAGCATAATTGGTGATTATACTGAAATACTTCCTGACCATAATTACTCACAATTGTGTCGCGGTCAGATTACGGAAATTCTGGCTACCATGTCGCTCGTTATTATACGCGTAATTGGCATAAATACGGCCCGTATGAGGAGAACAGGCAGTTTTAACGACAAGGTTGACGAGTGTACGACAAAGGAACGGTTTGTTTAATGTACAATTCGCTTTTGGTCCACTTACGAACGTTAATCTAGGTAATGGGATTGTCGGGTCCGAAGCGACATCTGCTACAATGCGAACCCTGAAGGCCGTGCGCAGAGGAGCGATGTTAATTGGTACATTCAGCACTCGCGATTAAGTCGTTTGCGGGGTGGTTTATTGACCCGAGGCGATTTATCGCGAGGGTACGCAGCTCGTATCTTGTGTTGCACATCGTTATCTTGTCCAGCGATGCGAGAAATAATAAGCGGTGCCATGCTATAGCCTAGAAATGGTTTTGACCGGCCAAAAAGCGTGGGAAAACACCGCATTCTCACGCGTCCATGGCCTGGTGCCGGGATTTCAAGGGATAACTGGCCATTTTAAGTCATTTCCTATTGTGTTGGTGCACAAAATTGCTGGCCAATAATAACAACTGACAACCATTAAACGGATTAAATGATTATGACTTACAATGTACAGATTCATGTGAAAGTTCCCACACATAAAATCACATATGGATGCATTTTGTGAAACAAAGAATTAACCAAACATGCACATTACTTTGTAACCATCGGACATTACCAATTACATTAACTGATTCAATTTGAATCGGTATGGAAAATTGTACCTGAATCAAATAAAATTGTAACAAAAGTTAAACAAAAGTACCGGTACTGTTATTAGTATGGATTAAAAAAACCATCATAGACACACAAGATTAACAAACTTACCGGAAAGTTTCAATAGCAGATTCTGATGAACTAATCGCTCCATTTACATCTCTACTTGAAGATGTAGCAATATCCTCCCTTCTGGAATGACTGCTTTGTGCATGGGGTTGTACTATATGATGCAGATGGGTTGGATACATCTCATTAACTTGAAAATATCCGTTTTAGTTGCTCTTTATAACTGTCAGCAATTCAGCATGTAATACTGGTAATATTCTTTTCAGTTTGCCAAGTTTTGAAGTTCTATCAGAGCAGTAATTTCATATAGCAAAACTTAAAACAGCCTATTGTTGTGTTTACTGTTGAAAACGTTTAACAAAACAAGAAACAATGTTAGTAGTCCATGTAACACGACTACAATTCTGGCCTAGTAATAGAACCAGGCATATTATAAGTGATACACAAGAATACTAGGTAGAATACCCTATACATATGCATTGTTTACTTTGTACAAGACCATTCAATACAATCTTTCACCATCAGCACTTATGTCTCTCAACACAGTAATGAACCAGAAATACGATACTATTCGGTTACACACGGAAATGCCACCTTTACAATATGCCACTCAAAATTCACTTTCTAAATGCTGAAATTCTCTAAAACAAACATGTAGCGGTGCAATGCCTATATTTCGGCTGTTTTTACGCAAGTTTCGATCGCAGAGAAGTATTAAATAATTCTACCAGCAGTTAATCGGCTAGGACGCTTACAGTACTGAACAAAATACACCCTTCCTTTGTAGACTGTGCGCAGAATGGCATCCTTCGGCGGTTCACTGGCGTGTGAACAAAAGGAAAAAAGGGTTTTCTACTACATGCCGCGGTCGCCTCGCGAACGAACATAGTTTGAATCGGCTGGTCTGCAGCCCTATCTAGCGGTTGTAGTAACGAAGGTGTATGATTAAGATGGAACTTTTGTGGATATCGGTTGTTCATTTTTATCCCCTGTGAATGGGGCCGTTTTTGAACGGATAACCGTCAGATAGCTTTACCCCAACGTCGGATTAGTAAAGCTATTAAATAGTTGTGTATGATTTACGCGTTTCTTCAATTTAGTAGAACCCATTATTTCACTGGATTTAGGCAGTGTTCGCTCAGTGCCTTGCACAATGACACAACAGACTAAATTGCGACCAGTTTCGAATCTGAAACTTTACGGTTAAAAGGCGAGGCACTAACCTACCAAGCTATTCGGTGTTGAAATTGTACTTCTGTGGTATTGCGTTCCCCGCCAACATTAAGTTGTTTTTAAATCGAATAGGATGTACATGTTTATCCCCGTGAAGGGGAAATCAAGGGGGTTTACACACGGGCAATCGTCAGATCACCTCGCGCCCACCGTCGGGTTACCGGAGCTATTGTAGTGTGTTGTTTATGATTCACATACGCTCCTTTAATTAAGTAAAACCCATTAATCCGCTGGATTCAGGCAATGGGTGACCATCTAGCGACAAGTTTCTTACCTGAAGCCTTTCGGTCAAAAGGCGTCGCAATAACCCACGGAGTTAATCAGTAGGCTCATATACTGCGTCTTAGATGCACATATTAGGTTAGTTGTGTTCTTGGGCAATGCACAGACATATACTCTGAACCCAGCGGATTATTGGGTTCTACAAAAACTGAAAGAACGTCTCTGTCATATATATACGACATCACACTTAAACAGCAACCGGACGGTGGGCGCGTGGTATACCCATGTAGTAACGTCCAACTGTGTATTCTGATTACTCTCCCGCGTTTCTCCATTAACTACGATAAAACATTAATATCCCATATCAAGGACATTTTTTGTTTTGTAGTGAATTCTCGGCCTGTGAATTTTTTTGCGCATTATATTAAGTTTTGTTAAAATTGTTGAAATAAGCCATGCACAGCTGTGCTTGTTCCAAAACATTTGCCCTGATTTTCTCTGGCCTATCAATTAGCTTTAGTATTCGCACCGATGCTTCCTATCTAATCGCTGACATTATGCCATACGATGCCGATCTGACTTGTTTTGCTTTAAGTGTGAATTTATTTAATTAGTATAGAGAACACTTTATGGAATACGGACCTAAGTAGTTGCCTGCTTTAGGACGCAGCTCTAGGTATGTCCTTTGAATTAGTTAAACTGTGTATGTATTACAACTAAACGAAAATACAGAAACTGTCCATGGAGTAAAGTACCGTGAGCGAGTGTTAGCTAGATTTATTGTTAATAACAGACCAATGTATAAAATCATTTGAAACCCCACAGTTTTTTTATCTTGGTCTTTTAAATAAAAACGTCAAATGTCCGATCGCTAGATGGAATAGCAAACGGATGGTTGAGATTCCTTAACCCTCGACTAGACAAATTATTTTTAAATTACAATAGTAATCGCTCCATTTACATTTTATTTATTACAATAGTGTTAATTATAATATAGCCTGTTTATTAACATTTATTTAAGATGTTACCACCGATTAGCTCGGTGGGTTAGTGTGTCGCCGTTCAGCCGAAAGGTTATTGTACGAAACTGGTCGTTAGCTAGTCCGATGTGTACTTGGGCAAGGCAGTTAACATACATTGCCTCACCCCAGCACTAAATTAAAGGAACGAGTGTATTATACACAACGCACTGCAATATCTCCGGTATCCCGACGTTGGGCTTGAGGTAACCTGATGAGGATATGTGTAATAACGCCCTTGAGTTATCCCATTTACGGGGATAAACATGAATATCACATATTACGTTTAATTTAGATCTACTAAAAAAATCTTGACCGTTCAATTTAATGAAATTTTTAAAGTATACAAAATAAAACAACAAATCTTCATCAGAATATTTTATTAAAACATTGTGGCATTGCACTGACGCATAATACCTAAACTGTTGTAGAGTACTAATATATATATTAATTATTTTAATATATTTACACAGAAACAATAAAAAATATCATTTTAAAAACTTTCTAATAGAATTGTATGTTGTAATTTGTTTTGTTTTGCGAATACGTTTCGGTTTTGTATTAGAAGCGTAAAAGCAAAATATGCGTTAGTTAAGGTAAAATAGTGGTAGAAATAACATTCACAAATAAATAAGGTGGAAACGAAAAAGAATTTATAATTTAAAAAGAATGGCCAAGGTTGACAACTATGCTATAGCAATATTATACTAAAAATAAGCCACATTAAACCTATCGATCATATTTTAGTCTAAATATCCTAGGAAAGTGAAATGTGTGATTATTATAATGTATTATCAAATAAATAAGCACGCATTAAAAGTTAGTTATTGAAAAAAGACGATTTCACTTAAACAATTTTTTTCTAGGTAGCTCTATAATGCACACACTAATTAGTATTAGCTGTATTAGTATTCGGGAATGATAATAACACTATTTGTAATATTAGGATATCTTGCAGCTTGAATCGGATGATGAGTTATTCTGCTGACCTCGGCGTTTTCTTCGTTCCTCTTCTTCTTGTGCTTGTAGTTGTCGAGCGAGAGCAAGATCTTTCTCTTCTTGGGTCATCCTGGGAATAAGGGAATAAGAGGATAGGATGTTTATTCTCGCGAATGTTAAAGGTGAAAATGGTGAAATGGAAAGAAGATTATTAGTATGCAAAATAAAATGACAATATCAAAAGACCACCTCGTTCAATAAAGGTAACATTCGTGGCGAGGGTGGAATTCGAACCCACGACCTCGGGCATACGAACTAATATTTCTACCGACTGAGACGCGCGTATATCTCGAGGTCGTTGTTCGAATACTACCTGAGCCAGGATTGCTTCTTATTGAACGAACTGGCTGATATAGTATGTTCATCAGCATAATATGAGAAGAAATTACTTCGGATTTGCATCGAGTGAAGATTTTTAGCAGTTGTAAAGATTTTTAGTATGCAAAATAGAATGACAATATTAATAGATTAAACATAGGAAAATTTAAATATGACAATTACAAGACTTGATGTATGTTGGAAACAGCATAGTTTACATTTAGACAAACGTTTTCATTGCAGAGCTTCTATAGCAGTATTACAAAAAACATTAAAATTTTAAATCGTGCAAATTATGATAATGAAAACAAAATTTGATTTGCTGTATATTTGGGAACATTCAAATAAAAAAAAATGATCCCTTAATTATGCTGGAAATAACATGATTTACTCAGATTAATTTTAGCATTCATTATTATTAAAATACAAACGTTTTGTTAAACTATGGTAATTTCAGCATACATTAAGTCTGTATTGTCTCTTTTTTAACAGTGACAATTGTCTCGGCAGTTAGCTGGTTCATACCACAAAGGAACGTCTGCCAAACTGTTGTAGGATTAAAACTAGCCACAAAGATGTCCGTTGTGTATTTGGGCAAGTAAGTGGGAAAGGCGACGCATTAACCCATCAGACTATTCTGACGGACATTTAAAAGAATACTCACGGTTTGGATGAACTGGCCTCGATCTGTGACAATTGTAATGCTTTTGCTAATGCTTCATCTTCAGTCTGTAGGATAGTAAATAACATTAAATAAATTGATTTAGCGTGATCATCAGAACATAGTGTGTTATGTGTATTAATAGATATTGGAGAATTAACAGCAAAGCATTTTTATCTATTGAAACACATTAAATCAGAGATAAAGATATTGGAGACTTAATATATGATTGAAACATATTAAATCAGAGATAAAGATATTGGAGAATTAACAGCAATGCATTTCTATCTATTTAATGTTGTAATGCAGTAAAATTTCATTCAAAATTATAAATATCTTAATGTATGGTGGACTTCAATAATTTAAACTAACACTATGCTAAGTGGTGTCAACTAATGTATTGAACAAGCAAAACGCATAAAGCTTTAAAAACAATTTTCAGAATGCATATCAATCTAATCATCAATGACTTAATCCAATATCTTATCCCCGCACAAACCACAATCGCTAAAACCCGTTCTTCCAATCACCCCATCCCCACCCATCCATCAATATTAACCCACCAGATTGGCTTGCATGCTGTTCATATTCGACCTCTGTCTTTCACGTCTCTCCCTGTGCAACATTGTCGATATTTGTAGCAAATTAAAAGGCGTATGCTACATAGATATAAAGGATAGGATGTTCATGTTTATCTTGAAAATGGAAAAACAAGGGGGTTAACACACGGGCAATTATCAGATCACCTCGCGTCCACTAACGGGTAATCGGAGTTTTT
>CH002768.1:182564-208648 GCA_000149265.1 Ciona savignyi
TTGTAAATAAAGCAGGCAATTTTAAATTTAAAAAGCCAAGTTTGCATAACGGATCACAGTCTTCATTGTTTTGTTCTATACAGATCACTTGTTTTATACAGATCACAAAATGCCTTTTTTTTATTGCCAAAAACTTGTTTTGCATTGAAAATAAATAGGGCACGAGTGAGCATAAATTATTTAAGAAGCAAACTCACAATCCCTCATTCCCACTTACTTGAGTATTGTATGCTGAGTGGTAAGTTGATCAACTTGTTGAATCAAATCATCTTTGACGACGTTCAACGCGTTCTTTGTCGCCAACAACTTTGTGTTTTCGTGCAACAGGTTTTCTACTTCTTTGCTCATACCTTTGGGAGGAAGATCTTTAACTCATGTGGAACAGACAAAAAGTTTATGGAGAACTTTTTTAAGCACCAAACTTTGACAGATAATTTTTTTTAATGCGTAAATTTAAACTGAAAATTTTTTAAAACGCCAGATTTTTTAACAAACAACGTATGTTAAACATCAAAACATTCAAAGTACTTAATTACCAGTTTATTAAGGAGCACAACTTATCAGGGCAAACACATAAAGCTTAAAAAATCATTTTGGGACATTAAGGAATGTCACTTCAACATTTACTTAGGATAGGACCTTTTAAATTTCTTGATATAAAAAAGTAGTACAGTATATTTTTAATGGTGTTTTTTGATCACTGAGATTACAATTTCATGCATTATGCTATGAAACATTAAGTGGTATTCCCGACTGTCTTTCAGTACAAGGGTTGTATTTGAGACTGGTTGCTAGTTTGTGGTTGTGTCCTTGGACAAGGTACTGACTGAACTTTGCCTAAACCCAGCGGATTAATGGGTTCTACTAAATTAAAGGAACAAAATTAAAGGTAAATCATACATCACACACTTTAAAAGCTCCGGAAACCCGACAGTGGGTGCAAGGTTATCTAAGGATTTTCAGTGTGTTAAACCCTTTGTATCAATTCTATCTTCTATCTATATATCCAGTACTGTGGTAGACATACACACGAAAACGACATAAATCACATTAACGCATACCACTGTACTCAGTAAACTTGGTGTCTTGAATTAAGTTGCCAACATAATGATTACCAGCTTCGTATAAAGCTAATCCATGAGAATGCAGTGTAAAACAAAAAAATCATGTTTTATTTTTATACATTGTATGTTTTTGCTTTAATGATTTTTTCATATGTTTGCAGTAAAAATGTCTATATTCTTACCAACATAACTCAACTAGGATTTTTATTATTTTTATTTTGAAATTAAAAATGATTAGTTTTTAAATTGGAACTTCAAATTAGAAGTTTTTTTTCTAACCAAATATTTAAACTAACCGAGTATATCCGCTCCCTCATCTACGTCCCCGAGATCATGTTTGGACAACTCGGCGTACAATGAACTTTCGTTGGTTTCAAACGCCACATTTTCAATGCCAGTGCTGTATATAAGATTAAACATGGCATTTAAAGTATAATTAAAATTATGAGAACAAAAAAATCCTATAAAATCCCATATTTTAAGACATTTTAAAAAAGTTAAAAGTTGTTCTCTCAGCAGACATCACCCGAAGCCAGTGGCACGATGGGTTTTACTAAATTAAAGGAACATGTGAATTATAAACAACACCATACAATAGCTCCATAACCCAACAATGGGCATGAGGTGATCTGATGATTGCCTGTGTGATAATGCCCCTTGTGTTTTCCCCTTCGTGGGGATAAAACAAGGATACCATATCCTGATCCTGAAATATGTACAAAAAAACTTGATTATGATGAATAGCACAAAAGAAACAAAAACAGTCTTAGATTTAAAAATATCTCTCAATTAAGACAGATTAAGTTTGCTAATCAAACATGAAACCACATTTTAACAGAAAATAAGCTGTTGAGAAAATATTCCAAATTATCCACAAAATGTGTTTGGATATTGCGTAAGGAAACCACTAAGAAAAACAGTTTTCTGAATTGCTGCGCTAGTCACATGTACAACGCAAAGAAATTGTGAAAGAAAACGTAAGATTCCATTACATCAACAAAATCCCACCTTTCCAATTCAGCTTTATTATCATTGTCATCTCCTCTGCCATCGTGTATTGAGTTTTCCAGATCAAATTCCCCGTTTTGCAACATGACCTTAACCTCCTCGCTCACCCAGCCCGCCCCGTCACTCTCGCCTGACGGGGAGCCCACGTCTGTGATGTCATAATACACATTATTAGCGGGGGAAAATTTGAAATTGGTTGGGAGATTTGGAAAAATGAAAAAAAATTGAATTAGTTTGGAAATTTAGAAAACCAGAAAAAATAAAATCAGGTGGGAAATTTAGAGTAATTAAGCAAACAATTGGATGATTAAAATTGTGAAATTATAAAGAACAATTTTAAAGAATACAGAATAAAAATGATAAGGTAAAACCAAATGTATGTTTTAGTTGGGGTGTATTCATTTCTATATGAGTTCACTGTTGTGATGTGGTCAAAAGAGTAAATGTAATGTCGTATAAGTGAATGTGATGTTAGTAGTGTGAATTTGTGATGTCATAAAAAAATTAATGCATTCCACCTGAATTCTTTTTTAATGTTTGATTGGTTTGGTATATTTAATTGATTTTGTAAATCGAAAATGAATAATTTGTATCATCTGTTTTTATCCAGGATCCTTATTTCTAAAGTTATGTAAAAACGTTTTAATTGCATTTTCTTTGACATGCATTTCGCTATTTATGAAATAACATAAAAATATGGGAATTGCAATGGTTTAAAGATAAAAAGGAGAAAGGGGTCTGTCTGCTGAGAATAGCTGTGATGTCATAGAGGGCATCGTACGATTGTGGAGCTACATATGATGTAAGGTCTGCACATGAATAATTGAAAGCTCATTGATTATGCTGGAAGTGTACGAAGGTTCAGAAGAATTGGAACCTTCCAGAAAAGTGATGGAATTTATGCAAGTCTACTACACTAGGAGTGGTGTGCTTTTCAGAGAAAAATGAGAAATTTTTGCACGCTACTGTGGACCGCCCAAGCCCATACTAAATGGCTGTTATACCAGATTTTGAATCAAAAATAAAATAAAAACAATTAATCCCCAGTGCTGAAAATTACAACATAGAAGCAATCCTGGAAAAACTGCAAGTGTTACACAGACACTTTCATTTAAAGTAGTGTTACGTCGTGCAAAGATTGCAAACTCTGGTTGCACGCTATGTTTACTCCCGTTTACTCGTGTGACGATTTACTCGCGTGCGCTTCAACACACAAGTGAATTCTTACTCGCCCAAAATTTAATGGATTTTTGGCCCTGCATGGAGCAGTGTCTACTAATATTATGTTTAGAATGTATTCTCTGAGAGCTAACACATAGGAGTGAATTGACTGGGTGTGCAAGAAAACACAACATCAATCTTTAAGGGCATTATTTGTTTGAATTAATTGATTTTTTGCTTTATTTGACAAATTAAACGGCAAATTAAACTTTCAATTTGGTCTGACCAGATTCGAGTGAAACAGACTTTAAATAATAAACCTTTAACTGTTGCTTGGCTTCGATCCACAGAAACATTGGTGTTTATATTACTGGCACTTAAAAGATGAGCTTCTGCGAGTTTCGCTACAGAATGACTCTTGGTGTTTTCCCTAGATGAATCTGTCTCACTTGGCTTAATTAGAGAGCTACAGACTTCAGGTGTGGTTGACTGAGTTTTCACATGTTCCAAGGAAGATTTGCCGATATCCATTTGACTGTTGTTTGGTTTCGTTTTGATTTCTTCTTTACTTTTCACTGATCATTTAAACACAACAAAAAAACGTTGAAATTTCAAGTAAGAAATTTGATATCAGCAAAAAAAAACAAGGCAAACTGGAAAAGTTTGTTTCAACAAAGCATTGAAAAACCGATACAGATAGGTGTATTTCCGGTATTTTGAATTATTATGGTCATGGATAAAATTTTCCAATATATTGCCCAGTATACCAACAAAAATACTTCCAATTTTTGGAGATATTTTACAGTTGTAATAAATGTTTTTACTAAGTATTTACATCGCACATAACCTAAATTTCATTATCCAAATCAAACTGCAGCTCCCTAATTAAAAAATATTTTACTTTTAATGTTTTACAACTGTATAAAAACTATTATGAAAATGTTATAGCCCCATGACTTGCCCAAGAAGTTATAGTCCAAGAAGATATAGCCTATGTAACCAAAATCTATATCCCCCATAAGAAACTGACCCATCACTTCAGCTGGATGATGTTCCTCGCTGGATGTGAGTTGGGACTTGTCATCCGGAGAGGATGGAGAGCTTGGAGTTATCGAGATCGACTTTGGGAGCTCATCCTGGATTGGAGGTTTTTTTGGGGAACAATTCTCATTTTTTTTAAGCATTTTTGGGGAAATAGTTGTTTACCATATTTTATGGGTCATGAGGCGCACTGGCAATAAATTCCTTTAATCGTTTTTTATACAAACAGTGCACCGAAGACGCAACGTTTCACAGCGTTTTAATTATACAAACAATTGTACCGCTACCGGTTTTAAGTGTCCATACATTAGGTGCACCAGTTTATAAGGCTTAAAGTGCACCTTATGGTCCGTAAAATAAAGTATTCATTTTGAGATTTATTATGTAAAAAGTTCAAATTATATTAATGTTAAAACAACTGAAATTTTTTTTTGCAGTATATAACTTACAATGCAGTCAAGTATACCCACTTTTGTACATAAATTCTGGACGCTTTTAAAAAGTTCCCAACTACCCAAGCTACGAATATAACATTTTCAGTGCCAAACCTTTATATTAATAAACTTATGGGGTTATTGATTCGTCTAGACGTTTTTAATTTAGATCACCCCATAACCCAAGCGCATATTATAACATGCTCGGTGAATACCACATACCTTTATGCTGATATTTGATCGCTCTGCGTTGGGGGTTGATGTGTAATCAGGGCGGGTGACTACGGGGGTGAGAACGATGTTTTGGTGGTGATCGGTGGGTGAGAATGGGTGAAATTCAGACGAACCAGATGGAGACGGGGTGGTTATGCTCCGTGGGACTTCTTTCCTGGTATCCAGCGGTTTTGTTATCACATGAGGGCCAGAAGTGGGAAAAATGGGTTGATTTTGGAGCCATCATAAATTATAGAAGTAGGGAAGTCATGTTTATCTCAAGAATGGGGAACACACAGAGGGTGTTATTACAGCTGAACCAGAATAAAAAATATGAATAAAGTAATTATTTTTATTATGCCCCTCATATGTTGTTACTTGTAAGAATAGAATACTGTAGTTGATTCCAGGAAAGAGAAAACGCAGGGGGTGTTAATATATGTACAATCATCAAATTATCTCATGCCCAGTCAGGTTGTAAAATCTATGGCAGTGTATTTTGGAGATGTTGTTTTACCCAACCCTGCTGACATTCTTTAACATAAATTTTCACTGAACCAGACCAAAGCTTAAAGCATTCCCACCAAAAGTAAAACAAAATGCGCAATAAAGGATGCTTAGTTTGTTAAATCCAGTATATCTAATACCGCAAAATGGCTTAAAACTAATTTCCCATGTCATTAAAAACAGGGTCAAACATTGGATAATACACATGTATAATTTATGATTTAAGCATTATTCATCGTTAATATGCTCACATAACGATGGATTAGTAAAAGCTTACAAACATAGCTTCATAAATTATACTGCCCACATGCCAAAAAGCAATGCTTAGCGAGGCAAGTCAATAATATCAATCCTTTGGGATTCATTAGTTGAAGAACAGGAATGAGCACAAGAGCACGCCAACACACAAATTGATTTTAAGCGTTAGTAAACTTAAGTGGTAAAACAAATTAGAAACAAAACAAACTGTCGTATACCTGTACCATGGTAGAAAGCTTGAAACAAAATAAGGGATGTGTTAAAGTGATTAAACTTGTGAAAGCACTAATTGGAATAGCAGAATGCCTAGTGCTTTGCAGTTGACAAGTTTTAAATGGAATCTCAATAAAAAGTGCCAAATTACACTGGGGAATGACTGCCATTGATTTCCTTTGTGGCTCGTTTACAATGAAAAAGGGCTTTTGTGGCCAAGAATTGTATCAATTTATCAATCACAACAATGTTATGATACTGAATAGATGCGTTTGTCATTAATCAGGACGTTTCTTAATGATAGTTCCTGGAAAATATGTCCACACAGCAAGCACCAGTTGCCACAGTAGTATTAGAGGGAATGACAATAACAATATCCCTAAAATCTGTGCATTGTTTTGTATCAATTTATTAAAAAAAAACAATGTTATGATGCTTTTTTATCCTGCTGGTTGGAAAAGGAGACATCAGTAAGTATCTTAGTGATAATTCCTGGAAAACATGTCCACACAGCAAGCACCAGTTGCCACAGTAGTATTAGAGGAAAAAATAACCATGTTACTTTTATTTGGTAAATTGTTTTAATATTAATAGACATAACACCACTGGCGCTTGATTTTAATCTGCACACCAACCCAGCTTGTTTGCCAATTGATTACAAAGCGTTTCTTTTCAGATCCATAGTTAAGTTGGATTACTCAAGGCATAAAAAATAAAAGACATACTTGTTTGGGCTTTGTGATAACTCACTGAAGGAGGACTGTTGTTGTAACACTTTGGTTTTCTCAATATGCTCCATGTAAGACTGGATCATCTGAATACATTGGGCTGATAGTGGTGAATGAATTAACCAGCGCAAAACATTAGCATCTATAGTGTAACTGTATCTATTGATGCTATATATGTTTTACTATTCGAAATACAAGATACTAAAGGTAGTGGATTATTGGCAAAAATGAACAAAAAAGGGCAGAAAGATGCAATAAAAGATAAAAAAACTAATAAAAAAACACTGCATTTGCTGTGAAGTCATAAATACTAAATTTAAGAAATTTTAACTGAATGGAAAGAAGTCAAATAACTAAAGGATATCGATAAGGCTGTGCATACGTGTAGAATCAGGTTGACCATTATTAAAGTGTCTGAGTTAGCCCTTTTTACAGTAAATGATTGCTTTTTTTTGTAAATGATTACACACAAAACAGTTTCTTAATGTTTTAGTGGTTTTCTGATAACAAATCGGTTAACTAGTTAACCGTTAACTTCTGCACTCCCTAGTTATGTGGTACATTTCTTAGAAATTAATTATTATCATAATTTTGAACAGAATCAGGGATGGTGAAGTTCATTTACTATGGACGTGTGGGCCATTTACTACTGACTTCAGCTTTATACCAGTACAAGGAAGTAAGTTTAGTTGAAATCCAATACATCTAACATGTTGACCTTACCTCTGTATGGCGTTCATGCAAAACAGTGTATTCTCTCTTAAGTTCTGCCTCCCTTTCTTGAAGCCTTTCAACTACATTTATGAATTTGTATAAAAAACTTCACAAAGATGTGAGAAATAAGATTTTGAGAAATAAAAAACCCAAAATGGGATTTTAAGAATGAAAACCATTTGTTTTACATATTATAAACACATGATTGTTGCATAAAGGATCTCAAATAAAGGTTTATTCTATCAAATGGATTTATGTTCATTGTTCATAACTGCAATTACCAGAAGTCATGATTAATTTACACTATTCAAAGTAAAAGTTTGTTGATAGACAATATGAACTAACGGTCATGTGGCCGTATGGTTATTGTGACCTATTCATACACCGATATATCACAAAACGGTTTTAGTGACAATCCCATTGTGGGTTCAAAAGTTGAGGCTAGTAAAAATACCATCTAATGTTGCCGAATGATTAAAGTGACCAATATAAATACCAATTCTATACAAAAACGATCTCAGTGACGAATGACGAGCATGGGTTCAAAATTTATCCCGGAAAAAAGTAATAAAAAATCTATCTGGTTAACATGGCCAGACCAAACACCAATTCTATAAAAAAATACAATCTTAGTGACGACCCTATTACGGGTCTGAACATTAGACCAATAAACTACTGACCTTGATCGGTGTAGTTCTTGCACTTGAGCTCCAGAAGTCGAGTAGCAGTTTCCAGCGTGTCGGCTTTGGCCCTGACTTCCCGCGTTGCAGCTTCGTTGATATCCTCACTCTCCATCAACTGTTGTTCGGCCTGTCGTCGGAGTTGCCTCTCGCGCTCGTACTGCGTTGCGAGTTGTTCGTTGTCGTCTTTCAACAATTCAACTTCAACTGAGTTGGCTGGAATAAAAAGTGATTGATAAAATATAGTTAAATTTAATAATAAATGAAATAGAACAAATGATTGATAAAATATTGATGAAACAAACAATAAATGTAATAAAAAGAATCGCTGATTGACAAAATGCAAACAAGCTTAACAAACAATTGGTTAGAGGCATAGGCCTTCCACACTAACAGAAATACATAAAAAATTACTATGTTATAATAGGTTTGCAAGTAGTATTTTTTGGACTATTTAAAGTTCTTATATTATATATATATATTATTGAATATACCACTAATAAGTGCAATGTTTTTGTAGGTTAAGCTTGGTATAGCAACATATAAATGAGTAATTCATTATTAATCATTGAGAAACAAAAAGAAAATGCAAAATTGGATTTTAAACGGCCTTGTGCCGTTGAGCGGATAAAAAGAAAATATAATTTGGCTCATAAGCTAATAATCAATATTTCAAATCGTAGCGGGCAGAACTACTGGCTAGAAGGTTAAAATAAGACATAATTAATCACCACGTTTTTTAAAAAAACTACATCTGGTTTAAGGAAAAATTAATGGGAAATGCAATATGGAATTTGAAATAAACCAAATCTAGTCAAATTGCTTTGTGTAATTCAGTTGTCAACTTCATATTTATTTTGGCCTATTTTAGATCAAAATAGATATATTTTTATGATATTCCTAATTTTAAAACATTTAATGATTAAACTAATACCCTAACATAGAATACATAATATTAGATTTTAATGTTTATTTACATTATCGTCATTCCAATGAAAATACAGCACACAGTTTCACATATATATATTTATACATAATTATAAATAACTAAACTGTGCAAAAAGAATACAGTGTAAAAGAACAGTCTTGCTTTATCATGCTTTTAATGGTTAAGAATAAGAGTTATTAAGGCATATTATTATCATTTAAATATACAATAAAAATATGCAACATGACTTCGAGATGCACTACTACCACCTCAACCCAATTTCTGTCAACTGGACTGTACTCTTACCATTGCACTCCGATAAAGATCTGTCGAGAGTTTCCAGGATAGTTACAATTAGCGGCATCAGCTCCTTAATAACATCTTCCCCATACATCGCCATCATTCGCTTGAATTCACCGTACACACTGTTTGCCATGGCTTGGACCTGGTAAAGTTGGATAAACAGTATTTTAAAAAGTGCCATTTTCCGTTTTCACTTAAGTCATTTTCTATAGCTGTGTTCATCTAGATATGACTGTAGGGATGTCCCCTTAAAACAAGATTTGAATTTGAATCGAACAGGAAATAATTTGGAATTAATTTTGATTCTAGTAATTCGAAATTAAGTGCTCATATAGAAACAAAATGCGTTTTATTTATAATTTTGATTCAAAATTAAAAAGTGGTTAAATTTGCATTTTATTTAACAGTGATAATAATTGAAATTCAATACTGCAATTTTTTTATTAAGCATATTTTTTACTCTTTTATCATGTAAACTTTTTTTTTTCATATTATTTTAAACCAGTTCAAATGATAGATTTAAAATTATTAATTTTTGTATAATCTTAGAAACAAAAATGATTAGGATAGGGACATCCCTATATGTATTTATGTTTACAACCATATGCTAACGTTTTTTTGCATTTCAGTAGTTTTTATTAAAAAGTGGCATATCACTTGATTCCTAAGTAATACATGCTATGTTGTACTTTGTACCTTCGCTATCTTTAGATTTTGTTTGACATTATTTATATGTCAATTAGTGCTGTGTCAATCATGATCTTGACTCAACATAAGCTTTAAGACGTAATAAAACAATATTCAACACAATATATATTCACTAATTCACTAATGTTAAAAGCTTGGATCACGACATTGAAGAAAAACACATAAAAATTGCTTAATATTTTATCTTAGTACATTTTAATAGCAGTAACACATAATTATGAACAAATTATAATAATTTTTAGACATTTGTGAAAAATTCAATTACAAGGACAACATAAAACAACACTTAAGAGCAACTATATTATGGTCCAAAAAAATTTGTGTTGGATTTATCCACCAGCCAGAAGATAACAGAATGAAATGTCCAATTAATCAACCACATTAATATGACAAGACAACAGGTTTACCTGCATTGGTAGTTCTGGGCTGGGCAGCTTGTAAATTAAAATATATGTAATATTAAATAAATAAAACAAGTTTATTTGGAGAAACTAAAATGAGAAAAAAATGAGAAATGGTGCACACTAAAATGGAGATTAGGATAGGACCTTATAATCAGTGTAAGTCTGGGTTAGCGTTAGTTTTGGGCTTGAGATTAGTGTTTGGGGCAGGGTTAGAATTAGATTTCCTAGTTTAAGTGAGCTGTTTTGCCCTTTTCCTCCTTTAAGTGTTGCCACTTTATTTAAATTCATGAAAAAATTAAGATCTAAAAGATAGTGTTGTTAAAATACTTTCCAACACACAAAATCGGTATATATTGTTTAATTTTGGAAAAAAATTATGTTAAACTATTTTACCTTTTCTGATGAGAGTCCATTATTTAAATCTTGGTCAGACGAGTAGAGTATTTCACTTTCTTGATACATATTTCAGCTCAAATAATTACACATTTGAAGTTCTTTGGTTGTTTTTTCTGAATTTCACCCAGTTGAATTCCAGATAATGACCATTCTCTGTATCGATGATTTAAAATCCACTAAACACCGCAGAAAACTCTACAAAACCACTCTTAGTTAAATACGAAGTTAAAAACCACCAGGCTATTCAACCTGTTTAAAATGATAATGCCGAATTATTACACACCATATAAACGGAACAAATATATTGTCACTAGAAATATGAAAATTATTTCTTGTTCTGCACCGTAGGGTTAATACATCTACAACGACATATATAGTATGCTAATCCATACAAAAAATTCTGAAAGAACGGCGTTTGTTAACAAAACAGCTAAGACTTCTCCACTCCTAAGCAATGGATATCTCATCTGTTGAACAATCCATCTATTATGATGTATTAGATGTCAGTGTTGTCGTTCCGCATGGACAATCTAAGAAAAAAGGGTGTCGCGTGATCAAATCAATAATCGTGTTAAATTAAATTATTTCCGGGCGATTTTGAGAAACGTTTGCATTAACTATAACAAATTTACCCTTTCAGTACAATTTTTATACACAAATATGTTTTTAAAGAATTTTTCGTTATCATAAATTTGATAAAAAATCGTGACCTTTGACACAAAAATAACAACATAGTGAAAGTTGTTTTCATTCTATCGCGAGAGCCGAGAATAAAAAGAAAATTGAACAGAAAACTTTCAGCTTTAAACTAAGAGTGGAACGGAAAAATGTAAGTTTTTATGTTATTCCTTTTTAGAATTAATTTATTTTCCTCTACATTATATTGTCATTTATAAAAGTCACGTTTTATTCTACATGATAAGAGGGAAAAATGGCGGAGGTAAATGACATCGACCTAAAGGAAATATTGGACTTTGGTGTCAATCTTTCTAGAACAGTTGGTTCAGTGAGTATTCTGATATGTTATTACATACTGCGTTAACAGCCCAATGGCTAACCACGATCTTTGTCTGACCGGTTAGTCTGGCGGTTTAGTGCCCGAACCTTTCAACCGACAGGTTGCAAGTTCGAAACTAGTCGCTAACTAAACGATTGTGTATTTGAACTCAGCGGATTAATTGGTTCTACCAAATTAAAGGAACGTGTCTATCATACAAAACACACTGTAATTGCTCCAGTAAGCCAACGGTGGGCTTGAGGTGATCTGACGATTGCCCATACCGGTATGTTAACCCCCTTGGTTTTCCCATTCAAGGGGATAAACATGAATGTCCTATCCTAACAAGGTTAAACAGCGTACTATCAAACTATTATTCATCATAACTATATTGTGAAACAACTATCTTGTGGCAGGCGCATTTAATTAAGTATATTGTTACCATTACTTTTTTGTAGCAATATTATTATTACAGGTCGCACTTACTGCTTATCACTTGCTTCTTTTATTTACAGGTAATTTTAAAAGCATTTAAACAACCGAAAAAGATCCAATTAAAGGAGACATGTGCAGACCTCGTTACAGAGACCGATCAATTGGTTGAACATATGATAATTAAAGCTATAAAAGACACTTATCCTACACACAAGTGGGTTTTACAAGCTTATATGTAATTTAGTTTTAAATGTTAAATATGGAGCTGGAAATGATTGCATTGTATTGTTTAACCTTAGTGGGTTATTATGTAGCCTTTCAACCGGAGGGTTGCAGATTTGAAACTGGCCGCAGTGCTCTGTTGCGTCCTTGGACAAAGCACTTGGTGGACGTCGCATGAACTAAGTAGATGAATGGGTCTAGTTAAAATTAAATGAATTTCCCAATCATACACAACACAATGTAATGACCTCAGTAACTCGAACGTGGGCGCAAGATAATAAAATGATTATCCTTGTGAGAACGCTTCTTTATGTAATCGTAAAATAATTTGATGATTACCCGTGTAATACTTCTGTTTTCTATCCTAACCTATTGGCTGTATTTAGTAATATATTTTTGAAACTGGTCGCTAGCTAGTTGGTTGTGTCCTTGAACCCTGTTGGATGGTGGGTTCTACTAAAAAAAAGAGCGTTTAAATCAAACACAACACAATGAAATATCTCTGGTACCGGTAACCTATATCTCAGTGACGGTGGGTGCGAGGTGATCCGACTATTGCTTAACTATTAACGCACCTTGCGTTTTCCCATTCACGAGAATAGTGAATAAATTATCTATCCTATACTGAACAAATAATAGGTACACAGAAATTCCATGTTTTTTTCCAAATATCCAGGTTCATTGGAGAAGAATCAGTTGCAGCAGGTTTGAAATGCAACCTGACGGATGAACCAACATGGATAGTGGATCCAATTGATGGGACAACTAACTTTGTGCATCGGTGAGTATAACTTATTGCGTCCTTGATTTGTTTGGTTTATTTTTGTTGTTTTAACACAATGAAACTTATCAGCTCAGAAAAATGACTCATGTTTATCATCTGTGAAAGCACATGAGTCATTATAAGATATAACATTATTTGAGTAGTTAGTTCCCACAATCAGGTTATTACCAAGTTGAATATATAAATGTATTTGAAAAGTTTTTTCTCCGGAAATTTTAAGTGATTTGCTAAAGGATATGACTAGCTATTGACAGTTTTCGATTTCACCTTTTATCGAATATGTGCTTACTAAACTCCAACCATAAGTTTATAAAAAAGCTAACCCAGACTCTTTAACTACTTTTACACTGTTGTATTGCTTTCCTGAGCGATCCACAAGATATTTAGTATTTTTGAAATATCAGTGGACCATTTTTAAATGGATAGATCTTATGCTAATGAATATTTTGTTGCTGATTTTAAACTGTTCTCAGAATTTTAGTAAACGTACAAGCATAGATTTAATCACAAATCAGAAAATCTTCAAAAAATACACCTCATTGACCGTTTTGATACCTGTACCTGCTCTTTTGAATAACTTTCCAAATGGTTCTCAGGTACCCATATGTTGCGGTGTGCCTTGGATTTTGCATGAACAAAACTGTGAAGGTGGGTATTGTTTACAATGTCCCCAACGATGAAATGTTTACTGCTATAAGAGGCCTAGGAGCATTCTGCAATGGGAAACAACTGCAGGTGTCGGATGAGACAGGTAGATTTTGTTTTAATGGTATATTCAGATTGTCGGCAAGATACCTTTATTGGTGTGTCTGTGGTCTGCAGTCATCTAAAAGGTTGAAAACTGGTCGCTAGCGAGTTAGATCTCTCTTTGATCTGACTATTGCCCCTTGGTTTTCCCATTCAAGGGGATAAACATGAATATCCTATTTCCTATCCTAATCGGCTGATCCCCGGCGAATTAATGGGTTTTACTAAAACCAACGAAAAACACGCCAAGCAAATATATGACAGTGGGCGTAAGGTAACGCGACGGTTACTTGCTTGCGAATGCTTCTTATTCATTTGATAGTTAATCTGATAATTATCTGTGTAAAAATGCTCTTTTGTGATAAATGCCCCACGTTTCTCGTTCATGGGAATAAAACATTAGTTTTGGGCAAGACACATCACACTGCATTTTTTTGGTAACCCGATGTTGGGCATGAAATAAAGCCTGTATTTATTGGATATTACCAGTTTGTTGCAATTAGTAAAAAAATATATTTTTAGACCTTGCCAAATCTCTGTTAATGGCTGAATTTGGGTCAAAAAGGGATCCGGAAACAATAGAAAAAGTTTTAAAAAATATCACATCTGTCCTGACAAATCCTGTCCATGCGTGAGTACTTAAGAAATGTAGTTAATTTGTTCAATTTTATGCTTATTAGGTTGGACTTAATCGTCAGTGTGTCAAGTTCAAAATGTCTTTGTTAAGAAATCTGATTGAAACTGATCAGATAATCCCATTTATCCATGTTAAATGTTCTCTTTGTTTGGGAATAAAGCCACTATTGTGTGTATCAAATGAATATTCTTGCTCCCAATATTTAGAACACTTCATTAATTAATCATCCTCAGTTCAGTTTTCAACACAAGTATTGGAATGAATGAAGCCATGTTAAACACACTTGCATCCAACATATTTAATAGTCATATAACAAATTAACAAGTAATTAGAATAGTGGCTTATGACAGTCACAACGCTTTATCCACCTTCTCTGCATTTTTAAAAATAGGATTGATAAACACTACCACCAATGCTTTATATTAATGATGCTCTGTGTCACACACCACAAGCATATTTGAGCTGGAAAACCTTTTATTATTCTGTCACCTATGAGTAAAATAGAAAGATAAAAAAAGTGCTTACATTATAGATTTATTAATTTGTTAGACATTTTTTTGGGATTTAATTATATTACTGTTGCTGTGTCGTTGCATTACCTTCACATTTGCTTTTCATATATATACTTTTTAACTAAACATGGTAAACAAGTTTGGTTTGTTAACTCAGGGCCCAAATCATATAAAATGTGTAGAAAATATAACGATTCTGGTTAGAGACACTACTTGCACATGTCGATATGTGTACATATAAGTTACAATTACAATCTGTTTTACAGTTGGTAATGGTTGACGCTCTCTAGTTATAATACTATTACATTATCTTATATTTCTTATTATTTATTTACTATTATGTTTTAACTGAACACAAAGGTTGCAGTTGCAGCCGACTGTGTGACTCTGTTCTTTCACTGCATCCTTTGCTAAACATTACTGTGTAATTTGTTAAATTCTGATGTCACATTCAATATTGGTGTACAGGATTCACAACATGGGTTCTGCTGCATTGAACATATGCGCGGTCGCATCGGCACAAGCGGAAGCTTATTATGAATATGGAATTCACTGTTGGGATTATTGTGCGGCTTCTATAATACTGGAAGAGGCTGGGGGAGTGATAATTGATACTGAAGGTATGGGCTTTTAAGTTGATTACATTTTTTACCAGCCTTAGTTTCGAACTCAGGATGGGCTCGTTACCAAGACTGTATATGTATCACTGTATCAGTCACGTTAACCATTTGGTCACACGACCAGACAAGTTAATCACATGTAATATGTTATTTTAAAATGGAATGAGATATTAAGATTTATACCTATAAAGAGAAAAACACAAGAAGCATTATATCACAGCTCACAGGTAATCCTCTCAAAACCTTGTGAACGCATAAGTAAACACTATACATAAAACTACCTTTTAATTTAAAGGTGGACCGATGGACTTAATGGCCAGAAGATTGGTGGCTGCCTGTAATACCTCAATTGCTCAAAGTTTAAGTAGGAAATTGATCACAATAGAATATCCACGTGATTAACCTTCCAATAGCCTATCGTTGTAAAGCTAGGTGTTTTATAGCAGTGGTCCCCAACCTTTTTACCACTTGGGACCAGTACTGGTCCTCAGACCGGCGGTTTGGGGACCACTTTTATGGGATATTAAGGTTTATCTCTGTGATCCTTCCAAATGTCTGTAATGTATATATATTTAAGGTGGGGGTATATTTTATTCGTAATTATTTATTGATTCTCTATTGTCATATTTTATTAAATACACTCAAAAATTACTTTTTGTTGCTCTTTAGGAATATTTCGGAAAGAGTTAAAATTGTTGATTCTAAAATTACTTCGTAGTGCAAACTAACATGGATCAACTCTAGTCTGTGTTGTACATAAGATATTGTGCTATAGGGTGAGGTAGAGGTAGTTCGTTCACACAACTGATATCTTTGTTGATTGAACGGAAATAACGCATCATCCATATTCTACATAGTTCCAATAACTTGTGTGGGGCTCCTGAATAATGTACAGATTAAAAAAAGGATTAACATAGGATATTTATGTTTATCGGTGGATGGGAAAACATAATGGGCGTTAACATAATATTAATCGTCTGATTACCTTGGGGCCCAACATCGGGTTATCAGAGCTATTGCAGTGCGTTGTTTTTATGATTCAGACATTCTTGCAATTTGATAGAACGAATCATTTTACTGGGGTAAGGCAATGTCTGTTAAGTATTTTGCCCAAGGACACAGCTAACTAGAAAATGACCAGTTTTGAATTTGCAACCTATGGGCTAAAAGATGATGTACTAATGCACCAGGCTAATCAGTTGGGCATTAATATTAAAACAACAGAACAGTACCTTGAGCAATATCCAATAATTTAAAACATTCAGAATTTGTTAGGGTAATTTCCTTCGAATTTTGTCCGTCATCGTTTTTATGGAATGGATTAGCTCCAAATTCTAACAGCAGTTTCACATGATCAGGTTTATTAGATTGCACAGCAACATGTAAAGCACGATTTACAAATTCTTCAGCATCTTGGCCTGCATGGACTTTATTACACTAAACGTTATTTTAAACCTATATGTAAATTTAAATGTTTATTTATCTATTTGTACATAAGTTCATAAAATTTTTAAAACTTTAAGAAAGTTAAACAAACATGTACCAGTATGTGTATTTTTAACTAGACACCCCAGAAAAATTTAAAAACTTTTATCGAGTTGCAACAGTTCTTAACATTTTAAGCTTGCCTTACCATTTCAAGTTAAATTATTTTTTGATACACCCACACAACTAAGGGGTATTAAACACTAGAATGCGCCAACTGACAGTATCCCTTTGGATAAGATGCTTATGTTTACAACTGACATCTAGTGCTGTTTATTAAGCCAGAGGTGTCTAATGCTGAGCGAGGCAGACCGAACCAGGCATGTGCTGAGCAAGGTGTAATTTCCTGCCGCAATAAATAAACAATAAATCAATTCCAAGGATGCCTTAGTGTAGACAGGAATTTTAGTGCCTTTACTAGTGTCTGGTTTTAATCCAACAACTTCCCTGTTGACTCTATCATAGAGCTATCAGTTGGAACAGCCAACTTACTTGACAATAACAAGGTTTTCATGATTGAAATATCACTCCAACACGCAGCAGATAAACAGGATGTCGTGACCTTTGCCCCAGATTGAACCAGCAACTGGACAGTTGATTTACAGCCTTAAAACAAAACACGATTTTTTTTTGTAATAAAGTATTAAAATCCATGTAACTATGTAAGTATACTACAGAATTACACACATCTTATAAGTTTAAACTGTATATTATTATGGTAAGATTATTTTATGTTGTGTGTACATGATTGGATTGGATTTATTGCATTTTTTTCCAGTTTTAAATTTACAATCAAAATCTGTCATATACAATCAAAATCTGTCCTACAGGTAGCATAAATGCAGATGCTTAGACATAGGTTGAGAACAAAGGCACCGTAAACCAGAAAAAAAGTTTTTCCTACTTCACCGGATACAACAGCCCTCTGCCTATATTACAGAATTTATTTATTGCATTAACTTTTAGGCTAACAGTGTTTTCCCATCAGCCTTACTCTAAATTAGTTTAATGCATTACCAAAAATTAAAGAAAAGTCTAATCAATTTTTATAAAATTATGCTTTGATTACATTCTTGCATTATACGGTTTTATTTTTATTGCAGTACTAAGAAATTTATATCAATATTTAACTTAATAGCTATATACCAGAATTACTTAGGAATTAGGTTAAAATCATTAGATAAGTATAACAATACATACCACAATTGATTGCAGTTTGAAAGATTGTGTTACTAACAACAGCGCCATTGTCTAACAACAGTTCACAGCATTTTAAACTTACACGACAGCAAGCGAAATAAAGCGGAGTTCTATTGCATATGTCCCTAGCATTCGGCTGCCAAAGAGGAATTTTTAGGTCATATTTACTTATGATATAAGGTTTATACACATAGAATGTTTGTGGCATATATATATATTAATACAACATATGTAGTAGGCTATTAAATATAACACTGATCTAAATGGTGTATTGTATTAGCCACATCTAATGATGATAGAAGGGTTAGACACAAGTAATTTTTGTGTGCAAAATACACAACACAGTATAAAATATAACACTGATAAACTAAATGATGCATAGTGTGGACTTCGTGGGTTTAAAACATTATTTTACAATAGGTACCATATCCTGTTATGTCGTAAAACAATTCAATGGTTAAGGCAACTCTATAAAACCGGTAAATTGAACCTAAAATGTTTAAACACACATATTACACTCAAGCATGCAAAAAGTTGATTAATGTGCACACATATGTACCATACATTTGCGGAAGCTTTGAGCAGCACTTTTGCGCAAGCACTTTTCCTGTTAATGACGGCATCATGTAGTGGAGTGAAGTGATATTCGTCCACTGCATTAACGTTGGAACCCTGGAAAAGTTGTACAATAGTATGGTTGCTTGTTTATTTGTTTAGGACTGTCAGCCGAATGGTGGTGGGATCGAAACCAGCCTAGCTTGTTGTGTCCTTGGGCAATGTAATGCCTAGAACGCAGTGGATTAATGGGTTAACCAAAATTGGAGCAATGTACATCATATTGTATTGATAATACACTGCAATATAAAGAGCAATCTGATAATTAGCGAGAGTGTAATAACTCTGAGTGTTCACATCCTATAGATAAACAAAAGTAACATTTCTAGTGAATGTTATGCTGGTAGAATTTCAGTCAAAACATAAACTTACACGGCATACACACTACAATACTAACCTGATGTATTAGGTTACCTAATTGCAAGAGCCTTCCATTAGCTGCTGCTTCATGTAGTTCGGTTCTTTTCATTTGCAATTCATCAAGTTATATTCTCATTTCAAATAGATTGGGTTTAACCAAAATCAATCATGTCACTTATGCAATGTATGATTACTTCATCTAAAGCAAAATAAAATTAAGTAAGTATGATTAGTGTTAAGTACATGCAGGCTAATGGGAATTAATTTATGTAGATTAACGGTATGTTTCAATGTATAAATATATACATTTTTTAAATATGATCAAATGTTGAACTACTACGGCTGTACTTCATTTAATTGTTAATTGGTTAACCATTTTTTCTTTGTTACCTGCTTACAAATTCAAGAAACGTTTAACCAATTTTTGTGTAAACCAAACAACATTGCAATTAGTTTCAATGAAAAGTGCTTTGTATGCTACTTTCCTTAGTTCTTTGATACAAATCAATGTGCCTTTGAATGTATTTAAAGAAACAGTTAACCGTTTTTGTTTTCTAATTAGTTAACCTTTTATAAAGTGCAGCCCTATGCTCTATTAATTGATATAAATATATAATTGATGATCATGGTTTTTTTTAAAGATTAATTAAATGGAATGATAAATTCTAGTATGGTACTCTGGATAATATATTTCAAAAAGAAATCTCAGCAAAGATCCTTATAAAAAGACAAATGAATATCATAGATGAGCATGCTCAATATATATCCAAATATAGATACAGATGAATAATAGGTGCAAACAGCATGTTCAGGATAGGTGTTTAAATAAAAAAAAATTCGGTACATTACACTAGTTTTGAATAATTATACGAACGAAAAATACAGCAAAATCAGAGTAATGTGTTCAACAATTTAATTTGCATACATATCAATAAACAGTGAGATAAATAATGGGTGTTGAAAGTTTACAGATTTTATTTATTATTTTTTATGGTTTTATAAGTGGTTGTGTTTCGTCAAATGAGTCTGGAGGAGTAGAGTCATGATGTGAGACTCCTACTTGCTTTGGTGGATTGGATGTAGATAGTAGTTGACGTCTTATCCTTGCAACTTCAATCTTACGATGGACGTCAACATACACGTCGGTCTCGTCAATTATTTCTTCCTGGATGAGTTCCTCAATCACATCTTCGAGAGTTATCAATCCGATGACATCGTCATCAGGAACGAGCTTAGTTGGAGCTGGAATACCGTCATTGGAATCTTCGCGTACCACTATGAACATGTGACTTTTTCCCATTTGGAACAGATTAAGCACGTCGTAAAGTCCAGTTGTTTGAGGGACTTTGAGTAAGGGACGCTTGTGTTGGTCGAAAATGTCTCTTATGACCAAATTATCATCTGGGTCAATTATAATCAGGTTTTTGACCAAGATTAATCCAACTAGGTTGTGTGGAGAGCCATCATAGATAGGAACTCGAGAGTGCCCTTTTTGTAGAAGTATGTTGATAGTTTTTCTGTCCATGGTTCCATCAATGTTTAGTGCAAACACACTTTCTAATGGAGTGCAAATCTCACTGACTGTTTTATCCCTCATTGCAAGCGCACCTTTAATAACAGTCACTTCATCAGTGGTTAACGGTTCCTCATTTTGAGTTTGGTCGCTGTGTAACGACACCAACGCGCTAAGTTCAGCTCTTCGGAAAAAAGTTGAATGCTCTTTGCCAAGCACACAATCTAAAAGCTTTGACAAAGGCCAGGATATTGGGAATGTAATGAACATAAGCGCGTAGACAAGAGGTGATAATGTAGCACCAATTGCAAGTCCGTATCTGGTGCAAAGGGCTTGTGGGACCACTTCACCAAATATTAAAACTGCCGTAACCGATACGATAATTGCGGTGACAGGATTAGAAATCTTGTCCAGGAACAAAGGCATACTTTCCACCGCAGCAGCATTAGATAACAATAATGTCACAAGTAACAAGTGGTGTCTTGATACAAGGGGAAGAATCTTCTTTGCATGTTTTTGTTCCTTCGGTTTTCCATCCGTTGATAAAACGTTTAAACTCATTAAATCTAACGAAAGCAATCCCATAGTTAAGCCACTCATAAGACCAGCAATTAACACAAGGGCAACATATATTGCGAGATAAATCCAAAACAATTTATCGTGATATGTAAGCACAGTTTCTTCTTTATAGATTGTTCCATTGCAAATTATTTTATCAGCTCCATCCATAAAACATGTTATGTTTGAAGACATTTTAACTTCTGAAAAAAACGTTGATTTGACTAACCACTAATACACAAAAATTAATCTATTCTAGCATTCGCTAAGTTATATTTGTAAGTACAGGCATCTCTAATTACTGTAGGAGCGCTTGGGGGGTTAGAGTTAGGGTTGCTAGCGCTCCAAACGATATCTTTTTAGCAAGAGGTTTATGCATCAAACGTAAGACAGGAGCGCTACCTCTAAATACTACAGGACCGCTTGGACCGCTTGGAGCGCATGGAGGGCTTAAATCGCTTGGATCGCTTGGAGCGCTTGGATCGCTTACTATACTTCGTAATTACAAAAGCCATAATAATATTGTTAGGGTTGGGGTTAAAGTTAGTTCTGGGGTTGAGATTAGTGTTTGGGACAGGGTTAGAATTACTTTCCATAGCAATCTAAGTGATCCAAGCGATCCAAGCGCTCCAAGCGGTCCTGTAGTATTTAGAGGCACCCAGACAGGAGTGTCTTGTCCATCCAAGGGGAATTCCCAAACTAGACATACTGATAAAATCAATGTTTTTTGTTTATTAGTTAGGTTTATGACATGCATAACGTGTAACGTGATTATTTAATTCTAATAAAATTTCGTTAGATATTAGTCTGCTATGCAAAGTTTTTTTAAACATAAATGGCTTTGGTAAAAACTTTATTGTCATTGGTTTGGCTTCCGCCGTTTACCGGGTCCACCAGGTGGTGGTAAATATCAACACCAATCTTATTTTATGTTCAATATCCGATGCATATATCGACTGTTATACAAAAAAACGGTCCTGGTGACGAGCCCATTATGGGTTCGAAACTTGGCTCGGTAAAAAATATATATATATATATATCCGTGTGTGGGTAGCGTCGTGTGGCCAAATGGTTGACGCGACTTTTTTATTTCATTTAACCTCATATTAAATTTCGTGGTTTTACATCTTTGTTTTGACTTGCAAAAATGTTTCATCCCAACATACCAAACCATAGTGTTCAAAATATATGATTTTTTTCCGAAATTCAAAAGGGCATCACTGCGTAGTGGAAACATGTGTTGTTTACAAACTTATTATTTTACAACGAAGCGTTAAAGAAGAAAATACAATGGTAAGCCTTCGCTAACACTATTTAGGTTTTCATAATTATGTAGAAAGTAACTTAACAAGTTATCCGACCTCCTAGCTTAATGGATTAGTGCGTCGCCTGTCAGCCGAAGAGTTGCAGATTCGAAACCCGTCGATAGCTAGTCGGTTGTCCTTCGTCAGTTCGTCGAGGCACTTAACGGACTTTGCCCGAACGGGTTAATGGATTTTACCAAATTAAAGAAACGTAAAAATCAAAAACAATATACTACAATAGCTCTATAACCCAGAGGTGCTAGCAAGATAATCTAATTGCCCCTGTGGTAACGCCCCTTGGTTTTTCCATTCACGAGGATAAACAGAAATATCCTATCCTATGTAGTGTTTGGTTGCATAGTTTATTTGGTTAGAGCATTCGATTAAAGCCTAAAAGTTGTGCAATCAAAACCAGTCGCTTCTATTTTTTATTGTCGGTTGTTGACCATGTAATGGATTTAACTAATACTAAAGGAACATCCCAAACATAAACAACACACTTAATACTTCCAGTAAATACAAGATAAATACTGATGATTGCCTGTGGGACAAGGCACCTTGTGTTTTCCCATTCACATGGATACAACATAAATAATTAACGGTACCTCTAAATACTACAGGACCGCTTGGAGCGCTTAAATCGCTTGGAGCGCTTGGATCGCTTATTATACTTTGTAATTACAAATTCCATGATAATAATGTTAGGGTTGGGGTTAAAGTTAGTTCTGGGGTTGAGATTAGTGTTTGGGACAGGGTTAGAATTACTTTCCATAGCAATCTAAACGATCCAAGCGATCCAAGCGCTCCAAGCGGTCCTGTAGTATTTAGAGGCACCCAATAATTAATCCTAAAGTATGGCAATATTTCAATTATATATATATATTAATGTTTATCCCCATTCCTTCAATTTAGTATATCTCATTAGTCATTAATCTACTGGGTTCAGTCAATTTTCTTTAAGTGCCCAGATTTTAAACGCAAAGAAGGGTCACAGAAAATGTTAATAAATTGAAACAGGTCACAAGCTTAAAAGTTCGAAGAGTCCTGGTCTAATCAATGTAACCACCCCATGCAGCCAAAGGTAAGGAAACAACGGATTCCTAAAATGGTTCACCCCAACAGTCGTAAAGCATTGGAGATAGCCCACGCTGCACATAGAAATAAA
The DNA here is from genome assembly GCA_000149265.1 of Ciona savignyi. Taxonomy (NCBI): domain Eukaryota; kingdom Metazoa; phylum Chordata; class Ascidiacea; order Phlebobranchia; family Cionidae; genus Ciona; species Ciona savignyi. The sequence continues at coordinate 206,479 of CH002768.1, forward strand.
CAGAAACTTGGCAAAGCGAGGGAAAAGGCATCTAAATTGGACACAACCGTAGAAAAACTTCTCTGGTTTCAATCTAATCTGGACAAACAAAAATCTTACAGCAAAACGGAGTATGCTGTATTGGTAGAAAGGTAGTATTTAAAATGGAATTTGTGGATTGACTTTCTCCATTTGATAAGGCCATAAAGGTCTGTCATTACTGTTTTCTGCAAACCTATCCAGTCATGGTTTTTACCTATAACTTTCATGGTGATCGTTTTTTTATTCACCTTGAACTTAAAAAAATCAAATCATTGATTAAGTATACCAACATGTTGGTATTGCTTTAGTAACTTAGTAAATACTTACGTTAAAAACAACAAAAGTTTGAATCTACAGTTTAACAAAAATTTCAATAATTTTCAAAAAAAATTTTTACTTTTAATAAAGCCAGTGTTTTTATGCTGACCCTTATTTCCATTATACTAAACAAAACTACTTTGTAGATACTTTCAAAGATTCAATGAAGAATTAGAACAAATCGAAATAATTCGAAGCGTTGGGTGTAGAAAACCGACCCAACATTTTGCGAGAGAACGAGCAATTAAACTCGCCAGTGAGCATGAGCACATGTTGTATGAAAGCACTGGACTGGAACTGCCCGACATTTTCAATAGAAAGTATTTCAGGTTTGTAATAATTTCGATATAAGTTTTATTTATTTTATGTTTGGTAGCCATGTCTGAATTTACCTACATTAAATAATTGATTCAATTGTACACATGTCTTAGTGACTGATAAAATTTAATTTTCAAAAAGAACAAGCCTATTAGTGGGTAATGGAAGTTGGCTTTGGATATGTTTTGCCATGCACACAAAAACATAAGAGCTGCATCACAGCTAATCGTCAGATCCCTTTTTGCCAAGTAATTGCACTCTTTAGTTTTTAACCGACATATTTAAATTCACCATTATTAATCGCCCCCGCAAATGGCCACCAAAAAAAAGTTTTGGTGATCAAACTAAGCAAGTCTCATCCATGACCCTTTAACATTTTTCACTTGTTTTTTTACCATTTTTATAATCAGTTCATAATGACCATTTTTATGTACCTGGTATCTATGGAATAACCAAATTATCGTCATCTTTTTTTGTTTCAGTGAATTTATGGATTGGGATGGATCACCTGAAGCTCTTCCAAAATTAAAACTAATAAGATTTTCTAAACCAAAGGTTAAAGATTAAACATTGAATTTCTCTGCAATTGATGTTTTGTTAATGCCTGGAATGGTAAAAAGCAGGAACAAAAATATTTTCATTTTTATAAATCGAAGGTAAATGTGAATAATACTTGAGGTTAATCAGACAGAAAAAGGAACAAACTTGCACATTGTGATTGGAAAATAGTTTAAGATTATAATTATTTAAGCAAATCAGATTTAGGATATTAAAGTTTATTCTTATAAATGGGAAAACACATGTATTATCCCCAAACAATTTTCAGATTACCCAGTCGAATCACCAAAAACCACTGCAGTGTGTTATGTGATTTAGGTGTATTTTAATTTTTGTAAAACAAATTAATCTACAAAAAATAGCTTTTCCAAGTACATAGCCTAACCAACTAGCTGGCGAACAATTTCTATAATGCAACCGCTCAGCTGAAATGTGATGTACTATCACCAATGCAGTGAGGATAGGCAGTTCGTTGTATGTTGGGACAAATTGGTTAAGCTTACGGGCCATTTATCAGCAAACTGCTGTTTAAACTCCCATAGCACTTTGAACTGATAACCTTGCCATATATGTGGATGTGTAAAGACATAATAGGCTGGTCTGTAGTGGTGTCGGGACCAGGAAGGTGGACCTCAAAATTCATGTTACTCCATAAATGGCTGACATTTAAGTCTAAGAGAGGGATCAATACACAGAAACTGTAGTATGGATTCTTCTCTGAAGAGTACTTGTTATTCTATTGTATGAATGTCATGCAAATATAAACTTCTTACTCTGGTTAACACTAGAAGTCCAGTACAATACATTTTGAAAGAAACAATAACAGGAATGTAGGCCTTAAAATTCCAGTCAAGAATTGGTTAAGATGAAAATCACATCTTGAATGGAACAATAACTTGAACGTTTATTCGATAAGAGGGTTATCTAAGGACAACATGAAAACAAAAAAAGGAAT
>CH002768.1:282058-312066 GCA_000149265.1 Ciona savignyi
TCTCCAACTCCAGTTCCAGTAGTGGAGTGGGGTCCAGTTTAAGCACTGACCCACCCGTTGATGGGGTAAAAGGGGAATTCCCTAAACTAAACGACTCAGTAAACTCAAAATTATCATCGTTATCATCGCCGGTGGAGGGTAAGAGGAAGATATCACCCCAGATAACTTGCAGGTTTGTTTGTATGGTTATTTTAGGGGGTTATTAAACATAGTTGGAGGTCAAAATTGTGTGCAAGAAATAAAACCTGCAATATAAACAAATGCATATAAAACAAGGTAATAAAACTATTCCGAATCAACATTTTTGTTACTTTATTTTGCCTTTTACATTAAGAAAAGTTGTAGTTGTAGTAGAATAGAGTTTATGGGGGTAAGAATGTAAGAATGCATTTCTAATTTTCTAATAAGTTGCTTGCGTCATCAAATGCAGTACACCTTTGTTTCCTTTACATCCCAACCAAAGCTATTGTACCACAGAGTAACTATCATGGAAGCGAATGGGTTGTCCACATCTTTATCGCCATTTGTTGAATGTCAGTATTCGTTTCTGGATTGTCCAGAGGTCACTTTGGTACCGCCCGATCTAAGTCCCGATAAAGTTTCACCGAAACGAAGGTTGGTGTTTTACATGGTTGTTGTGATTGTGTTTCTATTTTTTAAAAGCTTTTTACACTGTTTGTGTAATTTCAGATTTCAATGTATTTTTTATACTATAAAATACTTGGTATACTACAATAACCTGTAACTTTATTCCAACTGTTTAATTTCAGTTAAAAAAACTTTTGCAATGTGTGTTTAAAGCAGATTCTATTCCTTCATTGGCATGTAATTTAATAAACAACACCAACATATTATTCAAAGATAGCAACTTTGAAAAGTTACTACTGTTCTTATGTAAAGTTTGTATTGGATGGAAAATCAAGTTTATTAAAATATAAACAAGCAAATTAAATCAAATATAAGCTTGACAGCTACACCTAAGTAGTAGTTACTAGAATTTACTACACGATTTTACAACTATTTATGATTTCTTCTTAATTTGTTAAAAAAATGTTTTGTTTCTCTAAGATCTTTGTCTTTTCAAGTTTCTGTATAAAATTTCTATTTTCGTTATAATATTTCTATTTCCTTTATAGTATTTTTTTTCCAAATATATTTCCATATCCTTTATAATATTTCTATTTCCTTTATAATATTTCTATTTTCTTTATAATATTTCTATTTCCTTTATAATATTTTTATTTTCTTTATAATATTTCTATTTTCTTTATAATATTTCTATTTCCTTTATAATATTTCTATTTCCTTTATAATATTTCTATTTCCTTTATAATATTTCTATTTCCTTTATAATATTTCTATTTCCTTTATAATATTTATATTTCCTTTATAATATTTATATTTCCTTTATAATATTTCTATTTTCCATATAACGTTTCTATTTACTTTATTCAGGTCGACAATGAGCATCAGGTTCAACCACACGATGGAGTTCACGTGCAACGTAACGGAGGAACTCGTCGACAAACTCACCTCATCTGCCTCGCTCGCAGTCGAGGTGTGGGGCCATCGGGATCGTTACCATAGCAACCTCGCTCGAACCCCCTCCTCGCCGCGAGCATGGGGAAGTGTGGGAAGGGTGAGGGGGGCCAGGAATCGGGGGTCAAGTCTGCTGTCCGATAAAAGCAAGTCATTAAAGAACAGGTTGGAAAATATTATATTGTTTTTATGGTTACTCAACAAACTCATGACAACCCAATTTTTTATTGGAATTGGTTCAATTTTTTATTGGAATTTGTTCAATATTTTATTGGAATTTGTTCAATTTTTTATTGGAATTTGTTCAATTTTTTATTGGAATTTGTTCAATATTTTATAGGAATTTGTTTAATTTTTTATTGGAATTTGTTCAATTTTTTGATGAAATTTGTGCAATTTTGAAGAAACAATTTTAGATCTGTTTCCTTTGATGGAATTTGTTCAATTTTTTATTGGAATTTGTTTAATTTCTTAATGGAATTGGTTCAATTTTTTATTGGAATTTGTTTAATTTTTTATTGGAATTTGTTCAATTTTTTATTGGAATTTGTTTATTTTTTTGATGAAATTTGTTCAATTTTTTAATGAAATTGGTTCAATTTTTTATTTGTATTTGTTCAGTTTTTTATTGGAATTTGTTCAATTTTTTATTGGAATTTGTTCAATGTTTTATTGGAATTTGTTCAATTTTTTATTGAAATTTGTTAAATTTTTTATTGGAATTTGTTCAATTTTGAAGGATCAATTTTTGGTCTGTTTCCTTGTTAAAATATTGGATAATCTTGTAGTACCTTCTGTTATAAATGTACATTTCATACTATCAAACCCACACAGATGGAGTGAGGTGCTGAAAAGGTTGAGAGTTGATGTTTCTATCCAGGAATTGGCCGACACCGGGGAATATGTGGCCGTGGATATTCTTCCTAAACCTGAGGTCCCGTGTGTGGGTACTTTCCAACTTAAACAGGTGGGTGGAGTTAGGGGGTTATACGGTGGGGCTGGGATAGGGTAGAATAAGGTGGGTGGGGTGGTCAGGCTTGGCGGTATATCGTGGGGCTGGGGTAGGATGGAATAAACAAATAGGTGATGGTGGAAGGGGATTAGGGTAGTGTTGAATAAGCAGCCGGTGTGAGGGTGGGGTTAACTGGGCATAAGTGGAAGGTATTTAGTGCAAGGGGTTAAATTATAAAGGCTATTAAAAGATTTTTACTTATTTTGATGGGTGCTCAAACTTCACACTACAATTAAACTGCTTTTCATATATAAATACGATAAGTGTAACTAAAAAACGGTCAGATTGCTCATAAATTGAAAATATTTAGCAAGATGGTAGTAGGAAAAAAACGACCACGAGTAGGATTCGAACAACAACCTTGGGCTGAACACTTTTATCCAGTTAATCATGTTTATGGAGCTACTTTTGAATCAATGAGACTTCCGTTTTACATTTACCGAAAGCTTAACTGTTCGTGTCCAATGTTTTATCACCCAACCCCTGCGTCTATAACACTTGCTGTAAGCGACAAGTTTTGTAAAATGGAATGCATTACTGTGTGTGTCCAACCATAAAACACCCAGCCCCACACACCCCCTAAACCCCTGTGGCATCCCAGGGCCAGTCCCGTCGGATCCACGCTTGCGTCACCCCGGTAGAAGATTCCGGAACCCTCCCCCTCATATGCGACAGTGTGGCTGCCATATACGCTGGAAGTATCACCTGTCGAGCTGCTAATAGGGACAGGTGGGTGGGGTATCTTGGTATTTAAGTAACTTACTGGCACTGTAGACCTACAATACTGGTCCTGAAGTTCTATAATAAACCCACCCATACTTGTATTATATTTGTTTAATATACATGTATTATATTTGTTTAATTAATATCTAGTAATATTTTATTATTTTTCCTAAGTGTTATATTTTCCCAATATCACGTAGTTAACTTTTCTATATATCTAGGTTGTAAACTAAAACAGGACTTTTCAAACTTTAAGCTCGCAACCCCTTTTGATTTAATAAAATTTTCTGCAAACCTTCTTCACATTTAAAATCTTAAAAAGTAAAATAGATGTAGTAATTTGTGTGAAATTTATGTACTTTTTGCGACCCCTAAAATTCATTGCGCGGCCCTCAGTTTGAGAAATCCTGAGCTAAAGGATAATTTTCAGTAACTAAAGGTCGAATTTTCAATTTTCAAGTTTTATAAATTTATGCATAACTAAACAGCACATATACAATATGCGTGCTCATATTAAACTTCCATACCCGCATGCAACACATACTTTTCCATAATTGAAGTATTGAACAATTTCAATCGACCTCTGTAGTTACTTAACAAGTCAAACCCCCCACACAGAGGCCTTGACAGTTACCAGGACCGGGATTTATCCGACTTGAAAAACGAGTGGTTGAAAGCATTGGAGCGAAGAAAGCAACATTTGGACAAACAAATTAAGAATCTAACCAGTAAAGAAAGTAGGTTGTGTAATTGTTTTGGTGTTTTTTGTGTATTTATGGTATTCCATGGAAAAAAAGAAGGCCTGTTAACACACGAGCAATCGTCAGATCAAAAAAGTTAACATAATGGTTATGAGAGAGTAATTCAACCAAGTTACATTACATCCAACCATCTCTTTTTCTTTATGACTATGGGAAAAAGAAGATACGTTAACAAATGGGCAATTGTCAGATCACCTACGCCCACCGGTTACAGAGCTATCACAATATGTTGTGCTTGATCAAGACGTTTCTTAATTTGATAAAATACATTAATCCACAGGGTTCGAGCAAAAAGTGCCTTGTCCAAGGATCTTTTTATTATCAGCCCCCGTCCTAGCACATTATTCCCATCACCACCCCGGTTTATAGACCTCATTGTTCCATCACAGACAAGACAGAATTGGAGAGAGAACGTGAAAGTAATTTGTTTGATCAATGGGTGACCTTAACCGAGGAGAGGAATGCCATGTTAGCTCCGACTTATAGTTCGGGGGTACCTGGTGCACCCGCTTCATGGTAATTCATGCGATAACCTACAATTGCATTTTACATTAAAATTGATGTCACCCTAAGATGCTTACGTATATACTCCATATTACCTAATGTTATTCTCCATTATACCTAATGTTGGTAGACCCCCTTATGCCCAATATTAACCCATGTTACCCCAGGTGGTTTCCCACATACTCATATTAACCCATGTTACCCCTAGGTGGTTCCCCACATGCACTATATTAACCCATATGACCCCAGGTGGTTCCCCACATACCCATATTAACCCATGTTACCCCAAGATCCCCACATGCCGCCATATTAACCCACATTACCCTAAGGGGATTTCCCACAGCCACCATATTAACCCATGTTACCCCAGGGTCCCCCCACCATCAGTGGAGATGCACATCCCGATTATTTTCCTCGACCTCGATTGTAAGTTGGATTTGATCAATTTTTTTTTTCTGTACCTTTAATGTATAAATTTCGAATAAAAGCGTTAGTTTGGTGAAATATGCAATGTTAGGATAGGGTAGGCTAAGATATTTATGTTTATCCCAGTGAATATATTCCCCCGTGGTTAACACACAGCCAATTGTCAGATTACCATGCGCCCACCGTCGGTTTACCGGAGCTATTGCAGTGGGTTGTGTATGATTTACATGTTCCTTCAAATTTTAGGGAACCCCTTATTCTGCTGGGTTTAGGCAATGTCCGTTAAGTGCCTTGCCCATAACCACAATCGATTAACTAACGGCCAGTTTCGTACCGGTAACCCTTCGACTGAAAGGCCACCAGACTAATCTGTTTGACAATGTTGATCCATATTTAAAGGTGATTGGGGCTAACAGCTTTCATGTGTTATCGCTAATTTTGGTTTGAAAAATAAAAAATTGGTTGTATTAGTTACTTTTACCATTTAAATACTCTGGCTATTAATACCAATTTATATACAACTCCACATTATAATCACCTTTTTTTCAGCTGACCCAGTTGAATGTGAAGATTTAATCCGAGCTCCAGCAGGGTTAGACAGCGAGTTACCCCAGGAAATCCCTGGAACATTTGTGCAACTCCCGTTTGTACGAGCCCCACAAACCGATGTAAGTTTCAGCCCCCAATTTGACTCCCATCCCCCCCCCCCTTTTACCCTCTATTTCTTCCTCATTTTTACCTCCTTATTTCTCCCCCCTTTTCACCCACTATTTCAGTTTTTCCCCCCTTTTCACCCACTATTTCGTTTTGTCAACTTGGATAATGAATATTTATGTTTTGTCCCTTTGGATAAAACAGAGTGACGTTTACACACTGGCAATGGTCAAATCACCTCTCGCCCACCGCCGGGTTAGCAGAGCTATTGCAGTGTGTTGTGTATCATTCACATGTTCCTTTATTTTAGTAGAACCCATTAATCAACTAGGTTTATGCATTGTCCGCGTAGAGCCTTGCCCAAGGACACAGCTTCATATTAATCGACCAGTTTCAATCGAACAACCTTTTGGTTAAAATGCAACTCTCATGTATTAAGTGCGTTTGAACTGCTAATATATACCAGGCTTTGCTTGGTGGGTTAAGAATTGCAATGTCATTGTAATAATAACATATTTAATTTGATATGAAGTTTTAAGTAACAGTGTTTGTACCAAGATAACCTGACCAGAGTTATTGGGGACAAAAATATTTTATCTTTATGACTTAACACCCACACTTATGACATCACAATAGCACCGCGGACAAGTATCGGCGACAGCGTCATGGGATTCATCCATGCATGACTCGTTGTTCCTCAATAGAGTGACACCTAGTGGTGAACGAGTTTATATCATCGTGAAGGTAAGATTTCTAAAGATACTTTTAATTTGCATTATTACGATTCCCAAAAATCCATCTTTTTCTTTTTTACTGTCATTGAATATTAAGAAATAAATAAAGACTGCTATATAAATTCAAACTTCCCACTTTTGTTTTTTTTTCGACTTAATTTACAAGTGAACCCCACAGATTACAATCAAACTCTCCGCTTTTGTGGTTTATATAAATATCATTGTTTATTATATTACCTTATGTAGTTCATTTAAATATAAACATTTAGTATAATGTGTTGTATCATGTTTATTATTAAACCTTCATTCCGATTTATTTTTCTGAACTTTTAATTTCATGTTTATATATATCGGCAGTCAATCATTATCTGCCTTTACTATTTATTGTATAGAATAAAAACAATATTTATGTTGTCTATTAGAGCTTGGTATATTGTTATTTTTTGGGAAATGCAGGGAATTTAAATATATTTCTTAGGTTCCCTCGTCCCGATAGTCAGTTTACTGCAGGTTTTGCAGTTTGATTTTTAATTGAGTTTCTTTTTTTTATTTCCATGATAAAAAGGGTATTTTTAGGGCATTTTATAAAAAAAATTGCAATCTAAAAATAAGATGGCAAAACGACAGTCGTTAAAAAACGTCTATTATCCAATCAATTTATTATAGTGTGTATTATGTAATAAAGATATTGCTACATATTTTATTAAAACCATTAATCCAAAAAATCCTATTCAAAATCGTGGAACTAAATTATGAATGCTTATTGAAACAAACATTACCATTGTATCTTGCGTGTCATAATATCGATTATGACTCAGGTTCATTTACGGCTGAGTCATCCTGTTGAAATGGACCTTGTTCTCCGTAAACGACTCTGCGTTGCCATCTACCGACAGAAAGGGTTCACGGCTTCAATTATGCGGAAAATGCAAGGACGGGTACGTAAGGATAGAAATAATGTAGAGATATAGGTGCCTCTAAATACTACAGGGTCGCTTGGAGCGCTTGGATCACTTAGATTGCTATGGAACGTAATTCTAACCCTGTCCCAAACACTAATCTCAACCCCAGAACTAACTTTAACCCCAACCCTAACATTATTATCATGGCTTTTGTAATTACGAAGTATAGTAAGCGATCCAAGCGATTCAAGCGCTCCATGCGATCCTGTAGTATTTGGAGGTATCGTATAGATATGGCATATCATAATTTCACATTGATAAATGTATATCATGATTATATCTCTGAATGCGCAGTAAGTGGGTATTATGGGGTGATTCGATGGTTCTTCATCAAATGTCTTTAGCCTGTGAATCTAATTCTAAGCCATATTTCTTTTGACTTTCCTTTGTCTTGGTATGCGTGAGGGTGAATTGCACTCACCCTCCACAGCCATGCGCACCCACTGATTTACCCCCACAAACACACACTAACCTGAAAAACATACCCGCTTAACCCCCCCCACCAACACATTAATTTCCCCCACACACCCACTAACCTCATATACCCCATACACTCACCCCTCGTTCCCAGGCACTCGCTACATCAGAGGTTATATATGACATTGCCTCCAGCCTACCCACACACACTTAATTTTCCCCCATACACCCCCTACCCCCTGATACACCAACTAACCCTCCCATACACAGGCGCTACCCACATCGGGGGTGATATACGAGATCGCATCCAGCATACCCCCACCAACATCTGAAGGAGAAGACCATGACACGATGGCTGTGTTGGCAGCTAGTGGGGCAAAGGTTGGTAGTGGTGTATGTCTATGTCAGGGGTCGGCAACCTTTTAAATGCAATGTGACAGTTTATGAATAATATCATAATATTGGGCCAATCTAATATTGGTGTTTTATAAAAGGCTTTTTAACTCTTAAGCCGCTATTCCCTCGTACAAATACCTATGTCAGTTCTGAAGATAAAACCATGACAGGAAAGAATAGGATAGGATATAATAGAATTTTTATATCCACGTACATTGGAAAACACAATGGGCGTTTAACACACGGACAATCGTCAGATCCCCTTGCGCCTACCATCAGGTTACCAGCACTATTGCAGTGTGTTGTACATGATTCAGACGTTCCTTCAACCTAAGTACCCATTAACCCACTAGGTTCAAACAAATCTGTTAAGTTCACAACCGCCTAACCAGCAACCAGTTTCGAATCTGTAACCTTCGGCAGACATGCGACATGTTAACCCACCAAGCTAATCTTTGGGACAGCTATCACTTTCTATTAGTAACCACTGCACATTGTCCTCATGCAGCTTGAATCTGACGAAGTTGACCTCGATTTGACCTCTGACGATGACGATTCGAACGACTTTGAGAAATACGTAATGCGCGCCACACGTTCTGTGGACAATGTGTTATCGTTGGACCGTATCCGCCAAGAAGTGGCGCTCCGACAGTCCATGGACACTATACCACCTAGTGGTAGTAATGCGGACGTCGTGTCAATTATATCGCGGAGGAATCGATCGAAAGCGGTGTCGGTGTTCTCGAGTCAATTGGTGAGTTTGTATGGTGGTATGGTTCAGGGGTTGGCTCTGGAGCCACATGCGGCCGGCTCTTTTATCCTTCTGATATGGCTATTATTAATTTTTATTGCAACTGTAGCCTAATAAGTTTAATAACCATGCATAAATTAAACAAACAGAAGAACACCTGCCTATTTATCTTACACAGTATTGTTTACATTTTTGTTGCGATAATATTATTAGTTTTGCGGCTCACTGATTTTTAGTTTGTGGAATATCTGTTAAAATGATTCTTTTAGTGCAAAAGGTTTCCCTACCCCTGGTGTAGTTGAATTAACAAAGGATGAAATGGATTTAAAAAGATATTCTTGTTTTTATATTATTTTTAACAACCACCCTCGATATTCCGGTGAATTCGGAAAATGCAAGCGGCGCTGTAACATAATTATCAGATTACCCCGTGCCCTTTGTCGAGTTAATGGAGCTAGTGCCATGTAATGCATATGATTGATATGTTTTTTCAGTTTTAGTACAGTCCAAAATCCTTTGGGTTTTCTTTCAGCTTTAAGTAGAAATTAATTTTCAAATGTGTTCTGGTAAGGTTTGCTTAATGGCTTGCCCAAGGACACAACCAGCTATCTAACGGCCATTTTAGGACATTTCACTTACAATGTGATACACAGTAAATCTGACAGAAAAGGTTTTAAATATATGACATGACATAGCCACCTTTGTCTAGTTTTTAGACTATCCGTGTTGACATCATGTATTTTCAGGCTACCACCAGGAAATCACATGATCCTGGAACTGACCGAAAGGTAGGCGACCTGAGGTAACCTCTACTAACCCACTGTAGCATGACGTTTGACCTGAAGTAACCCTTAATGGTCGTAACATGGGGCAACCTCTTCTGACCTGGAGTAACCATCGATGCTCGTGACATTGAGTAACCCCAAGGGAAGAGAATGACCTTGCATGATGTATTTGCACAAGATGACCTTTGGTAACCCTTGCATGGTGACCTGTAATAACCCCACGCAATTTACAAAGTGCAATCTCCTGAAAGGACACATCACAATGGGTTCTAACAATCGCAATTGTTCTATGCACTATGCATAATCTTTGTTGCCTTGATTTTACGACGCTCGCTAGAAAATTATATTGCGCGTCCTTTTTACTTTTTACTTCTATAGTGTTGCTGCCCGTGTCCGCATATGAAGCTCGATTTAATCAAATTTTAATCTTTGGCTGCGTCTTCCTTTTGCTTTCAAAATAAATTTCATCAAATTTAAATAATGCTGTGTAATATCTCTATGTGCAAGTATAAGTCCTTGATAATGAAACGGCATGACGACATATGTGATGACGTGTCCGTGTGACCGAATGATTAACGCAACCGAAACATATAGTGCTTGTATTTTAAAACGGAGTGACGAGGCCACCCTTGTTTCGAAACTTGATTGGGTAAAGAAAAAAATTAATGACGTGGTCAATGTTTTCTATGTGGAAAATTTTTCAGCTGGGTGTCGCGCAAGAGTGGTTCCGCAAAATAAGCGACACCTTCCGGCCGATGTTTCCCGAACCTGATGTGACATCATCGAGAGGTTTATTGCGTCACTCGTTCAGTTCTGGAGATGTCACAGACTGTAAATCGGATATTCTCGAAGTCGCCAAATCGAGACATTCTTCAAGCTCAGAAATCAAATCGCTAGAGCGAATTCCTATCGTGACGCAAACCATGACGTCGACACCCAAAAAAGTAATATAATACAGTCAAATATATTCGCCGCAAACCTTTAAAAACAACAGGAAAACGGGGTTGCATTGGCGTCATTGTACCCCCTGAGCAATCGCAAGGGGGCGTTAACACACGAGTAATCGTGAGATTACCTCTTTAATTTAGCAGAACTTGTCATTTAACTAGGTTCGGGCAATGTCCGTTATGTGATTTGGCTAGTGACATAACTGTCTAGCCAACGTCCAGATTCAAACCTTTGGCATAATGTCGACGCACTAACTTACCAAGTTAATCAGAAAAGCTAATCACTTTACAAAATCCACGATTTATCTTACATTCTAATTAACAGATGATTCGACATCCCAGTAATCCCGTTATTTACGTGACCGAGCCACTCGACCATGACGAATAGTTACTTAGCAACAGTGTTATACTTCGTTGATCAGATGCAAAATAAATTTATATCGCTTTCTTGATCGTTTCTTTTTTGGCCAACGTTTAAACATTGTGACCGAGGGTCCACGCAGTTATACTACCCATATAGTTACCCCAAATCATTAACCCATGTCTACACTACCCAGGTGTTTACACCTGTAATAAGAAAAATCGGAATGGATTTTGATATTAATGGAAATAGTTCCTTGTTAGATCTGTAATTAAGTGTTGTTTGAGGGCCTTATAATCAAGTTTTATTATGCCGAGAGGGAAGATTGGTTGTTGATTCGAAACCAGTTTCTTGCGTAGTTAGTGGTGTATGTGGGTCGCAAAAGTACATATAGGTTATGCTAGTATAGGATATATTCAAAGGATATGATATTCATGTTTATTTCAGTGATTCGAAATGTACAAGGGGAGTTATCTATTTATTGTCATAAAGTGTAAATTGCGAACAACCAGTTTAGGAGGCGTTCAACCAATTATTCTCTCTACCTTTCCAATGCAAACTGACCTCACAATAAGGTGAAGGCATTCCAAGTCCTGCTACAGGACGTTATAGATTTTAATTGAAGCTTGGATCTGCAGCCTAAAACCAAAACCTTCTAATTTTTAATTTTAATCTGATACCCCTCCGTACATCGGCAAACTTTCCCCAACAATAGACCTATAGCAGATGCACAATCAAAACCTTTATTTCACAATGCACTGCTCCACTATTACAAAATTTAACAGCAAAACGAAAACACCGGCGCGCAGGCTAGCACATGCTACTTCTAACCAAACATACATTGGGGAATCACCACCAATTGATACTCAGCAAAACAATCAATCAAATACCATGACTAAGAGAGGGTGACATGTCGACGCGCATAGAGGTCAATTTATTTGTTATACGCCATCAACAATATATATTACTTTTATATATTGTAAGGAATTTCCATTTGTTATTTAACTAGTTCATTTTATTCACTTACAACTTTTCTTTTAAAGTGAATAATCCTTGCCATTTCAGGAATATCGGATTTTAAACAATAATCAGGGCGGAAAATTTGCCTAACGGCCGTCTTCCTTATGCCACTGTATATTCGAACTATAATATCTAACAACTACAAAAAATATTTAACTTGATTGTACATTTCTTTTCCTTTTATACGAAACGTAAGTGAGTATTGGAATACTTAGTTTTTTCCCCAAAAGTGGCTATTGATTTCTTTTGAAGTAATTTTTTCTCTTTAACTTGACTTTCTAAATTAGAGCAACATTGTTTTTATTTTATTGTTTTTTTACTGGGCTACTAAATTGTCTGTTCGCACCCAAGACACAGTCTTTTACACCTAAGACAGAGTCTATTTACACATAAACATAATTCTGACAATAAAACCACTTCAGCTTTTACCATTTTCTTATATGTATTGCGATTAATAATGGAGATATAATTGCAATAAGCCATGTTAGTCACCTGGGGTAGTATAAACTACTTTTATTACCATATGTTGAATAATGTGTTAGTCCTACTCCAGAATATATAGGTAGGCCAGTGTATCAGGAGTGTTTATATTTGGATTTATTAAAACGTTATATCCAAGCGTTTAATTATATCTGGAGTACACGCATCTGAACCCAGAGCGTACTATGCTTCTATCGGTCTTGAACATCAAGGTCAGTTGTGTTGCTGTGTAGGTCCTTGTGAAGGATGCTGATTTGGTGCCGCAGAATTTGTCCAGCTGGGTTCCGTGTGTTGTTCCGCGTTTAATGGTGACGCTGTCGTATTGGCAACTCGGTTCACTGCCTTCCAAGCTGTTACAGATATCAAATTAGAATTTCAAATTAAAATTCTAATTTAAAATGAATTTACATGAAGTTGGTGAAAACGAGTTGAATTCTTGTGGCTCCGGGTGGTTTGATCACATAGCTATTCTCGGCGTTGTTGTGATAATTCGCAGGGTAGCTGGGAGATGATATCGTACCAGATGAAGGGTAGTACGATCCTGGATGTGTATTAATTGTTATTTATGCTGACTGAGCGCAAAAGGTTAATACTATTAGTAGAACGGTGAAATTTAATATTCAATAAACTAAAAACTTAATAAAAAATGTATTTTGTCCCACACCTGTTATGGAGTATCTGACATTAAAGCCGCTGCGCGTGACACTTCCATCTGTTTTAAATTTCATTGACATGTAAGAAGTTGTTCGAGTTATGGTACTAGGATTAGTTGAGCCGCAATATTTCCCGATAGAACCAAGTATGGTGGTGGGACCGTTGAACACTTGCAAGTAGTCAAATCTGTTAACGGTATAAAGTAAGGTTAAATCAGCACATGCAGCCTGCGAGGTCACTCTCCTTACCGGCATTGGGTATTTGGCTCGAGATTAAATGCAAGAAAATTGAATGCAATTGAGTTGGAGGATGTTCCACTGTTAACTCGGTATTTGCACTCGGTGTTTTTCGGATAATTACTTGGATAATTTGGTGATTTAATCAAGCCTGTACTGCCAGGTGCTCCTCCAAGGTTTAGCTGATCGCAATCGTTAGGACCTAAAAACAGGTTTCATTGAAATAATAAATGTTTTTATATATGTTTTTTTTTTATATAAGTGCACTGCACTAAAGTTATTAGGAATACCTGATATGGTGTATTGTATTCTGAAACCTGATCTTTGCACACTCCCGTCAGTAGAGAACTGAATATAAACATATTGTTGTCCGGTGATGGTAATTGGGGCAGGAGTGCTCGACCCACAATATTTTCTAGTTGGTGTTGCCGCATTTCCCTGAAATCCTACCCGGATATCAACGAAGTCATATCTGGGAAATAAAGAATGTAGGTAATACCATATTTTTGTGGCATAATTTGCAAAAAATTTAACTTACTTGCAATAGCTGTGACCTTCCAGATTAAATGCAGAAAAGGTTAAAGTGATTGTTCTAGTTGAACTGCCAGCATCGATGCGATATCTACAGTCGACATTATTTGGATAATTGGATGGATGATTGGGAGATCCAATTTCGCCGGAACCTGGCCCTCCTCCAATGGATAGTTGGTCGCATGCAGGTGTGGTGGAAGCTTGAGAGAGAGTAAAGAATAAATAAATAAATAAATAATCAGTTATACAAAATTGCTAACCAACCTGAAACGGAGAATTTGAATCGGAATCCAGTAGATGGCACTGAAGAGTCGGTATGGTAATGCATGTACATGAACTGGCCACGACCTTTCACGGTAAAGGAAGAGTTTGTTCCGCAAAATTTTCCAATCAGTCGGGATGAGTTGCTTGATCCTTCGTAGATGGCGACATAGTCGAAACTGCGGATTTGTTAAAATGGAGCATTAAACTTTAAATCGATCTAACGAAACACGTATTAGTATTTGTAATTGCATTTCGCAATAATAAGAAAACGTTACATTCTATATAAAGCACACTGTAGTTTAAGCTGGCGGTGGGTCCGAGGTCATCTAACAACTGTCCGTGTGATAGCACATCATTTTCAAATTCACAAGGGAAAAAACATAAATGTTCTATTCATTCCCATATTTTCCCATGCGACACAATGGTACTTGTAAAAGTCATAGTCTTACTTGCAACGACTGTGCTTCTCCAGGTTAAAGGGTTGAAAAGTCACTTTGATGACGTTGGAGCTACTCTGAGCATTGATCCGGTAATAGCAGTCCAAGTTATGCGGGTTATTGTTTGGATGGTTTGGCGAACTGTAGAAAGGAGATGTGTAACCAGCTGAGCCGGTCAACCCTAAGTTGCTGCAAGCATCCACAATCTGAAGTTCTGCAAAATTAATATTCTTACTAGTCATTTGCCAAAGGATAAGATATCCATGTTTAACCACGGAGTTGAAAAACGATCAGTCGTGATAGGTTTTCCTAAGCTATCGCAATTCATTATTTTTTTAACAATTCTCTTCTAAACCGAGAAAATGGCTATAAAATATGCCGTGCACCAAAACACAAGTGAATTTTCCCAAAGCGTTTTAACGCTGACATCGTTAGAATGGGTTTCTTGAATATTTTCGAATTTTTGTACAACTCTTCCTTTTATGGCTTTCATATATATTCTTACCCGTGACGATGAAGAGACCAACCAGACACACAAGTAACTTCATTGTAGCGTTTTGCCACAGCGTCTCGTATCTACACGTATATAAAGCAAAGTGCTGAACTTTAACCTTGGCTTCTGTAAAGAAAATTAATTTTGTTAGCACGGTATTTTGGCCTAATGGTTAGTGCCACCGAATCATAATGTATATAAAAACGGTCCCGAAACCAGGCTTATCTAGGGTTCAAAGCTTGGCCCAACGAAAAAAGAGGAAAAGTAAAATTTTCATTCGAAATAACAGTTTTTCTATTCGTAACTTGTTGAGTTCTTCTCTCTACACATAAAACTTTAACACTATACATTTCACATGTTTAAATGAACTGCCCTTCCACAGCCTTATTACCCAGTGTCTACCAACTTAAGTCTGATGGACTTAGCAAAAACCGCCCGGCTTTTATACAAGTCCCCAAAAGTTTGTTGAAAAATCCGGCAGATTAAAATTTGAAAAAAATCCGACGGATTGAAAAAATTTTTAAATCCTTAAGATGCGTTGTCGTTTCGTGGAAATGCTTTTCGGTTCTTTCTTATGTCGTTAACAGATTGCCCTGAGGTGGAATTACTAAAGATTATTCAAGTTTGATTCACCTATAAACAAATAATATTAAAAAACCAGATAAGGTGGGGTAATATACAAGTATGCCGTTTAGTTGCCGCTATGACCTAAATATTTCTGCATATTTGGATATGTGGGGTTTAGTCTATTGATGTTTTTTACATCATTAACCAAAAAATTAAGCAATTTTTTACACGCAGATAATAATGGAAAAGTAACCATACCGGCAAAAAAGAAAAAACTATAGCCTTTGTACATTTATCTCACAATAATTAAGACCCGGCACACACACCGCAAGCGTGTAGTTATTCAATGAAATACGTACGTGTGTATTTCGTGAAACATGACCTTGGCGTATCGGCCATGACAATATAAATTTGATCAATTTTGAATAAAATAAAACAAAGTTTAGGCAAGATTACTAAAGTGTTAACTAAAGCGTAAAAAATAATATGGTAAGCACTTAATGTACATATAACTAAGGCTACAGCTGAACGATATTTGTGATGTCAATTAGTAGCTTATGGGAACTCCTGGTGTATTGTGGGTAATTTTTTTCCTAGGAGAGAGTTTTTCATGAGAAACGACAAAATCTTTTTTTTGGCCGATTTTTTCTTTTCAAACGCCTAAGATGATTTTGAAACCGCACCTTTTTAGGATGTTTCTTGTTTATCCCAGTGAATGGGAAAACCAAGGGGGTTAACACACTGGTAATCGTCAGATCACCTCGCGCCCATCGTCGGGTTACCGGAGCTATTGCAGTGTGTTGTATGGTATACAATACACGTTTCTTCAATTTGGTAAAACCCATTAATCCGTGGGGTTCAGGCAATGTCCGTAAAGTGCCTTGCCCAAGGACACAATTGACTAGCCAGCGACCAGTTTCGTACCTCCTTGATCAATATCCAGAAAATTCACAAATTAAATACCGGTATTATATCAATACAGGTGCAATGCACAATGACCCCATGGTTGACTGATTGGGTTAGGATTGGTGTTCAGGTAGAGATTACCGTTAGGTTTCAAGCTTAAAGTTAGTTTTCACGCAAATAGTGTGTGCAGGTTATAGACTAAATAGTGTGTGCAGTGGATAGACTAAGCACACCACTGAACAGCCAGCATTTGGTTGAGGATCCATCACATTTCGAAATGTTTTAAAATCTCCATACAGAAGCGCGCTAGATATATAGATATAATTTATAGAGAATAAATTAACCACAATACACCAGGTGTTCCCACAAGCTACTTGTCGTTCAGCATGAACAATTCTCTTCTAGGAAAAAATTACCCACAATACACCAGGAGTTTCAACAAGCGACTCAATGACGTCACAAATGTCAATCAGCCGTAGCCTCACTATTATGTACATTAAGTGCTTAACATATATTTGACCAAGGAAATAACATAGATGTTTTTATATAAACATAATGGTAAGTGTGAGGTTGAAAATAAATATGCAACACCGAATAATGAATACACGACAGGTACATTTAGAAACTAACTAAATTTGACAGCACATTGCAATCAAAAACGAAAGTACACTCTAAAAAAAATTCACTCTTTTGTGACTCAAGTAGCCTCCCGCTCTTTTGAAAGAGTGGAGCCAGTTCACTCTTTTAAAAGGACCAATGTTTTAATCTTTCAAAAGAGTCAAACCAATTAACTCTTTTAAAAGGAACAAAAATTCACTCTTCTTTTGAGTCGGTTTACTCTTTCTGAGGCAATAATTGTCTCTTTAAAAGATTGACCTATGCAGTTAAAATGCTTCTTAATCCCTATATACTGTCATTCAATCAATACTTCAATAATGTTTTATTCTATCTTTATTTATCAAGACATCGGATGTAAAAAGGGTAGCAATCGGATGTAAAAAGGGTAGCAGGTAACAGGTAACCCATACATATGTACAGGAAATATATAGAACTGATTGATACATGATCCTGTATTATTTTATGCCCAAAAAATATTGAATATTAAAACCACGGATTGTTAAATTAATTCCCATAATTAATTATAATTTAGACCACATTTTGCATTGCTGCTAACAATGACCCCACAGAACAAAGAGCTGGTCTGCCTAGAACAATTACTTCAAAAAAATTAAAAAATGGAGACAATTTCTGGAAATAAGATATGTTGCACACCCAAAAGCAACAGAACAATTTAAAAAATGCATCTAATGCATCGCTTCCAAGAGATATTGCCGTAAAATCCGCAATTAAAAAATATTGGTCTGGGCAGCAACGATCACCAATAGCAAGAAGAAATGGCTGTGAACGCGCGATCTCTTTTTCTGCTCCGAAGTTAGTAGCATCTGTTCCAGCCTAAAAAAAAAATTAAAACACTTTTACTCTTAAGAATATATGTTTATGTCTAACTGGTGGTAGCTTAGGCCTTCTTAAGCAAGACATTAATTAGCATGGCTCCTACCCCAGTGGTTTTTAAATGGTAGTATATTGTAGTACACATAATTATTGATCAGAATATTGTTGATATTCAACACACTAAATAGGTATAAATGACATGACATACATGGTGAGCATCTATCAAGCATATTCTTATTTGATGAGAATTAAACTAAAAAAATGGTGCACATGCAGCATAAAACTTACCCCACGAAACTCAAAGACAACAGGATTTTGTCTAGAAGTCGATTTTATGTTTAATTGCGGCAACAGCTTCTGTAGCAGGAGCAATGCCCTAAGGTTTTCTGAAAATAAAAGTAAGCGATAAATAAATAAGTATCATTCACAGATTGTGAATATCTTCGGGCAAACAATTGGTAAAAATTAACAAGACTTACTGTCTTTAACTTGTTTAAAGTTGTCGGTGACTGTGCTTAACTTCTTCTCTGCTACTTTAAAAACTTTGTCAACCAGCCCATCTTTAAATGAATCACTTAAAGGCTTAGCTTCAGGGAACATCATTGCAAATTCCGTTGTAAACTGTAGAGGTATAAATCAAAAATAGTAAATTGAAACTTTTATCGCTTTTTAAATACTAATTATCATATGAATATTAATGTAAAATCAGTTATAGAGAAATTCTGAAATAAGTTTTAAAGAAAAAAGTTTGTCTGGCCCCATAGCTTGGTGGTGGGTTAGAGCGGTGTCTTTCAACCGAAAAAAGGTTGTTCAATTAAAACCAACCGCTGGCTTCGGTTATGTCCTTGTCCTTGGGCAAACCACTTAGCGGATGTCGCCTTAACCCAGTGGATTAATTGGTTAAACTAAATTATAGGAAAAGGCTGAATCATATACATCACACTTCAATAGCTCTGGTAACTTGACCGTGGGCAAAGGTAATCTGTAATCTGACAATTGCCCGTGTGATAACTCTTCCGCAGTTTCCTAGTCACAGGAATAAAACATAAATATACTAACTAATTACAAGTCTTATACCAATGCTCCATTGTCCACATCCACAAAGCGTGGATAGTGCGCAAGAAAAGTTGTAATAGATGGTGCATCAACATCAACCTCATGTCTTCTATACTCAAAAGTCTCCTTAATTATCTGGTAGATGGCCGTTTTAGTTCCCGTAGAGGGAACAATGCTACGTAATTCAACAATCTAAAAAAATAGAATAATTATGTAAAGTTATACGGGCTTACACTGTTACCGATAAAACTTTTGATCAGATAACCTGTAGCACACTAACACAAGTAAGCAAGATACATAGTAACAAATAATTGATGTATTACCCTTTGTTTCAACAGTTTCATTTCATCAGAATCCCTGATGTCCACTGTATCCGTACTAGTGTTGCTGTCATAGGACGTAGAGTTTTCCCCATCTAAACTCCGCTTCACTCCTCTCTTCTTGTAGGCTTTTTCGTCTATTGGCATGCTTCTACGTAAAGTTTTTAATCGATATTCCACATATCCATCAAAAGTTTGGGGATCATAGAAGTGTTCCTGAGTAAGAAAATCACAGTATGAATTCCTAATCCTATAGCGGTATAGCATTGTTATTTTCTAATAAATATAATGACCAAATACTTACATAGCCTTTCATTCCTGACCGGTCATATTTTAATTGTGGAAAGCTTGAAATAATACTCTTTGCAATTTCTATTTTGAGGTGCTTAGAAGGGTAACTGAAAGAAATTTAATAATGTAAAAGTAATCCCAATTAATAACTTAAGAACTAATAAATTCAGTGTATATCTGTATCGCCTATATATATATATATATATATATATATATATATATTGCTCTTAAGTTTTAATAATTATGTGTTCACATATATTCATATGTGCTTCAGAAGTTTGTTATCACATTTTATAAAAAAAAGGACAAAATAGGTCTAAAGGGGTACAAGAATGCAAGTTAAACAATTAATTGCTAAACTTACTTTTTTTTAAATCCTAACTCAACTGCCTTTTTCACCAAAATGTCAGTTGTAAGGTTAATAAATTTGCGATGATTGCGACTGTTAAAGACTCCATCATGTTCTAGCTGGGTTATACACTGCTGGCCACTGGCGTCACTCATTATAAGCTCCTTTAAATCTTTAAACTAATGCAAACAAAAGGTTAGTTTTATCGGTTAATTTAAAATGAGATTTTTATTTCAGACCTATATTTTTTAAAAAGTGTAAATCATTAATACAAATATAACAAACTTACAACTGAACTATTTTGATCTTGTGTAGTAGAAGTAGACATTACTATGGATGATGCAATTCGTCCTGGTGCCTGGGTGTACTTATGTTCCTTAATCAATCTCTGTACCAGCTTTCGCTGGCCAAGTGTGCAAAATCCAATCATTTTTAGATCATTGTCATCCAACTCTATCAGAGTTTTTCCGTTAACTTGTTCAACTTGAAATAAAACAATGTGGATCAGACAATAAATAAAAGTCTATAAACTAGACTTAATATATCCATATATGGCTATATCTAGTCTATACATATATGTTTACATTACAATTTATGATTTTACAACAATATATTGAGAATTAGATTCACTACCATATGGTCGTTTAGTATTATTATTGCAGACCTCTTCAAACCGAAGAGCTCAGCGAATATTTTAGTACTTTCCATACTCTATGACATATCCTACCTTTTAATGCATCCACAATCCCGTCACTCACTTGAAGGTGTTCTTTCAAGTAATTTATAACCTCAACGACGGTAAAATTAGTATTAAAATCTGCAAATTCCATTTTCTAGCCTACATACATTAAAACAGCATAAGCTCGAAACTATTATAAATACTATGCCTATTATAAAAAACATTGACGCCCTTAGCGTAAAAAAACCGAAATAATGCGTTAAACTATGCTTTTAAAAGACTTGGGCTCCGCGTTAACATAAACCGACTTGCTGCATAAAATGTCGTCTGCTTAAAATTTCGAAACACGAGGTGCGTGGAAAATTCCATGACGCAGCGAGAGGATGAAAAGAAAAAAGGAATCATTGTAACTTAGCAACAAACGCGTCATCGCGAGATAGGAGAGAACAATCAACTCAATGAAAGACACGAACGCGCTGTTTCAAGGGAAAAAGAGTTAATTCCGTCAAAAAAGGAACAAAATGCGTTTACTCTTTTATTTCGCTCAACGATTCGACTCAAGTTTTTTTAGAGTGTAGTAAATAAGGTAAAACAGAGTATCATTTATTATTTTCGATGTTTGCTCTTCTTTTATTTAGCAGAATCACTAAATATTCGGCTCAATCTTTAAAAAAAAGTGGCTCTTAACTCTTAGTTGTCTATCAAGTTTTTTCAGACATGCTTTGCTCAGGCATGATGAAAATTTCGATTATTACGTTACAAAACTATATATAATTATAAATGTACAATTGGAAGTCTTCTGATAAGCTTAAATACATTTAATATGTTAAATGTCTTATAGTTGTAATATTCAAATTGGCAAAATGTGAAATTCAATTTTTGTGTCAAAAAATAGTGAAATTTTTCCGGGTAGCATTATCTTATGGAACGCCATCGACGCAAAAATGATACAACGTCGATTTTAATGATACAATTTTAACGACGAAAACTGTTTACAACGACTAGTCAAATGATACAACGTCGATTATGATGATGCAATTCGATTTTAATGATACAATTTTAACGACGAAAACTGTTTACAACGACTAGTCAAATGATACAACGTCGATTATGATGATGCAATTCGATTTTAATGATACAAGTTTAACGACGAAAACTGTTTACAACGACTAGTCAAATGATACAACGTCGATTATGATGATGCAATTCGATTTTAATGATACAATTTTAACGACGAAAAATGTTTACAACGACTAGTCAAATGATACAACGTCGATTATGATGATGCAATTCGATTTTAATGATACAATTTTAACGACGAAAACTGTTTACAACGACTAGTCAAACGATACAACGTCGATTATGATAATGTAATTCGATTTTAATGATACAATTTTAACGACAAAAACTGTTTACAACGACTGGTCAAATGATACAACGTCGATTATGATGATGCAATTCGATTTTAATAATACAATTTTCACGACAAAAACTGTTTACAACGACTGGTCAAATGATACAATGTCGATTATGATGATAGCAATTCCGATTTTAATAATACAATTTTGCACGACAAAAACTGTTTACAACGACTGGTCAAATGATACAACGTCGATTATGATGATGCAATTCGATTTTAATGATACAATTTTAACGACGATAAACTGTTTACATCGACTAGTCAAATGATACAACGTCGATTATGATGATGCAATTCGATTTTAATGATACAATTTTAACGACGAAAACTGTTTACAACGACTAGTCAAATGATACAACGTCGATTATGATGATGCAATTCGATTTTAATAATACAATTTTAACGACGAAAAATGTTTACAACGACTAGTCAAATGATACAACGTCGATTATGATGATGCAATTCGATTTTAATAATACAATTTTAACGACGAAAAATGTTTACAACGACTAGTCGATTACTCAACTTAAGATTTTGTAAACAATAACCTGTTTTGTTTCTTTCTATTATTACCACAGAGACAAATAAATTCTAAATCGCAAAAATGCTCACGAAATTGAGTTTATACCGTTTATTTGTGGCAGCGCTCTTACTTTAGACGGGTGATAATCAGGGTAAGACAAGGGGTGAACAGAGGTTAGGCATTTATTGGGTATTTACGCAAGGTGCAGCCAATAAAAGCGCTGTACACAGGGCATAGCTTAGGCAAGTAAGGTAAAAAGATTGAGAAAGCGGCAAAGCCAAGCGAGGCTATACCAAAATGCTCTCTGATATTATGGAAATTATACACAGTTTATATAAGACTCAAAACAGGAAACACATGTTTGTACACGAAGCTTGGAAGGCGTTAAACAGAACGCGGAAAACAATTCACCGATTTGAGCTGTCAAAACAGGAAATTAATCGTGACTTTCCATGCACAAAATATGGACACAGCATGGCATAACGACCGAAATGTTAAAATATACAGAAATACAATTATAAACGTGTTGGATTCCAACACATTTGCACCAACCTCGCAACACCACAGGAGTAAAACGGTACGATGCTATTTTCCAGTATGCAGGTGCGATAGCTTCCGGCCTTAGGTAGACGAGTGATATAGAGGTATATATAATTATGTGTTTGTTTTTCGGGAACATTTACACTGAACCTGTGGGAGTGAACTGTAGCAATTTTGATATTTCATTTGCAAAAACTGCATTTCAGTTAATCACGTCAACTGAGTTTATTCTGCCATCACATTATAACGTCATTGATACTTTTCATGACGTCATTGACACCTGAAGCAGTTATTTATTATCTACGTCATTATTTACTTTATAAAGCGTTCTGCAATAACACAGACACACATATTATATATAGAAACACAACTTAATAAAAAAATATAACTACGAGTGGAGTTTTCCTGTTTTTCTATGTCTAGTGGAGGTTCCGCTGCCAGTCGAGTTTAGTTCCACTCGATGTGTGTACATATGGAGTCGGAGCGGAGATTTATGTACCATGTATAGACGGCAGCGGATCCTGGGGCCTGGTCCCGGCCAATTAGAGCGTTGAAACCCCATGGCCCTACAGAACCCCTCCCTGCGACAAACAATGTCGATTAAAATGTATCAACACCGAATCAAATCATCTTGCTCAAACAGCTAAATGGCAAATGGCCAAACGAGGAACGACCAATTCATGGTAAAAAGTGTGTTGTTATAGCAAGTACGGCGATTTGTTATAGCAAGTACATGAAAATTAGCAAATGGGTGGATAACACACTTGTAAATTTGTTCCTAAAAAATAAACCTTATATCTTGTTTGGTTTTCAAACGCGCGCCACGAACGCATCTACGATACGCAAACTATCAATCAATATTTTCGCTTTGGGTTGAAATGAAACAGCTTGGATATACCTAAATCGACGATTTTTTTATAGTAAGTACATGAAAATTGGTGGATGGGTGGATAACACACTTGTAAATTTGTTCCCAGAAAATAAACCCTATACCTTGTTTGGTTTTCTAACGCGCGCCACAAACGCACCCACACTACGTCAAATTATAACTATTTTCGCTTTGGGTTTAAATGAAGCAGCTTGGATATATCTAAATGACGGATTGATGTATTAAGTACATGAAAATCGGTGGATGGGTTGATAACACACTTTTAAATTTGGTCCTAAAAAACAAACCCTATACCTTGTTTGGTTTTCTAACGCGCGCCACAAACGCGCTCACACTACGTCAAACTATCATTATGTTTGCGTTGGGTTGAAATGAAACAACTTGGATATGCCTAAATCGACGATTTGTTATAGTAAGTACATGAAAATTGATAGATGGGTGGGTAACACACTTGTAAATTTGTTCCCAGAAAATAAACCTTATATCTTGTTTGGTTTTCAAACGCGCGCCATGAACGCACATACCCTACCTCAAATTATCAAAATGTTCCGTATATCGGTCCTATTTAATTTCATAATACTACAATATATGAAAATATTAATTCCTTGATCAGACTAACATGCAATTCTCAATACAGGCATGAATATTAACTATTTAAGACATTGGTTCAACTTTCCTCCAATCACAATCATTAAAAGTGGACCTATTAGATTTAATATGATATGTTAGGAAATAATATCGCAGGATCACGGAAAAAGAAAAATGACAATCGTTTTCTCGTTTCGTTTCTACGGTGGCCCATAAGGGCAATCCTGAAATTTTATTTCAGTCTACAAAACTATTCCATAATCGACAAAAATATTTTCAAATCGACAAATATATTTTCAAATCGACAAAAATAGTTTCAAATCGGCAAAACTCTTTTGACAATCGGCAAAACTTTTTTGTAGCCAATCGTCAAAACTTTTTTGCCGATCGCCAAAACTATTTTGACAATCGGCAAAAGTATTTTTTCCATCGGCAAAACTTTTTTGTAGCCAATCGTCAAAAGTTTTTTGCCGATCGGCAAAACTATTTTGACAATCGGCAAAAGTATTTTGTCGATCGGCAAAACTTTTTTGTAGCCAATCGTCAAAACTCTTTTGCCGATCGGCAAATATTTTTTTGTAGCCAATCGGCGAAACTCTTTTACCGATCGGCAAATCTTTTTTTGTAGCCAATCGGCCAAACTATCTTGCCGATCAGCAAAACTATTTTGCAGGCAATCGACAAAACTCTTTTGCAAATCGACAAAAATATTTTCAAATCGGGAAAACTATTTCGCCGATCCGCAAATCTTTTTTGTAGCCAATCGACAAAACTATTTTGCCGATCGGCAAAACTATTTTGTCAATCGGCAAAACTTTTTTAGGAACCGCAAATCTTTAATTCACTGTCGACAAAAGTATTTTCGAGTCGAATGTATTTTTGAGTCGACAAATGTATTTTTGAGCCGGAAAAAGTAATTTTGACTTAGGTTCAAAAAACTGCCGTTAAAATCTTTACAAGGTTTGTCCAAGGAAACAACCGACTTGTTGCTTACAGCGGCTGGTTTCTATCGGCCACCTTTCGGCTAAGAGTCCTGCGCGCCGCATCACTAAGCCAATCGTCCAGGCGACTAGGCTTAGAATTTATTTAACAATATTGTTTGTTTTTTTGTAAAGTTATTATCATACTAATAATGTACATGTATCATAAAGCTAAGCTACTCAACCGTCCAACTTCTACGAGGTCGAATATCAAATGGGGAGAGAACTAGAGAGTGTCAACCACGTGTTTAACCCCCACCATTTGTAAAACACATGTTGTATGCCATATATTCATGCTATACAGGGTCCCTAACCACATTTTGTATTTTATACACTGAGTATGTAGTTTGTTTCTGCAAGCATAAACGCATGGGTCCCATAGTTATCAAGCCAAACTTCTTCTCCATGTGCAGATAAAAAAAGAACAATCGTGTTAGATTTACGAACATTTCACCACAAATGTTTTAAATAAAAGCTTTCTTTTTAAGCGTTTTTCGTGGTTTCAGGGAATTACTGGGTTTATTAGATAAGTTTCTACTGGGTTTAGTACGTACGTTTCTGTTTTTACCTATGTGGGTTATGTTGTATAACCATTCTTAATGTTTTATTCTGATTAGTCAATTCCTTGTCCGATTTGTCGACTCCTTGTTGAAGATGTTTGTACGATATGGCATGCCTGTCACAATCATAATTCAGGAAAATATCTGCGTTTTTAAAGGAAACACCCTAATAAATGATTTTTTTTAATTGGAACAGAGTGTTTAAATGTCTAACATTTT
Organism: Ciona savignyi; assembly: GCA_000149265.1. Lineage (NCBI taxonomy): Eukaryota > Metazoa > Chordata > Ascidiacea > Phlebobranchia > Cionidae > Ciona > Ciona savignyi. The sequence goes on from CH002768.1 coordinate 308,485, forward strand.
ACCAAATCTGATTCAAATTGGAGCTGCCGTTTAAGCGATATGCGCAAAAAAGCTATTTTTTAGAAAAAAATACCGTTTTGGTTATTAACGTCTCAGGGGAATTCCCCTAGATATATTACCCAAAATTTTGGTTTCTGCATATCTAGGCCATGTTTTCTAACAAATAAAAAAGTTGGATTGAGCATACATTTTTTCTTCTTGTAGATGTCAGGGCGACATGACATGCCTGTCACAAGCATGATTTGACAACAAAAGCTTATTTTTAGGGTATTTCCCTAGGTAATTTTTTTATTTCTTTTAAGTGTTAAATCAGTTACTAATGCACTTACATTTTATCAAATCTGATTCAAACTGGATTTACAGTTCAAGAGCTATGCGCAAAAAGCTCATTTTTTTAGAAAAAAATATTGTTTTGGTTTTTAACGTCTCAGGGAAATTCCCCTGGATATATTACCCAAAATTTTAGTTTTTTTCAAATCTAGGCCATGTTGTCTAACAAATGAAAAAGTTTTATTACAATTCCATTACTCCTTCTGATAGATGTCGGTGCTACAACCCATGCCTGTCACAATCATGATTTGAAAACAAAATCTTATTTTTAGGGTATTTCCCTGGGTAATTTTTTTAATTCTTTTAAGTGATATATCAGTGGTTAATGCACTTACAGTTTACTAAATCTAATTAAAATTGGAGTAGCCGTTCAAGCGCTATGCCTAAAAAAAAGTTAATTTTTTTTTAAAAAGGAAACCGTTTTGGTTTTTCACCTACAAGGGGAATTCCCCTGGGTATATGCCTCAAAATTTTGGCTTATGCATATCTAGACCATGTTGTCTAACAAATGACAAAGTTGTATTGCCATTTCATTACTCTTTCTGGTAGGTGTCGTTGACACAAGCCATGCCTGTCACAATCATGATTTGAAAACAAAATCTTATTTTAGGGTATTTCCCTGGGTAATTTTTTAAATTCTTTTAAGTGTTATATCAGTGGCTAATGTACTTACAGTTTACCAAATCTAATTGAAATTGGAGTAGCCGTTCAAGCGCTATGCCTAAAAAAGGTAATTTTTTAAAAAAAAAAAACCGTTTTGGTTTTTCACCTTCAAGGGGAATTCCCCTGGGTATATGCCCCAAAATTTCGGTTTATGCACATCTAGACCATGTTGTCTAATAAATAGCAAAGTTGTATTGCCATTCCATTACTCCTTCTGGTAGGTGTCGTTGCCACAAGCCATGCCTGTCACAATCATGATTTGAAAACAAAATCTTATTTTTAGGGTATTTCCCTAGGTAATTTTTTTAATTCTTTTAAGTGGTATATGAGTGGCTAATGCACTTACAGTTTACCAAATCTAATTGAAATTGGAGTAGTCGTTCAAGCGCTATGCCTAAAAAAGGGATTTTTTTAAAAAAGATACCGTTTTGGTTTTTCACCTCCCAGGGGAATTCCCCTGGGTATATGCCCCAAAATTTTGGTCTATGCACATCTAGACCATGTTGTCTAATAAATGACAAAGTTGTATTGCTATTCCATTACCCCATTTGATAGATGTTGTTGCCACAAGCTATGCCTGTCAAGCGTTTGACGAAAAAAAAGAAAAAAAAACGGACAAAAACAATATGTGTCCCATTTTTCCAAATGGGACCCATAATTAAGCGATAATAGCAAAAAAGAAAGGATATAGACGTTCTGCATGAAACAATGAGATAGCCTACAGCCAATCAGAATCGCCACAGTTTTTATTATACTAAACTTGCTTTATATATTTTTGTCAATGACAAGGGGTTAAATGTGTTTGCTTTGCTATTGTTTGACGCCGAAAACACAATAAATAAAATCAAACTGGTTTATTTTTGACACACTGGCAAACTGTACTGCAGTCTATCACACTAGTATGCCACTGCAATAGCTTATAGTAACTAGAGAGTGTCAACCACATGTTTAACCACCACTATTTGTAAAACACATGTTGTATGACATATATTTATGCTACAGGGTCCCTAACCACATTTTGTATTTTATACACTGAGTATGTACTTTGTTTCTGCAAGCATAAACGCATGGGTCCCATAGTTATCAGACCAAACTTCTTTTCCATGTGCAGTTGAAAAAAGAATAAACGTCTTAAATATACGAACATTGAACCACAAATGTTTTAAATTAAAGCTTCTTTTCAAGCGTGGTGGTAAAATAAAGCTACATTTTCAAAATACTCCGATTTCAAGGTTTTTGGGAATTCCCCTGGGTTTAGTAGATAAGTTTCTGTTTTACATATGTGGGTCATGTTATGTAACAATTCTTAAAGTTTTATTCCGATTTGTCGACTCCTTGTTGGATATGTCGGTGCGAAATGGCAGGTCTGTCACAATCATAATTCAAGAACGTATTTTCGTTTTTAAGGGAATTACCCTAACTAAATGTTTTCTTTCTTTTAATAAATTGACTCAGAGTGTTATATGGTCTAATATTTCACCAAATCTTATCAAAATTAGAACAGCCGTTCAAACGCTATGCCCCAAAATAATAATTTATTAGAAAAAACGTTTTGGTTTTTAACGTCTCAGGGGAATTCCCCTGGATTCATTACCCAAAATTATAGTTTCTGCATATTTAGACCATGTTCTCTTACAAATGTCAAAAGTCGTTCAAGGGGCTATGCCCACAAAAAGCGTAAAAAAATTTGAAAATATACCGTTTTGGTTTTTTACCCCCCCAGGGGGATTCCCCCTAGGTATATTACCCAAAATTTTGGTTTCTGCTCATCTAGACCATGTTTTCTAACAAATGACAAAGTTTCATTGCGATTCCATTATCCTTTCTGGTAGATGTCGGAGCCACAATTCATGCCTGTCACAATCTTGATTTAGAAACATATATTCATATTTAGGGTATTTCCCATAGGTTAATATTTTGTTTCTTCTAATTGGTAACGCAGTGGCTAACGCGGTATTATTTTACCAAATCTGATTAAAATTAGAGCAGCCGTTCATGCGCTATGCCCAAAAAAGCTAAATTTTTTTTAAAAAAATACCGTTTTGGTTTTTCACCTCCCAGGGGAATTCCCCTAATTATATTACCCAAACGTTTGGTTTCTGCTCATCTAGACCATGTGGTTTAACAAATGAAAAAGTTTCATTGCGATTCCATTATCCCTTCTGGTAGATGTCGGAGCCACAATCCATGCCTGTCACAATCTTGATTTAGAAACATATCTTCATATTTAGGGTATTTTCCTAGGTTAATATTTTGTTTCTTCCCAATTGGTAACGCAGTGGCTAACACGCTACTATTTTACCAAATCTGATCAAAATTGGAGCAACCGTTCACGCGCTATGCCCAAAAAAGCTAAAATTTTTGAAAAAAATACCGTTTTGGTTTTTCACCTCCCAGGGGAATTCCCCTAATTATGTTACCTAAAATTTTGTTTTCTGCTCATCTAGACTATGTGATCTAACAAATGACAAAGTTTCATTGCGATTCCATTATCCCTTCTGGTAGATGTCGGAGCCACAAGCCATGCCTGTCAAGCGTTTGACGAAAAAAAAAAAGAAAAAAAAAAAAGAAAAAAAAAAAACGGACAAA
>CH002768.1:315901-353865 GCA_000149265.1 Ciona savignyi
AATCCCATAGGAATTCCCTGAAAGCATGAAATCGGGCTATTTTGGAAATTTAGCTTTATTTTACCTTTTAAGACGTTTATTCTTTTCTCAACTACACAGGGAAAAGAAGTTTGGTCTAATAACTATGGGACCCATGCGTTTATGCTTGCAGAAACAAAGTACATACTCGGTGTATAAAATACAAATTGTGGTTAGGGACCCTGTAGCATGAATATATGACATACGACATGTGTTTTACAAATAGTGATGGTTAAACACGTGGTTGACACTCTCGTAGTTATTCTTTTGTTTATGCAGGCCTAGTTACTTCTAGATGTGCAGAAAACAAAATTTTGCGGAATATACCCAGGGGAATTCCCCTGGGAGGTGAAAAACCAAAACGGTATTTTTTTTAAAAAAATTAGCTTTTTTGGTCATAGTGCTTGAACGGCTACTCCAATTTCATTTAAATTTGGCAAACTGTAAGTGCATTAGAAAATGATATAGCACTTAGAAAAATTAAAATAATTACTTCGGGAAATACCCCAAAAATAACCTTTTGTTTTTAAATACATGATTCTGTGACAGGCATGGGTTGTGGCACCGATATCTACCAGAAGGGGTAATGGAATTAAAATGAAACTTTGTTATTTGTTAGACACCATGGTCTAGATTTGCAGAAACCAAAAGTTTGGGTAATATACCCAGGGGAATTCCCCTGGGAGGTAAAAACCAAATCGGAATTTTTTTAAATTAGCTTTTTGGGGCATAGCGATTGAACGGCCAAAATGTTAGTTCCCTATCCGCCTTTGTACCATTGAGCAAAAAGAAAAAGGGAACATAGGGAAATACCCTAAAAATTATGATTTGTTTTTAAACCATGATTGTAACAGGCATGCTATATCGCTCCGAAATCTCCAACAAGGAGTCACCAAAGCGGATTTTAACTGTTTGTTAGATTATCTAACAAACATCTAACTTAGATAACATAACTTAGATATGTTAAGCAGAAATTTATGTACTAAACCCAGGAAAATTCCCCGAAATAATAAAAATCTCACTCGGGCTGTTTTGGGAATTTACCTTCCCTTTACCAAAGCGCTTGACAAGAGGCTTAAATTTAAAACATTTGTGGTAAAATGTTCGTAAATCTAACACGCTTATTATTTTTTTAACTACACATGGAAAAGAAGTTTGGTTTAATAACTATATGGGACCCATGCGTTTATGCTTGCAGAAACAAAACTATGACAGTCCGGTTAAAACTTTCAGGAATGTTACATAACATGGATCTGACGCGCACATATCTGACAATAACATATATTGTGTCATGAACATTAATAACAAGATCGGATTGTTACCTTAGGGATCCATGCGTATATGCTTGCAGAAACAAACTACTAACCCGGTGTATAAAATACAAATTGTGGTTAGGGACCCTGCTCGCATATATATAAATGTATATATATATATATATATATATATATATATATATATATATATATATATATATATATATATATATATATATATATATCATAGAAAATGTGTTTTACAAATAGTGGTTTTAAAACACGTGTTTGACACTCTCTAGTTCTCTCCCCATTTGATATTTGACCTCGTAGAAGTTGGACGGTTGGGTAGCTTAGCTTTCTGATACATGTACATTATTAGTATGATAATAACTTTACAAAAAAACAATGTTGTTAAATAAATTCTAAGCCTAGTCGCTTTGACGATTGGCTTAGTGATGCGGCGAGCAGGACCCTTAGCCGAAAGGTGGCCGATAGAAACTTGCCGCTGTAAGCAACAAGTCGGTTGTTTCCTTGGACAAACCTTGTAAAGACTTTAACGGCAGTTGCTTGAACCTAGTCAATATTACCTTTTCCGGCTCTAAAATACATTTGTCGACTCGAAAATACTTAGGTCGACAGTGAACTAAAGATTTTCGGTTCCTAAAAATGTTTTGCCGATTGACAAAATAGTTTTGCCGATCGGCAAAAGAGTTTTGTCGATTGGCTACAAAAAAGATTTGCGGATCGGCGAAATAGTTTTCCCGATTTGAAAATATTTTTGTCGATTTGCAAAAAAGTTTTGTCGATTGGCTGCAAAAAAAGATTTGCCGATCAGCAAAATAGTTTTGCTAGTTTTGCCGAAAATAGTTTTGCCGATTGGCTACAAAAAAGATTTGCGGATCTGTAAAAGAGTTTTGCCGATTTGTAAACATTTTTGTCGATTTGCAAAATAGTTTCCCCGATTGGCTACAAAAAAAGATTTGCCGATTGTCAAAATAGTTTTGCCGATCGGCCAAAGAGTTTTGCCGATTTGAAAATATTTTTGTCGATTTGAAAATATATTTGTCGATTTGAAAATATTTTTGTCGATTATGAAATAGTTTTGTAGACTGAAATAAAATTTCAGGATTGCCCTTATGGGCCACCGTACGTTTCTGAGAAAAAATTGTTGTGTCTAATTTAAGAATTTTGTTTCTGGAAAAAGAAAAAATTATTAGAAAAATAATTTTTGTTTCTACATCTGTGTTTCTGTCACTAGATGATAACGGAAAGCACAAATTACAATAGTTTTAAAATATCGTATCTAGAAACCAAAATTATATTTTCCTAAAATCGACGTTGTATCATTTGACTAGTCGTTGTAAACATTTTTCGTCGTTAAAATTGTATCATTAAAATCGAATTGCATCATCATAATCGACGTTGTATCATTTGACTAGTCGTTGTAAACAGTTTTCGTCGTTAAAATTGTATCATTAAAATCGAATTGCATCATCATAATCGACGTTGTATCATTTGACTAGACGTCGTAAACAGTTTTCGTCGTTAAAATTGTATTATTAAAATCGAATTGCATCATCATAATCGACGTTGTATCATTTGACTAAGTCGTTGTAAACACTTTTTCGTCGTTAAAATTGTTTCAATAAAATCGAATTGCATCATCATAATCGACGTTGTATCATTTGACTAGTCGTCGTAAACAGTTTTCGTCGTTAAAATTGTATCATTAAAATCGAATTGCATCATCATAATCGACGTTGTATCATTTGACGAGTCGTTGTAAACAGTTTTCGTCGTTAAAATTGTATCATTAAAACCGAATTGCATCATCATAATCGACGTTGTATCATTTGACTAGTCGTTGTAAACAGTTTTCGTCGTCAAAATTGTATCATTAAAATCGAATTGCATCATCATAATCGACGTTGTATCATTTTTGCGTCGATGGCGTTCCATATTATCTTGCGGCAGACTGGTTGTTAAAGCTGAATTATTATGTCACAGCTATATGTGTGAGTCGCATTCTCTATGTAAGTGGCGGCCCAATCACTTGGCTTGGCAGTCTAAGAATAAAATAATTTTGGTCTCTGGTTTGAAAAGTGTACCAACAGCCCACTCCTGATATAGAGGTACATTAATAAAGGCTACTACGTGCATTTTCTTTCGTAAATTAAAAAGAGATTAACAAAATTTTCCGTCTTGAATTTTACTTTCGTTCTTCGAAAAAGCACGTTAGAGTAAAAATAGCTTCGGGCTGTTTAAGGTATCTCGTGGTTTTTAGTCATAAGCATAAGTCGACTGTTGTTGCCAAGACGCGAATCAAAAATCCGGTGATAACATAATACCAAATTATTAATCACCCGGCGTGCCCGTCGCCTGGGGAGGTATTTGTTTATATCGGTACACGATTATTTTGTAATCATGCTCAGTGTTTCCCAACCTGTATAGTATATGCATGTTTATCCTTATAAATGGAAAACGGAAAGGCATGTTAAAACACAATCAATCGTTAGATTTAACTTGCACCCACCGTCGGATTACCGTATAAGAATATTTGTGTTGTGTATTATTGAGACGTGTTGTGTATTATTGAGACGTTTGTTCACTTTGTAGAACCCATTAATTTATTGGGTCCTTCTTAAAGAAGGGCTTAACACACTCAAGCAATTTCTAGTTTATTAATCTTGTTTTAAATCGATATTTTAATCTACAATTTTTCATCATATTTCTCTTATATTGCAAGGAAAAAAGAAAAGTTTGAAATTTTATGAATCTTGGAAAGTAACAAGTTTAGATATCACTGGGTTAATTTATTTCGATTTAAGTGTCCAGATCTTTCATATTCGTAGGAAAAGTGTCAATATTTATAAATGAATTCTTATGTACATTTTTTAGGGATTTCCCTTAGTGAAACTGAATTACATTTTTATATTTATTCATTTTTGAGGTAAATACTCCTTTTCAATCCGGAGAAATTGGCGTTAACTTCAAAAATGGTAAAAATGTTTTTTTTACATTTTTTCCGATAACAAAAATTCCACTAGAGTTTTGTAAAATTAAAGAGTTAGGCAAACGTTTAGCATCGCAGTAAGGATTCCTAAGAGTTTTAACCTGATTGGATAACTAGTACTACCCAATGAAGGCGCGATATGACATGTCGTCACAAAATGGGCCACCGAATTCTTCTGAAGTAATGTTTTCTCTTTAACTGTACTTTCCAGATAAGAACAAAAAATCTTTAATTTTATTGTGTTTTTTTACCGGGCTAAGGTTCGAACTAAATTAAAGCTATCTCAAAGTCTATTAACACTTCAGCATAATTATGCCAATGGAACCACTTCAGCTTTCACCATTCCATAATATGTATTGCGATCTATATAATTGCGATATAACTGTAATGAGCAATATTATTCTTAGGGGTAGTATAAACTACTTTACATATGTTGAATTGTGTGTTAGCCCTGCTCCAGAATATATAGGTAGACCAGTGTATCGGGAGTACACGCATCTGAACCCAGAACGTACAACGCTGCTATCGGTCTTGAACATTAAGGTCAGTTGTGTTGCTGTGTAGGTCCTTGTGAAGGACGATTTGGGACCACAGAATTTGTCCAGCTGGGTTCCGTGTGTTGTTCCGCGTTTAATGGTGACGCTGTCGTATCGGCAACTAGGTTCACTGCCTTCCAAGCTGTTACAGATAGCAAATTAGAATTATAAACTAAAATTCTAATTCAAAATGAATTACAAGAAGTCGGTGAAAACGAGTTGAATTCTTGTGGCTCCGGGTGGTTTGACCACATAGTTATTCTCGGCGTTGTTGTGATAATTCGCAGGGTAGCTGGGAGATGATATCACACCAGATGAAGGAAAATATCCTCCTGTATGCGTGTCATTTGTTACTTATGCTGACTAAAAGCGAAAGATCAATACTATTAGTCGAACGGTGAAATTTAATAACCATTAAACTAAAAAAATAGAAAATGTTATTTTGTCCCACACCTGATATAGAGTATCTGATATTAAAGCCGCTGTGTGTGATACTTCCATCTGTTTTGAATTTCATTGACATGTCAGAAGTTGTTTGAGTTATGGAGTTAGGATACGTTACGCCGCAATATTTTCCGATTAAACGAGATGTAGTAGTGGGACCGTTGAACACTTGCAAGTAGTCATACCTATTAAGGACATGAAGGTAAATTAACACATACCCCTTGCGAGGTCACTGTCCTTACCGGCATTGAGGATTTGGCTCGAGATTAAACGCAAGAAAAAGGAATGCAATCGAGTTGGAGGTTACTCCACTGTTAACTCGGTATTTGCACTCGATGTTTTTCGGATAATTACTCGGATAATTCGGTGATTTAATGAAGCCTGTACTGCCAGGTGCTCCTCCAAGGTTTAGCTGATCGCAATCGTTAGGACCTAAAACAGGTTTCATTAAAATAATAAATGTTTTTATATATGCTTTTTTATATAAGTGCTTTGCCATGAAATAATAAGGAATACCTGATATGGTGTATTGTATTCTGAAACCTGATCTTTGCACACTCCCGTCAGTAGAGAACTGAATGTAAACATATTGTTGTCCAGTGATGGTAATTGGGGCAGGAGGGCTCGACCCACAATATTTTCTAACTGGTGTTGCCGCATTACCCTGAAATCCTACCCGGATATCAACGAAGTCAAATCTGGAAAAGGAGAAATGTAGATAGTAACATATTTTCGTTGCATAACGTGCAACAGTTTTTTAACATACTTGCAATAGCTGTGACCTTCCAGGCTAAATGCAGAAAAGGTTAAAGTGATTGTTCTAGTTGAACTTCCAGCATTGATTCGATATCTACAGTCGGCATTATTTGGATAATTGGATGGGTAATTAGGAGATCTAATGTCGCCGGAACCTGGCCCGCCTCCAATGGATAGTTGGTCGCATGCAGGTGTGGTTAAAGCTTGGGAAAGAATTAAAAATAAATAAATAATCAGTTATGCAAAATTTCTAACCAACCTGAAACAGAGAATTTAAATCGGAATCCAGTGGAGGGCACTGAAGAGTCGGTATGGTAATGCATGTACATGAAAACACAGTATATATCATTTATTAATTGCCATATTTTCTAATGTTTTAGTGAACAGAATCACTAAATATTTGGCTCAATCTTAAAAAAAAGTTGCTCTTAGTTGTCTATCAAGTTCTTTCGTCATGATTTGTTCAGTCATGACGAAAATTTCGATTATTACGTAACAAAAATATATTTCATTATAAATGTACAATGGGAAGTCTTTTGGTAGGCTATATACATTTAATATGATAAGTGTCTTATAGTTGTTATATTCAAATTGGCAAAATGTGAAATTCAATTTTTGTGTCAAAAAATAGTGAAAATTTCCCGAGCAGCACTGTCTTGCGGCATACTGGTTGTTAAAGCTGAATTATTATGTCACAGCTATATGTGTGAGTCGCCTTCTTTATGTGAGTAGCCGCCCAATCACTTGGCTTAGCAGTCTATGAATAAAATAATTTTAGCCCCTGGTTTGAAAAGTGTACCAACAGCCCACTCCTGATATAGAGGTACATTAATAAAGGCTACTTCGTTCATTTTCTTTCGTAAATTAAAAACTTAAACTCACGTGAACAATTTTTTCTTTAGTAAATTAAAAAGAGCTTAACAAAATTTTTCGTCTTGAATTTTGCTTTCGTTCTGCGAAAAAGCACATTAGAGTAAAAATAGCTTCGGGCTGTTTAAGGTATCTTGTGTTTTTTGGTCATAAGCATAAGTCGACTGTTGTTGCCAAGACGCGAATCAAAAATCCGGTGATAACATAATAGGGGAAGAGTGGGTAAAATGGGCCCTTTAGTTGCAAATCGGATTTTTTACTGATATAAAGCCCGCTGGACTTAAGTTTTTCATGTGGTGTCACCTAATACCAAAGTCTTTACACATAACATGTTAACTTTCTAATAATTTTTGTTAAATATATTTTATCAACAAAGAAAAATATTTCGTTAGTGGCCCATTTTAGACAAGGGTGTAGTCTAAAATGGGCCCCGGCCCGTTTTCGACATTAACATTTCGCCAGATAACAGTATCCACATTCGCTTCCCATATAAACAATGTTATTACTTTTCTTTTTATGATGTAGTTTTTTTTTTTAATATAACACTTTGGATTACAGCAATTACTTTTTATTTAATACCCAGTTACTAGTATACTAATGCAATAACACCTTGCTACTTTAGTGGAAGCATAACTATCAATTCATGTTCTTAATAGCATTTAGAAAACCCGTTTAGTTTATTGTGAAACACATAATATGACTGTTAGTGCTAAGTCTAGCCCTTTAGTACTGTTAATGCTAAGTCTAGCCCCGTTAGTTACCAAATGAACACAGGGGGCCCATATTAGACAGCTGCCAACATACGACTTAAAATCTCTATAAAAAAATTTTAAAAAAAGAAGTTTTATTACTACCAGTAAAAGTAGGTCTAGGCTATATAGTTCTATTTAACTACAGTAAAATTTATTTTAGTATTTGATCTTTTCTATTATTTATTAGCAGAAAACAAAAATTGCAAATTTAGATTCAGACCTTCTCAAACCGAAATAGCTACAGAAAACATTGAGTTTGTCGATTTCACGCTCAAACTTCGGTTTGGAGATTCCATAATTTGATATACTGACACTGGTTTTTGCAGCAAATTTTTATTCTTCAAAATATATTGAAAATTGGAGGGGGCCCGTTTTACCCACGTGGCCCATTTTACCCACTTTTCCCCTACCAAGTTATTAATCACCCGGCCTGCCCGTCGCCTGTGGAGGTATTTGTTTATATCGGTACACGATGATTTTGTAATCATGCTCAGTGTTTTCCAACCTGGATAATATATGTATGTTTATCCCTAACTGGTAAAAACGCGGGATTTTTTTAATACCGGGTTCAGTTTTAAACCCATAATGGGTTCGTTGCTAAGACTTGTTTTGTATAGTAGTCGGTATGTGTATCGGTCGCGTTAACCAATTGGCCACACGACCGTTCAGGAAAGGCGTGTTAACACAGGAGAAATTTAGATTACCTTTCGCCCACCTTCGGGTTACCGAATAAGATTGTTGTGTTGTGTATTATTGAGACGTCTGTTGACTTTTGTAAAACCCATCAATCCATTTGGCCATTCTCAAATAAAGGCTTAACACAGTCAAGGAATTTATAGTTTTACTCTTGTTTTAAATCAATGTTTTAATTTATATTTTTTCATCATATTTTTCTAGTGTTGCACGGGAACAAATAAAGTTTGTATAAATCATGGAAAGTAATAAGTCTTTCGATAGCACTGGGTTAACTTAATTCATAGTTGTACCAATTTTCTTTTTCAAATGCTTATGTCCCCATCGCGTATGTGGCCGAAAGTTTAACCTTACCGAAATATATAAAGACTCATCACACACAAAAAAAACATTTTAGTAAGGTGACAATTTTTAGGCTGGTTACAAACTTCCCTTCTACAGTTCGCCAAACCATCCAAGCAATAACCCACATAACTTGGACTGCTACTACCGAATTAATGCTTAGAGTAGCTCCAACGTCATCAATGAAACTTCCCATCCCTTTAACCTAGAGAAGCGTAGAAATACGACCGTGTCGGTGAATGGTTAGCGCGAACTATACCGGATTCCATACAAAAACGGTCCTAGTGGCGAGCCCAATGTGGGTGCTCGATGAAATAACAACCTGTATGGGGGACGTTCAACGAATTATTTTTCCTATCTCCCTAATGCAAACTGACTTCAAAAAATGAGCTATTACTCAAAATCTAGCCTAATGACGTCTTAGATTTAATTGAAGCTTGGATCAGAATTTTAAACTTAAAACCAACTTTTTATTTATTAAATAAGTGGAAAATTTTTTGTAACTAAACAGCTGGGAGATAGACTATTACTACACTATAACAAAACTTCACGGCCAAACTAGAAAACCGGCGCGCGGCAAGTTTTTATTTACGAATTAAAGTAAATAATTCTTACCAGTTACAAAGTATCGGCTGTTAAACAATAAAATAAAAGCAGAAAATTTGGTAAACGGCCATCGTGCTAATATTCATTGATATGTAGGTTAAGTTTCCTGGCGCAACGGAATTTGTCAATGTATATTTACAATATTATCTATATATATTATCTAACATCATCAAAATAACTTGATTGAACATTTCTTCCCCTTTTATACGGAACGTAAGTGAGACTTTTTACCAGTTTTAGTGGTATTGAATTTCTGGAGATTTCCCGGAATTTGTTCCGCTTTAAGTGTCCAGATCTTAAGAATAGTGTCAATATATATTTATGATTCCTTATGTTTATTTTTTAGGGATTTCCTGAGTTAGACTAAATTACTTTTTATATTTATTTATTTTGAGGTAAATATTCCATTTCAATTCGGAGAAATTAGCGTTAACTCCAAAAATGGTAAAAATGTTTTTTTTACATTTTGCTTAATAGCGGAAATTCCCCTTGAGTTTTGTAAAATTAAAGGGCAAGGCAAAGTTTTAGCATCGCAGTAAGGATTCCTAAGAGTTTTAACCTGATTGGATAACCCGTACTCCCCAATGCTTGTTATAAAATAGGGCACCCAATTACTGAAATAAAAATTTCTCTTTAACTTGACTTTCCAGATAAGAACAAAAAATATTTTATTTTATTTTTTTTTTACCGGACTAAGTTTCGAACTGAATTGAAGCTTTCTCAAAGTCTATTCACACTTCAGCATAATTATGCCAATAAAACCATTTCAGCTTTCACCATTTCATTATATGTATTGCGATATAATTGCAATAAGCAATGTTATTCACTGGGGTAGTATAAACTACTTTACATATGTTGCATTATTATGTGTTAGGCCAACTCCAGGAAATAACGGTGAGCCAAGGTAATAGGAGTACAAGCATCTGAACCCAGAGCGTACAACGCTTATATCGGTCTTGAACATCAAGGTTAGTTGTGTTGCTGCGTAGGTCCTTGTGAAGGATGATTTGGTGCCGCAGAATTTGTCTAGTTGGGTTCCGTGTGTTGTTCCGCGTTTAATGGTGACGCTGTCGTATCGACAACTCGGTTCACTGCCTTCCAAGCTGTTACAGATACCAAATTATAATTTCAAATTAAAATTCTAATTCAAAATGAATTACTTGAAGTTGGTGAAAATGAGTTCAATTCTTGCGGCTCCGGGTGGTTTGATCACATAGTTATTCTCGGCGTTGTTGTGATAATTCGCAGGGTAGCTGGGAGATGTTATCACACCAGATGAAGGAAAGTACGATCCTGCATGCGTATAGTCCTTTACTTATTTTGAGTAAGAGCGTAGGATTAATACTATTGATCTAAATATAAAATTTAGACTTCATTAAAACTTAAAACTTAATAGAAGAATTTATATTTTCACTCATATTCCCCCTCACCTGTTATAGAGTATCTGACATTAAAGCCGCTGCGCGTGACACTTCCATCAGTTTTGAATTTCATTGACATGTCAGAAGTTATTTGAGTTATGATATTAGGAGACGTTGAGCCGCAATATTTTCCGATAGAACCAGTTGTAGTTGTGGGGCCATAGAACACTTCCAAGTAGTCAAACCTGTTAACGACATAAAATGAAGTTAAATCAACAATTGCACTCTAAAATGCAAATCTCCTTACCGGCATTGAGTATTTGGCTCGACGTTAAACGCAAGAAAATATAAAGAAATCCAGTTCGAGGATGATCCACTGTTAACTCGGTATTTGCACTCGATGTTTTTCGGATAATTATCCGGATAATTCGGTGATTTAATCAAGCCTGTACTGCCAGGTGCTCCTCCAAGGTTTAGCTGATCGCAATCGCTAGGACCTAAAAACAGGTTTCATTAAAATAATAAATGTTTTTATATATGCTTTTTTTATATAAGTGCACTGCACTGAAGTTATTAGGAATACCTGATATGGTGTATCGTATTCTGAAACCTGATCTTTGCACACTCCCGTCAGTAGAGAACTGAATATAAACATATTGTTGTCCGGTGATGGTAATTGGGGCTGGAGTGCTCGAACCGCAATATTTTCTAATTGGTGTTGCCGCATTTCCCTGAAATCCTACCCGGATATCAACGAAGTCATATCTGGAAAAGGAGATATGTTGGTATTAACATATTTTCGTTGCATAACTTGTAACAAAATCTAAACATACTTGCAATAGCTGTGACTTTCCAGATTAAATGCAGAGAAGGTTAAAGTGATTGTTCTGGTTGAACTACCAGCATTGATGCGATATCTACAGTCGGCATTATTTGGATAATTGGATGGATAATTAGGAGATCTAATGTCGCCGGAACCTGGCCCGCCTCCAATGGATAGTTGGTCGCATGCAGGTGTGGTTGAAGCTTGGGAAAGAATTAAAAATAAATAAATAATCAGTTATACAAAATTGCTCACCAACCTGAAACGGAGAATTTGAATCGGAATCCAGTAGATGGCACTGAAGAGTCGGTATGGTAATGCATGTACATGTACTGGCCACGACCTTTCACGCTAAAGGAAGAGTTTGTTCCGCAAAATTTTCCAATCAGTCGGGATGAGTTGCCTGCTCCTTCGTAGATTGCGACATAGTCGAAACTGTGGATTTGTTAAAATGGAGCATCAAACTTTAAATCGATCTAAAGCTAAACGAAGCATGTATTGGTATTTGTAGTTGCATTTCGCTATAATAAGAAACTTTATATCATATAGAGCACACTGTATGTTAACCTGGTGGTGGGCTTGAGCTAATCTGAGGACTTTCCGTGTGATAGCACATCATTTTCAAATTCACAAGGGTAAAACATAAATATTCTTTTCAATCCCATATTTTGCCATGCGACACAATTGCCATGCGACACAATTGTACTTGTAAAGGTCATAATCTTACTTGCAACGACTGTGCTTCTCCAGGTTGAAGGGTTGGAACGTCACTTTGATGACGTTGGAGCTACTCTGAGCATTGATCCGGTAGTAGCAGTCCAAGTTATGCGGGTTATTGTTTGGATGGTTTGGCGAACTGTAGAAGGGAGATGTGTAACCAGCTGAGCCGGTTAACCCTAAAGTGCTGCAAGCCTTCACAATTTGAAGTTCTGCAAAATGAATATTTTTATTAGTATTTGCCAAAGGATAAAATACCCATAATATGTTTAACCCAAGAGGTGAAAAACTTTATGTCGTGAAAGGTTTTTCTGAGCTATTGCAGTGGTTTGCATAAGACAAGGTAGTAATTTACTTATTTTTAAACAATACTTTACTAAACTAAGAAAATGGCTATAAAATGTGCGTTAACAAAAACACAAGCGAGTGGCTAACTTCGACCACACCATTTTTGTTTGACCGTCGCCGTCAACGTCAACTCCCTTGGAATGGGATTATTCAATATTTTCGTATTTTTGTACCATTCTTACGTATATAGCAACATCTTACCTGTGACGACGAAAATGCCAATCAGACACACTAGTAACTTCATTGTAGCGTTTTACCGCAATGTCTCGTATCTACACGTATATAAAACAAAGTGCTGAACGTCTGTAAAGAAAAATCGCAAATTGATAAGTTCTCCCATTACGCGTATAACTATATCACTATAAATTTTACATGGTTAAATAACCTGCTCTTCAACAGCCTTATTACTCAGTGTTTACCAAGTTAAGACTGATGAAATTCAGCAAAAACCGCCGGCTTTTGTATAAATCTCCAACAGTTGTTGGAAAATCCGGCGGATTAAAATTTTCTTTTTACCTCCCTGTAAGAAGTTGTCAATTCGTGGAAATGCTTTTCGGTTCTTCCTCGTGACGTCAGCAAATTGTCCTGAGGTAGAATCGCTGAGGATTAACAAAGTTTCATTCTCTTACATTGTTATTGGTTTAAATTGCTTTATATGCCAAATATTATTAAAAACAAGTAAGGCAGTACAAGACTAGTTGTCGTATAGTTGCAACTTCGAGTTAAATATTTCTGCATATTTGGATACGCGGGGTTTAGCCTATTATTGGTGGTTTTTTACATCTTTAAGCAAAAAATTTAACATTTATTGACGCGCAGAGAATAATAGAAAAGTAACCATATCGGCAAGAGTGGTCACAACGACCGTTTTTATATAGAAATCGGAATTGCCAATCGGCCACACACGGCAAACATGTAGTTATTCAAGAAATATACATTCGTGTGTACTTGTTGGAACGTGACCTTGGTGTATCGGTCATGACGACATGAATTTGATCAATTCTAAAGAGAAAAAAACTAAACTTTTAACCAAAGCTTAAACAACACAGTCCTTCAGGATAATCTTAAACACAGTGTTTATTTATTAAGTAAAGTTTTATCACCGGTAGCAGTATATTTAACCAAAGATAAGAAATATATGTTTTCATATAAACATAATGGTAAGTGGTTAAAATAACTGAACAATGAATATGTAAACACCAAACAATGAATATGCAACAACGAACAATGAATATGCAACACTAAACAATAAATATGCAACACCGAACAATGAATAATAAATACACGACAGGCACATTCAGAAACTAACCTAATTTGACTTCACTTTGCATTCAAAAATGAAAGTAATATTAAAATTAAAGTAAAACACAGTATCATTTATTATTTGCGATGTTTGCTCTTCTTTTATTTAACAGAAACCCTGAATATTCAGCTCAACCGTCAAAAAGTTGCTTTTAGTTGTCTATCAAGTTCTTTCGTCATGATTTGTTCAGTCATGACGAAAATTTCGATTATTACGTAACAAAAATATATTTCATTATAAATGTACAATGGGAAGTCTTTTGGTAGGCTATATACATTTAATATGATAAGTGTCTTATAGTTGTTATATTCAAATTGGCAAAATGTGAAATTCAATTTTTGTGTCAAAAAATAGTGAAAATTTCCCGAGCAGCACTGTCTTGCGGCATACTGGTTGTTAAAGCTGAATTATTATGTCACAGCTATATGTGTGAGTCGCCTTCTTTATGTGAGTAGCCGCCCAATCACTTGGCTTAGCAGTCTAAGAATAAAATAATTTTGGGCTCTGGTTTAAAAAGTGTACCAACAGCCCACTGCTGATATAGGATTACATTAATAAAGGCTTCGTGCATTTTCTTTCGTAAATTAAAAACTTAAACTAACGTAAACAGTTTTTTTCTTTAGTAAATTAAAAAGAGATTTACACAATTTTCCGTCTTGAACTTTGCTTTTGCTTTCGTTTTGTGAAAAAGCACATAAGGGTCAAAATAGCTTCGGGTTGTTTAAGGTATCTCGTGGTTTTTGGTGATAAGCATTAGTCGACTATTGTTGCCAAGACGCAAATAAAAAATCCGGTAATAACATAATACCAAGATATTAATCACATGGCCTTTCCGTTGCCTGGGGAGGTATTTGTTTATAACGGTACACGATGATTTTGTAATCATGCTCGGTGTTTTCCAACCTGTATAGTATATGCATGTTTATCTTATATGGAAAACGGAAAGGCGTGTTAAAACACAAGCAAGCAATCGTTAGATTATCTTGCGCCCACCGTTGGGTTATCGAATAAGATATTTATGGTGAGTATTATTGACACGTTTGTTCACTTTTGTAAAACCCATGACTCCAGTTGGCTTTTCTCAAAGAAAGGCTTAACACAGTCCAGGAATGTTTAATACGTTTTAAATCAATATTTTAACCTACAATTATTCATCATATTTATCTTGTGTTGCACGGGAACAAAAACAGTTTGTATGAATCATAGAATGTAAAAAGTCTTTCGATAGCACTGTGTTAACTAAAATCATGGTCATACCAAATTTTGTTTTCTTATGCGTATGTGGCCAAAAGTTTAGCCTGACCGACAAATATAAAGACTCTTGACAAAAAAAAACATGTTAGTAAGGTGACAATTTCTAAGTTGGTTACACATTTCCCCTTTACAGTTCGCCAAACCATCCAAGCCACAACCCTTATAACTTGAACTGCTACTACCGGATCAATGCTCAGAGTAGCTCCAACGTCATCAAAGTAAGTTTCCAACCTTTTAACCTGGAGGAGCATACGGATACAATCGTTGGGCCGAATGGTAAGGCGACCTATATATCTACCGACTACCATACAAAAACGGTCCTGGAGTCGAGCTCAAAATCCCGCCATGTGCCATTTTAGAATTTAATTGAAACTTGGATCGGCATTTTAAACTCAGTCAAAACCCTCCAAAATTTTACTTTTAAAATACATGGGAAACTTTTGCAACAAAAGATCTATAGGAGATGGAAAATCTACGGCATTATTTCACGAAGCTCTGCTACACTATTACAAAACTTTACGGCTAGACGAGGACACTGGCACACAGCAAGGTTTTTACAAATTAAAGTGAATAATTCTTACCAGTCCTAAAGTATCGGCTGTTAAACAATAATTAACGCAGAAAATTCGGTAAACTGCCGTCGTGCTAATATTCATTGGTATGTCGGTCAAGTTCCCTGGCGCAACAGAATTTGTCAATGTATATTCACATTATTGTCTATATTATTTAGCATCATTAAAACAACTTGATTGGACAATTCTTTCCCTTTTATACGGAACGTAAGTAAGACCTTTTACCAGTTTCAGTGGTATTATATTTCTGGGGATTTCCAAAAAAAGGGTTAAAGATATTTATATTCTCCTTCCAAGTTTTTTCGATTGAGGTTTCCAGATCTTGCATACGCGTAAGAATAGTTTGAGTATATATATATATATATATATATATGATTCCTTATGTATCATATTTTTTGGGATTTTCCTAGGTTAAACTGAATTACTTTCATTTTTGAGGTAAATATTTCTTTTTAATCCGAAGAAATTGGCGTTAATTTCAAAAATGGTAAAATTCTTTTTTTACATTTAACCCGATAGCAAAAAATCCCCATTGTGTTTTATAAGATTAACAAGCAAGGCAAACTTTCAGCATCGCAGTAAGGATTCCTAAGAGTTTTAACCTGATTGGATAACCCATATTACCCAACGAAGGGGTGACATGTCTGTCACAAAAGTGGCCAGAACCGAATTCTTCTTAAGTGATGTTTTCTCTTTAACTTATTGACTTTCCAGATAAGAACCAAAATTCTTTAATTTTATTGTTTTTTTACTGGAGTTTTGAACTGAATTGAAGCTATCTCAAAGTGTATTCACATTTAAATTAAAGCTATCTCAAAGTCTATATATTCACAGCATAATTCTGCCAATAAAACCACATTAGCTTTCACCATTCCATTATATGTATTGCGATCTATATTTGCGATATAATTGCAATGAGCAATGTTATTCACTTGGGTAGTATAAACTACTTTACATATGTTGAAATATTTTATGTTAGTCCAGAATGTATGGGTGTGTCAGAGTATTGAGAGTGTTTATTTTTGGATAGTTATTAAAACGGAAAATTTGTATATCTAATGTTTAATTATATCTGGAGTACACGCATCTGAACCCAGAGCGTACAATGCTTCTATCGGTCTTGAACATCAAGGTTAGTTGTGTTGCTATGTAGGTCCTTGTGAAGGATGCTGATTTGGTGCCGCAGAATTTGTCCAGCTGGGTTCCGTGTGTTGTTCCGCGTTTAATGGTGACGCTGTCGTATTGGCAACTCGGTTCACTGCCTTCCAAGCTGTTACAAATATCAAATTATAATTTCAAATTAAAATCCTAATTCAAAATGAATTACTTGAAGTTGGTGAAAACGAGTTGAATTCTTGTGGCTCCGGGTGGTTTGATCACATAGTTATTCTCGGCGTTGTTGTGATAATTCGCAGGGTAGCTGGGAGATGATATCGTACCAGATGAAGGAAAGTACGATCCTGTATGTGTATTATCCGTTACTTATGCTGACTAAGGTAAAATTTAATATTCACTAAAACTAAAAACTTTATAAAAAAAATGTATTTTGTCCCACACCTGATATAGAATATCTAACACTAAAGCCGCTACGTGTGACACTTCCATCTGTTTTGAATTTCATTGACATGTAAGAAGTTGTTCGAGTGATGGTACTAGGATTCGTTGAGCCGCAATATTTTCCGATAGAACCAAGTATGGTAGTGGGACCGTTGAACACTTGCAAGTAGTCAAACCTGTTAACGATATAAAGTAGGGATTCTTAACCAGGGGTAAATTTTACCGATTAAAGGGGTAAATTTCGTGGAAAACAAGCACAAAGTCTCACTGATTGACTGTTGAAATTGTGTGTCAGTTAGTATTAAAAGAAAATTTATACATTCTTGTGTGTTTACTGTAGATTTTCATAACTAAAAAAAATTATTTTGATATGTGCCCTGAAAAAAAGCGAAAAGATTTGCTTTACTTTTCTTGACAAAGGGCCACCAAGAAGATGGGGGTAAATTATACTTTTTCCATTCGGAAAGGGGT
Source organism: Ciona savignyi (assembly GCA_000149265.1). Lineage (NCBI taxonomy): Eukaryota > Metazoa > Chordata > Ascidiacea > Phlebobranchia > Cionidae > Ciona > Ciona savignyi. The sequence continues at coordinate 333,594 of CH002768.1, forward strand.
AAACGAGACAAAAAAAGGTTAAGAACCCCTGATATAAAGTAAGGTTAAATCAACACATGCACCCTGCAAGGTCACTCTCCTTACCGGCATTGGGTGTTTGGCTCGAGGTTAAACGCAAGAAAATTGAATGCAATCGAGTTGGAGGATGTTCCACTGTTAACTCGGTATTTGCACTCGGTGTTTTTCGGATAATTACTCGGATAATTTGGTGATTTAATCAAGCCTGTACTGCCAGGTGCTCCTCCAAGGTTTAGCTGATCGCAATCGTTAGGACCTACAAAAGGATTTCATTAAAACAATATTTGTTTGTATAGATGCTTTTACATAGCATAAGTGCATTGCAGGAAAACTTTGAGAAATACCTGATATGGTGTATTGTATTCTGAAACCTGATCTTTGCACACTCCCGTCAGTAGAGAACTGAATATAAACATATTGTTGTCCAGTGATGGTAATTGGGGCAGGAGTGCTCGAACCGCAATATTTTCTAACTGGAGTTGCCGCATTTCCCTTGAATCCTACACGGATATCAACGAAGTCGTATCTGGAAAATGAAAAATGTAGGTAATACCATATTTTCGTTGCATAATTTGAAAAAAAAATTAAACGTACTTGCAATAGCTGTGACCTTCCAGGTTAAATGCAGAGAAGGTTAAAGTGATTGTTCTGGTTGAACTGCCAGCATTGATTCGATATCTACAGTCGGCATTATTTGGATAATTGGATGGGTAACTAGGAGATCTAATATCGCCGGAACCCGGTCCGCCTCCAATGGATAGTTGGTCGCATGCAGGTGTGGTTGAAGCTTGGGAAAGAATTGAAAATAAAAAAAACTAAACAATTCGGTTTACAAAATTGCTAACCAACCTGAAACGGAGAATTTGAATCGGAATCCAGTAGATGGCACTGAAGAGTCGGTATGGTAATGCATGTACATGAACTGACCACGACCTTTCACGGTAAAAGAAGAGTTTGTTCCGCAAAATTTTCCAATCAGTCGGGATGAGGTGCTTGATCCTTCGTAGATGGCGACATAGTCGAAACTGTGGATTAGTACAAATGGAGCATCAAACTTTAAATCGGTCTGCACGAAACATGTATTGGTATTTGTAGTTGCATTTCGCTATAATAAGAAAACGTTACATCATATAAACCACACTGTATGTTAAGCTGGCGTTTGGCTAAAGGTAATTTAACGACTTTTTGTGTAATAGCACCTTGTTTTCAAATTCACAAGGATAACACATGAATATTCTATCCAATCCCATATCCTGCCATGCGACACAATTGCCATGCGACACAATTGTAGCCTACTTGTAAAAGTCATATTCTTACTTGCAACGACTGTGCTTCTCCAGGTTGAAGGGTTGGAAAGTCACTTTGATGACGTTGGAGCTACTCTGAGCATTGATCCGGTAATAGCAGTCCAAGTTATGCGGGTTATTGCTTGGATGGTTTGGCGAACTGTAGAAGGGAGATGTGTAACCAGCTGAGCCGGTCAACCCTAAGTTGCTACAAGCCTCAACAAATTGAAGTTCTGCAAAATAAATATTTTTATTAGTAATTTGCCAAAAGAATAAGATATCCATGTTTAACAGCAAAGGTGAAAAAACGCAATGTCGTGATAGGTTTTCCTGAGCTATCGCAAATTAAATTATTATTGTTTTTAACAATTGTCTACTAAACTGAGAAAATGGCTATAAAATGTGCCGTGCACCAAAACACAAGTGAATTTTCCCAACAGTTTTTGGTTAAGCGTTTTAACGCTGACATCGTTAGAATGGGATTAATAAACATTTTAGTATTTTTTTCTCTTCCTTTTATAGTTTCATATATATTCTTACCTGTGACGATAAAGAGACCAACTAGACACACAAGTAACTTCATTGTAGCGTTTTACCACAACGTCTCGTATCTACACGTATATAAAACAAAGTGCTGAACTTTAACGTTGGCTTCTGTAAAGAAAATTAATTTTGTTAGCACGGTTTTTTGGCCTAATGGTTAGTGCCACCGATTCATATACAGGAATATATAAAAACGGTCCCGAAACCAGACTTATCTGGGGGTCGAAGCTAGGCCTAACAAACAAGAATAAAAACATAAATTTTCATTCGAAATAACATTTTTTTCTATTTGCTAATTGATGAGTTCTTCTCTTTACGCATATAACTTGAACACTATACATTTCACAAGTTCAAATGAACTGCCCTTCTACAGCCTCATCACTTTGTGTCCACCAACTTAGACTGATGGACTTTAGCAAAAACCGCCGGCTTTTATATAAATCTCTAACAGTTGTTGGAAAATCCAGCGGATTGAAATTTATTATTACCTCCCTAAGATGCGTTGTCAATTCGTGGAAATGCTTTTCGGTTCTTCCTCGTGACGTCAGCAGATTGTCCTGAGGTAGAATCGCCGAGGATTAATCAAGTTTGATTAAAATAAATATATGTTGGTTTAAATTGCTGTATTTGCCAAACAATATTGAAAAATCAGGTGAGGGGGTAATACACGAGTATTTCGTTTAGATACCGCTATGAGCTGAATATTTCTGCATATTGGGATACGTGGGGTTTAGTCTATTGTTGTTTTTACATCTTTAACCGAAAAATTAGGCAATTTTTCACGCGCAGTAATTATTACCCGTCACAAATTTGTTTCGTTTATTTTTACCGGGCTAAGTTTTAAATCCTGATGAGTGGTTACAACGACCGTTATTTATATAGAAGTCGGAATTACCAATTGGCCACACACGGCAAACATGTAGTTATATTCAAGGAACATACATTACTGTGTATTTGATGAAACGTGACCTTAGCCGGCTTAGCATGTCGGTCAAAACATAACCTTAGCCGGCTTAGCGTAAAAAATCAAACAAAGGCAAGATTACTAAACTTTTGACATTAACTAAAGCGTAAACATTAATATGGTCGTACAGGATTAATTTAAACAAAGTTGTTTAACACTGAACAATGAATATGCAACACCGAACAATGAATATGCAACACCGAACAATGCAAAATAAATACACAACAGGCATTTAGAAACTTTGCAGGCACATTTGAATTTGACAGCACATTGCAGTCAAAAATGAATATAATATTAAAAATAAAGTAAATCACAGTATCATTTTTAAATTGCCCTATTTTATCATGTTTTAGTGAACAGAATCACTAAATATTCGGCTCAATCTTAAAAAAAATGCTTTTAGTCGTCTATCAAGTTCTTTCAGTCATGCTTTGTTCAGACATGGCGAAAATTTCGATTATTATGTAACAAAAGGTTATATAATTATAAATGTACAATTGGAAATCTTCTGGTAAGTTATATACATTTAATATAATAAGTGTATTTAGTTGTGATATTCAAATTTGCAAAAACTGAAATTCATTTTTTCATTTAAAAAAATAGTAAAATTTTCCCGGGGCACACTTAGCATTCTATTGCGGCACACTGTATTTTACCGGTAAATTATTATGTCACAGCTATATTTGTGCGTCGCTTTCTTTATGTGAGTGGCGGCCCGGTCACTTGGCCCTTTAGTCTAAGAATGAAATCATTTTGGCTCCTGACTTAAAAAGTGTACCCACAACCCACCCCTGATATAGGGGTAAATTAATAATGCCTAATACATACATTCGCTCTCATAAATTAAAAAACGAAAAACCAACACGGAAATTCCGTCTTGAATTTTGCTTTCGATGCTGTACTGTGAAAAAGCACGTTAGAGTCAAAATAGCTTAAGGCACTTTAAGGTATGTCGTGTTATTTTGGTGAAGAGCATAAGCCGATCGTTGTTGTCAAGACGCGAATAAAAAACCCGGAATAACTCGATACCAAGATATTTACCACCGGGCATCCCCGTCGCCCAGGGCAGTATTTGTTTACATCGGTACACGATGACTTTGTTGGCTTGCTCAGTGTTTACCAACCTGGAAAATACAGGATAGAATATTCATGTTTATAATCTCATGAATGAAAAACAAAAAGGCGTGTTAACACACGTGTAATCAATAGATTACCTTGCGTCCATCGTCGGGTTACCGAATTAGATATGTCAGGGTGTTGTGTATTATTGAGACGTTTGTTCATTTTTGTAGAAACCATCAATCCATTGGGCCTCTCTTAAAGAAGAATCTCTTAACAAAGTCAAACAATTTATAGTTTATTATTCTTGTTTTAAATTAATATTTCAATTTACAAATTTCTTCATATTTCTCTTGTGTTGCACAGGAACGAAGAAATGTTTAAAATTAAATAAAGCAAGGAAAGTTTCGATAGCACTGGGTTAACTTAATGCATGCTCGTACCAATTTTTTTTAATATATTATGTGGCCGAACGGTTAGACTGACCGAAATTATAAAGATTCTACATAAAAAAAACATTTTAGTAAGGTGACAATTTTAGGTTTAAAACTTATCTAGCTTAAAAAAAAAACAATAAAAGATTTTTTGTCTACATTTTTGCTTGTTTGGTTACTTGGTGGTAAGTATGTAAGGAGAATTTTCCTTCGTGGCCAAAAGACGCCGTTGTGAAGCACATTTTGCGCAATAAGGACACATAAAATTCTTTTAGTTTAGTCGTATGGCCGAATGGTTAACGCGACCGATACATATACCGACTTCTACACAAACGGTCCTAGTGACCTGAAAATCATTGGTTCGAAACTATGCTAAATTAGGAAAAAATCATTTAAAAACACATTGTTTTATGCTTTGTGGCGTCATTTCTCTCAGCTAACAAGCTGCTAATAAAAAAATTTAACGAATATTGACGTATTTACGAAAATGTAGATTTATCACATTTATTAACTTTATTTTTACTACATACCTGTAAACAAACTTTATATCGACTATTTAATATTTAAGCTAAGCAGTTTAGAATTTACCACTGACGTTTGATTTCTTATAAGAACAAGCTACATTACACTTGCACGTCTTGAAATCGCCGAAAGCATATTAATTTCGAACTTAATCAAAATTAATTAAATCTTGAAATAATTCGCAACTTGTCAAAACAACTCTTCGAATAACCGTCAGAAGAAAAAATAGAATTTCGATTACAGGGTTCTTTCCCAAGCACTTTTTTCCGTCAAAGCACTATAAAAATGGACGATTTAGCAAAAGGTATACATTTATGCCTTACAGTGATACAGTTCTCAAAGAGGATACCTATAACCGAGAAGTATGCATGTTAAATGAAGGGTTTTAATTTAAAAAAATAAAAGGGGTTAAAATAATGCATGGAGAAAAAAAGTTTAAAGACTTTTATAACTAAGAGAAACTATTTAAGTCATAAATCTATGTTGTATGTTTTGATGTAGCAGCCTATACCGAGTTGATATAGGTTTGAATATTGCAATTTGATTTCACAAAATACATAAGTAGAACACCGCAATGAATTCCCTTTTTTGTGTCGTTGGTACCCTTGCAATTGGAGGTAAGTCGTTTAATACAACAATAATTCCTAGTAAAATATTAAAAATATTTCCCTTACAGTATTGTTTGGTGTCGAGGCTTGCAGCAACTTGGGGTTGACCGGCTCAGCTGGTTACACATCTCCCTTCTACAGTTCGCCAAATCATCCAAGCAATAACCCTCATAACTTGGACTGCTACTACCGGATCAATGCTCAGAGTAGCTCCAACGTCATCAAAGTGACTTTTCAACCCTTCAACCTGGAGAAGCACAGTCGTTGCAAGTAAGATTGTGACTTTTACAAAAAACAATTGTGTCGCATGGCAGAATATAGGATTGGATAGAATATTTATGTTTTATCCTTGTGAATTTAAAAATGATGTGCTATCACACGGACAGTTGTTAGATTACCTCGGACCCACCGCCAGGTTAACATACAGTGTGCTGTGTATGATGTGACGTTTTCTGATTACAGCGAAATGCAACTACAAATACCAATACATGTTTCGTTCAGACCGATTTAAAGTTTAATGCTCCATTTTAACAAATCCGCAGTTTCGACTATGTCGCCATCTACGAAGGATCAAGCACCTCATCCCGACTGATTGGAAAATTTTGCGGAACAAACTCTTCCTTTAGCGTGAAAGGTCGTGGCCAGTTCATGTACATGCATTACCATACCGACTCTTCAGTGCCCTCTACTGGATTCCGATTTAAATTCTCTATTTCAGGTTGGTGAGCAAATTTGTATAACCGGAATATCTATTTATTTATCATTAACTCTCTCTCAAGCTTCAACCACACCTGCATGCGACCAACTATCCATTGGAGGCGGGCCAGGTTCCGGCGACATTAGATCTCCTAATTATCCATCCAATTATCCAAATAATGCCGACTGTAGATATCGAATCAATGCTGGCAGTTCAACCAGAACAATCACTTTAACCTTCTCTGCATTTAATCTGGAAGGTCACAGCTATTGCAAGTAAGTTTAAATTTTGTTGCAAGTTACGCAACGAAAATATGTTAATACCAACATCTCTCCTTTTCCAGATATGACTTTGTTGATATCCGGGTAGGATTTCAGGGAAATGCGGCAACACCAGTTAGAAAATATTGTGGGTCGAGCACTCCTGCTTCAATTACCATCACCGGACAACAATATGTTTACATTCAGTTCTCTACTGACGGGAGTGTGCAAAGATCAGGTTTCAGAATACGATACACCATATCAGGTATTTCTAATAACTTCAGTGCAATGCACTTAGGCTATATAAAAGCACATATAAAATTATTTATTTTAATAAAACTTGTTTTTAGGTCCTAACGAGTGCGATCAGCTAAACCTTGGAGGAGCACCTGGCAGTACAGGCTTGATTAAATCACCGAATTATCCGAGTAATTATCCGAAAAACACCGAGTGCAAATACCGAGTTAAAAGTGGAAGATCCACCAACAGGATAACGTTAAATTTTCTTGCATTTCATCTCGAGTCAAATGCTCAATGCCGGTAAGAAGAGTAACCTCGCAGAGTGTATGTGTTAATTTAACTTTACTTTATGTCGTTAACAGGTATGACTACTTGCAAGTGTTTAACAGCTTCGGTACCACATCTGGTTCAATCGGGAAATATTGCGGCTCAACTAATCCCAGTACAATAAGTCGAAGAACATCTTACCTGTCAATGAAATTTAAAACAGATGGAAGTATCACACACAGCGGCTTTAATGTCAGATACTCTATATCAGGTGTGGGACAAAATAAATTATTTTTTTAGTTTTTAGTTAAATGGATATTACATTTTACGTTTAGATAAACATAATTATTTTTTTCCTCTGAGTCAGCATAAGTAACGGATAATACGCATGCAGGATCGTACTTCCCTTCATCTGGTGTGATATCATCTCCCAGCTACCCTGCGAATTATCACAACAACGCCGAGAATAACTATGTGATCAAGCCACCCGGAGCCGCAAGAATTCGACTCGATTTCACCAGCTTCATGTAAACTATTTTCAATATGAAAGTTTAGTTTGTATTAATTGGTTCATACTATACCTGGAATCGAAATAAGTTTTCTCTGGACAATACAAATTGCATGGACATTAAAAATGTACTGATATTATAATCCAAATTTGTTATCTGTAACAGCTTGGAAGGCAGTGAACCTAGTTGCCGATACGACAGCGTCACCATTAAACGCGGAACAAAGTACGGAACCCAACTAGACAAATTCTGCGGCACCAAATCATCATTCACAAGGACCTACACAGCATCACAACTAACCCTGATGTTTAAGACCGATAGAAGCGTTGTACGATCTGGGTTCAGATGCGTGTACTCCAGATACAATTAAAGGCATGTCTGAATATACAAGTTTTCCTTTTAATAAATATTCAAATATAAACCCTAACATTTCCACAGATGAAAAAGGCTGATGATATGCATGTGATGCAAATGACATTGTATATGCTTTTTATTGGTGAAGTGTAATATGATTTATATTATATATATATCGTGTTAATGTGTTAATAAAACGATAAACAAAGAATAAAACACTGCAGCTGCACACGTGGTTTTAATTACCAAAGTTTATTAGGTAAATTAATAATAACTTTATTCTTAAGTATAAAACTGCTATGAACGAAAACGAAAAAGTACGTTATAGAAATAAGAGCCGCCTTTCAAACTTAATTTTCAAAAACAACGAATATCTATAACCTACAACGTTAGGATAGCTTAAAAAAACATACCTTTTATCCCGGCTGAATAACTTGCTGGTTTATAGTTCTTCACATTTTGGCCAAATGGTTACGGGTTAAATACAGATAGATTCTAGCTATTTCCTTGTGTCCTCGGGCAAGTCATAATGAAAATCAGTGGCTTATTAAGTTGTACCAAATCTTCCAGGTAAAATGCAGACTGATGATTGCCCGTGTGATAACGCTCTGTGATGTATTTGCCAGTTAATCTGACGATTGCTTAATATTTTGGGACAACGCCCCTTTATGTGCCTTGTCTTTTTTTGGTAATTTAATTGTCAAATTTTAATAATTTACTTCCTGAAGACGAATGTTAGGCTTTGGAACATGGTGTTTTTAATAAGTGCGCAGATTTTCAAGATCGTTTATGGTTTAGTTAATAAACGTTGTTTTGCAGTTGGGTGTTGTTGTTCATATATAATGTTGGCCGTTTACGAAAGAATGCTGTCAAAATAAGTTTTAAACTTTATATTTAATTGCAGTAGGTTTAAAATTCATAACCAAATTTACAATAATGTCTTGTTTATTGAAATTGTTTCAGCCAAACTTGTAAGTGATAGAACATGGCTTGCGGATAAGTAAAAATAAAAAGCGTGGCGTTACGTACCAGTCACGTGATCAGCTCGAATTATGGGTCCCATTTGAAAATTTGGGACACATATTGTTTTTGTCCGTTTTTTTTTTGTTTTTTTTTTTTTTGTTTTTTTTTTTCGTCAAACGCTTGACAGGCATGGCATGTCGCCCCAACATCTACCAGAAGGAAAAATGGAATCGCAATGAGACTTTGCCATTTGTTAGACAACATGGTCTAGATGAACAGAAACTAAAATTTTGGGAGATAAAACCAGGGGAATTCTCCTGGAACGTTAAAAACCAAAACGGTATTTTTTTTTCAAAAAACTAGCTTTTTGGGGCATAGCGCTTGAACGGCAGCTCCAATTTGAATCAGATTTGGTAAAATGTAAGTGCATTAGTAACTGATTTAACACTTGGAAGAAATAAAAAAATTACCTAGGAAAATACCCTAAAAAATAACATTTTGTTTTCAAATCATGATTGTGACAAGCACGCCATGTCGCCCCGACATCTACCGGAAGTAAAAATGAAATCGCAATTAAACTTTGGTATTTGTTACACAACATGGTCTAGATGAACAGAAACCAAAAGTTTGGGGGATAAATCCAGGGGAATTCCCCGGGGGCGTTAAACACCAAAACGATATTTTTTTTAAAAAAAGTAGCTTTTTTGGGCATGGCGCTTGAACGGCTGCTTCAATCTGATTCAGATGTCGTGGAATGTAAGTGCATTACCTACTAATTTAACAATTAGAAAAAATAAAAAAAATTATCCAACATGGTATAAATACGCAGTAAAAAATTGTGGGTGATAAATCTAGGGGAATTCCCCTGAGACGTTAAAATCCAAAACGGTTATTTTTCTAAAAAAATAGCTTTTCGGGTCATAGCGTTTGAACGGCTGCTCTAATTTTGATCAGATTTAGTGGAATGCTGGATCGTTAGCCACCCTATGTCAATTAAAAGAAAGAAAACATTTACTTAGGGTAACTCCCTTAAAAACGAAGATATGTTCCTGACTCATGATTGTGACAAGCATGCAACATTGCACTGACATCTTCAACAAGGATTCGTCAAATTGAATTAAAACTTTAAGAATTGTTAGATAACATGACCCACATATGTAAAAACAGAAACTTATGTACTAAGCCCATGGGAAATTCCCCGAAGCCATCAAAAACTAAATCGGGCTGTTTTAGGAATTTAGCTTCATTTCACTACAGCGCTTGAAAGGAAGCTTTAATTTAAAACATTTGTGGTGAAATGTTTGTAAATCTAAAACGATTTTTCTTTTTTTAACCTACACCTGGAGAAGAAGTTTGGTTTGATAACTCTGGGACCCATGCGTTTATGCTTGCAGAAACAAAAACTACATACTCCTTGTATAAGATACAAAATGTGGTTAGGGACCCTGTAGCAGTGCATGAATATATGGCATACAACATGTGTTTTACAAATAGTGGTGGTTAAACACGTGGTTGACACTCTCTAGTTGCGGAAAAAACTACTTAAAAATACCATTGCTAAGTTTGAAAATAAGAATAGTAAGCTTGTATAAATCAAACTTTAAGATGCCATGGCCGTGATAGAGTATCGTATAAATGAACAGTATCATTATAATGGCATAAACTTGATTGATGTTAACTTTTGCTATATATATGTGTACATTACGCAACTTGTTTATGATCCACCTTCTAGAAGTTTCTTCTAAGCATGTTGCTTTTCACTTACCTCAGAAACTTTGTGACGAAACAATAAAAGAGTTTATTATTTTTTACATTTTACTATGTGATTTTGTGTTTTGAACGGTATAGAAGGCTAACGGTAATATAGTTAGTTGTACATGTGGAGTTATAGTAGTTTTTTTGATAGCGCATGAGGTAAAGAAACAGACATTTATGTAATTTGACAATCATCGCGTATTGGGCATACGCGAATGCCGAATATATAGCAGGCGTTCAACCAATTTTTCTGCCTATCTCTCTAATACAAACTGACATACAAAAACAGCTGTCACTCAAAATCCCGACACAGGAAGATTTTTTTTAAATTTCAAATTGAAACTTGGATCTGCAACTTAAACTTAAAACCATTTTTTACTTAACACTTTTAAGCTGGTACCCCTCCGTGCATTTGCAACTTTTTCACAACAAAACAGCTAGCAGGTGCACAATTAACGCATTTATTTTACAGAGAATTGCTCCACTATTGCAAAAATTTACAACTAAACGACAACACCGGCGCGTAGCCTAGCATATACTGCTTTTAACTGTAAAAAATAACTCTAAGGCAGGCTACAACTCGTCACATCCTGCCGATAGAGGTCCATTACTTGGACATACGCCAGCATAGCATATAGGCCACAACAATGGTTTATTGCAATGACCACATCACAATAACAAATGTTAATCAATGTTCGACATAACAATGAGTTTATTAATGCATAAACGCTATTTTTACCAATACTTGAGGCGTTTAAAAAAAGTTTCCTTGATAAAATATGCTTCTGTATTTATAATCGCAGTACTTATTTTTCAGTATCATAGCTTATTAGAATCGACAGTATCGCGATTATCGATATGTCGTTGCAGCCCTTAAAATAATCCATATGTTCTATGTATTTATAATTTAGAATTATTTCTATGTTTTTACTTAAGATGTTTATCTTCCCGGAAATTTCGAAAACGCAAGTGACTTATATACTACACGGAAAATTGTAGGATTACTTGCGACCACCGCTGAGTTACCGGAGCTATTGCAGTGTATACTTTGAACAAGGTAAAATGCATTAATACCCTGGACCCAAGCAATGTCTGCTGTCCAAGGATACACCCGACTAGCTGCGGTGTTAGTTATAATTCAGGCATGGGCAACATATGGCCGTGAAGGGATTTTAACCTACCCGCAGACTGTATCTAACCATAACCTGTAACTAAGATATTTAATACTATTCATGTAATAATCCGGCCCAGCAAGGAATTTATTTTCTCACATCTGGCCCGCCGACTAGAAAAGTTGCCCACCCCTGTATAACTAATTCCTGCCTAAATTATACAAAATTGCACAAGGTATTCTGGAAATGTATATGGTTCCTAGAATAGCATTGTTACTTGGTTAAACATAAATTTTCCCACCATGAATTAGACACTTTGACTGGACTTAGAAATCCTATAAGCACAATATTATATTTTAAAGAAAAAAAATCGTATAACTCAGTAAGTGCTGCCGATTTATTACTAATCATATAATACTCTTTACTTTTTCACATATAACGTTTATTGACAACTCTCAGCAGTTTATAGAAATGTGAAAACACGTAAATTGCAGTTGGTCAAAAGGTTTAACAATTTTCACTGTACATATATATATAACATATTGGGAAAGTACGGTTATGTACACGCCACACATCAATAATATGTTACGCATAGGTGGCATTTGCAGCATTTGTAAAATGAATCCCAAAATTTGTAAGATTGATCGGTTTTTAGGGATAACACTTAAATGGCGTTATTCTAGGTCGCCACTCACACCACCTTATTAAAATACAATATCAATTCAGTCACGTGCAGGTAGCCTTACACTTTTTTAACCAAGCTCTGGTTTGTCATTTCTGTAGTTCTTGAAATTGTTTTTGGTCTGCTCTGACTTGTTGTCTCCGTCCTTTGAATGTGTATTTTAGAGAAACAGAAACAAATCTTCAATGCCACCTTCTTTGATTCCGATCTCATTTTGCTGAATATAGAAAAATGTTATTCCAACGTTGTCGAACAAATAAGATAACAAAATGCTGTAATGTTGAGAGACGTATACTATTTGTGTTTTGGGAGCAATACTAAACGGAGGGAAAGGGAAAAAAAGAAAAGAAGGTAAACTGCTCATTAAAACTATGAAAACTTATTTAATCCGTGCTCCAAACAGCACTCTTAACACAAGAAAACGCCTTTTGCCCATCCAAAACACTAACCGTAGCTCCCCCCTCTTCAATTTATTGTGCAGTTTTCTTCTTGCCTACCACCCCTATTTTATTTCTTTTAGTTTTTCTAGTGTTTAAGTAAGATAACGGATACTTTAATCTTTTAGCCGTATTAACAATAAACGGCTCTTAAAGGCGATCTTTAAAGTGCTGATTAGTTAAACGGGTGTTCTTTGCATAACCTTCCGGCTACATTTATGTGTTTTTCTGCCTAAATGTCAGATTATATCTATGTGTTTTTTCTATAAATGTCTGAATACATATATAATTGTTTTTAATCTGAATACCTGATTATATCTATGTGTTTTATATCTGGATGATTGATTATATTTATGTGTTTGTCTTACCTATATGGCTAAATTCTAGATTTGCGTGTTTTTCCTGCCTACGTGTTTAATTCCAAATTATATCTATGTGTTGTTCCTACCTGGATGCCAAATTGTAGAAGATGGGGTTAAGACATTCGCTGAAACGAAGCAAGTAATACTCGGTCATGCCAAACCACCAATGAAATACCTCATCCTCATGGGTCTCGGTCTTAGTATTCATGCTAAAAATGTGGTATGCTGTGGATGACATATTGCGTTATAGACCTTTCAAAGTATTATTTGTTAGGAAAAGAGATAAAAAATAAAAAAAATTTGTTTATCCCTGTTAATTGCAAAACCAAGGGGGTTAACACACGGGTAATCGTCAAATCACTTTGCGCGTTACCGAAGCTATTCCATTGTATTCAGGAAATGCCCATTAAGTGCTTTGCTCAGAGAGACTAGTAAGCGACCAGTTTCATACCTTCAACATTTTGGCTTAAAGGCGGCGCACTAAATCACCATGAATGTTAAAATTGTATTACCTGTATGTGGAATATATCCCACCAAAAACGACCCAACGACGAGTAGGAGTTGCAACATGGCTTGGTTTTCTTTTCGTTGTCGAGCAAGTTCGGAAATATCTTTCTTGGTTTTATTATCTACATTGCATTTAATTTTAAAGTGCTACATAACAAAAAGTAAACCATGAATATGTTTTCACACTTTAATGAAGAAATTACTCTTTTTTTTAAATATGTAACTCACTATTTCACCTTAATTTCTTTTTTATCTGCCTCGGTTTTGAACCCAATATTTTTTGTATAGAATTTGTATATGTACAGGTCGTGTTAACCATTCGGCCACCTAGCCGTACTTTTACCTTTATTACGGTTTCTTCTGCGTGCCCATATTATATAGGACACCGTCAACGCTAAGACTGCGACCACCACCAACGGAATGTAGAAAAACACAGTGTATCCGATCACAGCATAGCTTCTGAACTGGGAAACCCTGTATGGCATGATTATCAAAAATAGTTAACTATATGGATTTGCTTTAAATAATACTGTTTTTATCATTACCAAGTCATGCTGATGGTACAGGATGGCCACGCCACATCCACTGCCCCTTTGAACCGGTCAATCTTGCGAGCTACAAACCAAATCGCGAAAGGAACAAACCCACAACCGATTGAAATGATCCACAACGCCGCCAAGCAAATCTGCATATTCAAATCAGTTAAAGCTAATGTATAAGCCTCTGCACTAAAGTCTAAGGTTTGTGTGCTTGGGTTCAATTTTTAAGCCAGGAGCTGAGTGAGGCGTGCTTGGGTTTAGTTTTCAAGTCAAAAATGTCTACACTAAGGTTGAGCGATGTGTGATTGGGCTTAAAGCTTGTTTTACTGCGGCAGGAAAGTATGCCTCGCTCTGGTCACACGTACATTATTCATGCATGGCGTTTTTAAGATAACGTGTAATATTGCATGCGTGAGAAAATCTTTCATTGTGTAACATACTTATATCCTGGTAATAATTTGGAGATTTAACAACAAATGTTACCTTTGCATGTGTTACACTGAACCTGCTGTACTTGTGCGGCCATTTTATTGACACCAATCGCAGAAAAGAGAAGCAGACAATGTGCAACGCGGTAGATATCGATGTACCTGTGTCCGCACCCCAGAAGAACTGCAGTATTGGAATAAACATATTCACTTACATTCATTTTTGTGTGTGTCGTGGTAGAATACAAGTGTGGGTTGGTGACTACTGAAGGCCAATCGCTAAACATGCCACACATCGCTTGTCAGGACTATCGTAATGCAAAGTATTTATATATACATATATATATTTACTATATATACTGCTGCATGGTTGTTATACCTTACAGGGATCAGGTCCGCGTTGCAAAAGGCAACGAAGACAGTGGTCAAATTTAAGCTTGAAGTGGATATTCAATATACCAAGAGATGTAGTAGTAAAACAATAAACTAGTTATCATGTCTTTTTTGTCGGGCTAAGTTTTTTCACCCTTGACGATTCCCAAAACCTTTTTTACAATCCTGTATATATGAATCGGTCGCGGTGACCATTCGGCTACACAACCGTTCGCAAGTCATCAATCATGCTTTTTTAATTTTTTTACCGGGTTAAGTTTCGAACCCATTACGGGTTCGTCAGTAAGACCGTTTTTGAAAAGCAGTATATGATTCGACAACGTTAACCATTCGGCCAAACGTGTATCGGCACAAGACGGGTATCTTATTATAGGATCATATTCAACTAAAATTGCACCAACACGTTCGCACGGCAATCCAGAATAATACTCCTTGAATTTAATTAGACTTCTTGCTTTTCATCTATTATTAATGTTAATTATAAATCCACTGTTAATTATAAATCTTTAATAATGTTAATTATAAATCTTTAACACATATGGGTTGTTTTATTTTTGTCATAATGCCTTATTTGGTGCGTTAAGCCAATTAATTAATCTTCATGCCATAGCGGATCTGGCGACTGTAGTTTTGCGTTATGCAACATGGGAATTCCCCAATCTTGGTAAGCATATTATGCTCAGCTGTGCATTGATAAGGGTGTTCTTTTTTATTAACGGCTAGTTTATTCGTCGCAAATATGTTTACAATGTACGGAATGGTCTAGGTCTGAAGTTTATTTCAATATTTTTCACATACCTAAAATTAATGCACAGATTTAATCTAAAATTTTAGTTCCTGATAGAAACTTATACTTTTCTGTGCGTAGACTTTCTATGGCAGCCATTTTATTAGGCCCCTTTGCCTAACATAGAGATAGGAGAAATGTATGCGTTCATGACCCCTAGCTTACCTTGCACAAAAAATTAGAGATGATCCAGTGATTAAATCCCCAAGTACGTCGGTAGAGAAACAATGGGCTTATAATAGCAGAAATACAATCCGATACGCAGAGACTTGCAATAAACAAGTTGAAGATTGACCTAAAAAAACATCAAAATTATTTCAGAAAGAATAGCGATAGTGTTACATGTTTTTATCTTGGTACATGATTTTAGTGCGTGCGCTGATTACTTGATGATGCCCTAGTAATCAACTCTTTGACAACAACTACCTGTCGCAATTATCGTTATCTTACCCGCCAAATAAACGTTAGACTTTACCGCCCATTTCATTTTATATACCGTTGCATTGTGTTTTAAAGTTAGTTGTGATTTTATACGGCTTACCTGAATACAAGCATTTATACATACAATAAAGAGCTGCTGACTACAGGCTATCAAGAACCCTATCTAAAAGGGTAACAATAGCACTTGAATATTAACGCTTTGTTTTCCTATTTACCTTAAGTTCTGACAATGATGTATAACGTAGATGGTAAATATATTTGCCACGATTCCAAACACCATCATCGTCAGTATTATTGCTGTTGACAGTATCAACCCCGTTGTATCAAATGGAAGCGGATGAACACTGTTTAAAATGAGTAGAGTTATTACATTCATGACTGATTTTATTACTCAATTTAGGTATCCCTACATTGAAAGCACGATTTAGTTCTTCCAATTAGCGTTTTCCTAATCAGGGCATATCCGAAATAAATAATGTTATTAATACTATAGGTATGGACCAATACGATTGTGTTTTAATTGATTGAAATCGGTTAATTAAAGAAATGTCTGTTATACGTAACACACTTTAATAGCTCCGGTAACCGGACAGTGGGCGCAAGGTAATTTGACGATTGCCCTTGTGCCCCTACGTATTCCTATTCACGGGGATAAACATGATAATTCAATCCTATCTTATCCTTAATTAAGGTTTCCTAAAAACATTAATTAAATGTCTTCTTCCTTACTATGCGTTGACTTCTGTAACATTTACAGGACTAGAATAGTTGCTTTTGGTTTCATTCCAAACTTGCGACATGTCAATGGGTCTAACGGTTTATAGGACTGATGCAATATTGACCAGCTACGTGTCTTAGCCACATACGGGTATCTTATTATAGCATCATATTCAACTAAAATTGCACCAGCACGTTCGCACGGCAATCCAGAATAATACTCCTTGAATTTAATTAGACTTCCTGTTTTTCATCTATTATTAATGTTAATTATAAAGCCACTTCTTTAACACATATAGGTTGTTTTATCTCGTTTTATTTTAAAACACACAAGCTGATGTAATAGGCAGCCCCAAAAATAACAAAACACAAAAATGTCTTTCGTTATCTGATGTTTTTGCCTTTTATAATTAAATTTCCCAAAGGCAGCACCACCGGTATGTAGTCTATAACCCACTGTTGGGTAATGCTTATACGGTTTCTACAATACCCAATATGACAACGGAGGAAATGATAAAATATGTTGAAAATTTTGAGAAATATTACCTATAAAATGACTGAAATGTGCAATATTTGAGTTAAAATAATTAACCGTAAGGAATTCCCTGCAAAACCGAGAATCTCCAGCCCTCTTGCACTTTCTTCGATATTTTTTTGCTAACATAAATTTTGGGGACTGGAATGGACTATTTTATTTATGATAAAAGAAACATATTGTAAACCTATAAATTGGTTTAAGAAAATAACAAAATGTTACCTAGCAGGCAGGGCCGGTTTTAGGCCGATTTGACCGATATTCTTTTTCATAATATCAATTTGTTATGCATCGTAACTAATTCAAGTTTATATTTCTGTGTCTGGCTGTTACGTCATAATGAATATGGTTGCTAAACAATATATGTATGTTTGGAGGTAAAACAATATATCGTAAATAAGCATCCACCTTTAATTTGTTTTATAGCAAGTATTAAATGTCTATTTTTGTAGTTTGTATGTACTGGTATGTATTTTATGATATATAAACACCCATAAATTTTGCTATGAAGAGTAGGGGCCCCGTAATCACATTTCGAATTGGGCCCCGCGGTTCCTAGCACCGGGCCTGCTAGCAGGGCTTTGTTTGTAAATCGCTAACCCCCAAAAAGCGTACTAATAGATGTACGTTTTATTAGACTACTGTTTAATCAAAGTGTTTAAACAGAATAGAGCTGTACAATTGGGTTAAAGCTTATAAACATGTTGGCTAATATAATAAACGACACGCTTACTAATTCGGCAAGAAAATACCTTTTTAATTGAATATGAAAAAAAGTTGGCTTGTAAAATCTGGGATTCATAAGGTTATGCTTGCAAAAACTAAACTAAACGGAATGTACAAAATATACCAAGAGTAGAAACCTTGAGAAACTATACGATTCGGCTTGCAGATATAAATGTACACACAACACACTACAATATCTCCGGTAACCCGACGGTGGGCGCGAGGTGGTATGACGATTGCCTGCCTGTCTGTTAAACGCCCATTGCGTTTTTCCATTCACGGGAATAAACATGAATCCTATGTTATTTCATCCTATATAATTTACTAATTAGCTCATCAGATTGTTCTGTAAAAAAACAAAAGTTTTAGTTTATTATTTTTTTGTGCACAACACTTATTAGTTTGTGCATTATTTTTCTCAGTAAATAAAGAAATTTATCTCTTTTTATTTTTTAGTTAAATAAAAATTGTAAATATTGATAATGTAAAAAATAAAACATTTTACCTAACTTTTTAATAAATCACATTATTTTTATCAGACACTGCAGATGAATATAAACAACCGTTAGTATACTGAAGTTTCAGTTCTGTTTGTCACAATTTTTTTTGTGTGTCAACACGCTTATTTAATCTTATTGTTTTGATCAGAAATTTGACCTTAGTACTTTCGTGACAAAGGCAAATTATTGAGCACGTGTAGTCGCTTTAGCAAAGTTAAATTTAAACTTTTGGACCAAAATATGACGGTCCTGCTGGTCTGTCTAGTCCAGCGGTTCTCAAACTGGGGTCCGCGGTCTTTTTGGGTCCGCGAGACAATTTTCGGGGACCGCGAAGCACCTTCCAAAAATTTTATACGACGCTCCAGAAGAAAAAAAAAATTGTGTAAAATTAAGTTTTCGCGCAAGTTTTCTTCTAATCGACTTAACAAACCCAATTTGTCATGAAAGCTTACAGGCTACATAGGCATTTATGACACCACAAGAAGCTATTTGATGTCACATTAGTGCAATTCAAAAGTCCCAACAAGCCTATCTCATGCGCATCCGGGTTAATATGTTTTGTTTTAGAATTTTAACGTTGCTACATGTTTTGTTTTACTTCCCTATTTTTCAAGGGGACCGTGAGTCATTTAAAAAATTGCTAGGGGACCGTTGCGTAATTTTTTTTTAAAAGTTTGAGAACCGCTGGTCTAGCCGAAGTTGTTCTACAGCTGATTAGCGGTTTTTATACCTGCTGATTCAACAATAGTTGTCAAGAAATGGGTTGTGTTTGTTTCTACGCCGCAACAACAGAAATTTGATCGACTATGATGGGCTTGCATATTTTTGTGCTAGGGTGGTTTACATGCACCTGGATTCTTGCCAAGGCAGTTTTACAAACAGAAAATACAACTGGTGTGTTTACATCCTAGTTCCATTGATCTTGCTGTAGGATTCAACAGGGATGAAGCCCTTCCCTACGTTGCCAACCCTGTGTTGACGAATTCGAGCTGCTCAACGAACTTGGCCAGTGATTGTCTTTATATCTGACACGAAACACCATGTGTGTCCGTCATGTAATTGCGATAGTAAATTAACGGTAGCTATTCGAAATACAGTATATAGAAACACAATTTCTAGGTTAGTTTTCGTACAATGTTGAACAGCTCAACCAATAGAAAAATGGTGGCATCCAAACTTTAACGAGGAACACATGCTTTTCTTAAAAACAGAAAAAAAGAAACTACCACGACCTTCCAAATTGACGGCGACGCCTTGACCGTTCAATGCGCACACACAAAAATCGGGAATAATAGATACTTAGGGTTTGAGATTTTACTGGGGACTATGCTGTAAGGGATAGGATAGGATATTCATCTTTATCCCCGTGAATGGAAAAACCAAGGGGGTTAACACACGGGCAATCGTCAGATCACCTCGCGCCCATCGTCGGATTACCGAAACTATTGCAGTGTGTTGTATATGATAGACACGTTCCTTCAATTTGGTAGAACCCATTAATCCGCTGGGTCCAGGAAATGTCCGTAAAGTGCCTTGCCCAAGGACACAACCGACTAGCTAGCGACCAGTTTTGCACCTGCAACCTTTGATGAAAGGCACGCATTAACCGTTAGACCAACGGGCCGGA
>CH002768.1:353965-371841 GCA_000149265.1 Ciona savignyi
AGAACATGTATGAATCGTATTAAGTGGATATTTATCTATTTTCTTTTCGTGCGCCTAAACCTTAGCCTCACCGGACGTCGAAATTCGGAAACTATTAGCGTAATGACTCATATATACTGAATAATATGTAAAACGTTTGATTCCTTTCAACATATCATAATATTTAAGTAAGATCTTCTAGCTTCGCATAATATTGAAGTCAGCATTTCAACATTGCTTAATATTAAAGTCAGCCCTTTCAACATCGCATATTATTGAAGTCCGCCCATTCAGCATGCTTAATCCTAAAATCAGTTCTTTTAATATATACAATTATTGTTTTTGTTCGGCAACAATTTTTTGAAGTCTTTTTAGCCCGGTTAGTCCAGTCATTCTTTCAGTGCGTCCTAGACCCGGCAGTAACAAATCTAGACTTCTAAATGTTACAAAGGGCAAAGCTTAGTATGATAAGCCCCGGAATAACTTAGAAATTAAGCAAAACTTAAAATTAGAAAGAAATTGTTGAAACAAAAAAAACGAAAATTAATGTTAGATCGGGGAAAAAATGATTGATCCTGCATCAATACGTTAATAGTCTGGTTAAAGTAATTTTGTAAGTAGTCTAGCACAGGGTAGGTTAGAGTTTAACTGTAACTTCTCAAGTTGCCTCATGCATTTTAGGTGATATTTCTATATTCAATATTGAGTTT
Source organism: Ciona savignyi (assembly GCA_000149265.1). Taxonomy (NCBI): domain Eukaryota; kingdom Metazoa; phylum Chordata; class Ascidiacea; order Phlebobranchia; family Cionidae; genus Ciona; species Ciona savignyi. The sequence continues at coordinate 354,655 of CH002768.1, forward strand.
TATCCGATACAAAAGAAAAGAATAGACCAGTGTAGAAATAAGAAATGTTGCCCATTACACTTTTAAACTACAATATGCAAATTTAAATGTGTTAAGTGACAGACCACAGGGTATTTTTTTACTTTAAGCTCCACTTTCATTAAACTAGATCTAAAGGAGGCATATATATTGTGACGGTGGCAGGAAAAACATCTGATACGGATGCGTTTTGAATCCACGACCTCGGGCTTTGCATTAATAAAACTCAGTTACTGTTACTTAAAGTATTAACCTGATTGGATAATTTACTCGTGACAGTTGATGACAGGGAGAGTCTATCACGAGCGTTACGCAGAAATAAAAACAAAACAAAATGCGCCTTCCTTGGTTTCCAAGGGTCCCATAATTACGGCATTACTTACTTTAATTACACAAATAGCATACATCGCGCAACGTCGACTTTATTATCAAATTCGTACGACTGCATTGGTATAAATATTTCATTCTTAGAAAAATAAATGAAATATTTATCTTCAGCAAAATGAGATCGGAATCAAGGAAGATCGTATTAAAGGTTTGTTTCTGTTTCTCTAAAATACATATTCGAGGGACAGAGACAGCAAGCCAGAGCAGACCAAAAATAATTTCAAGAATTAAAGAAAGGACAAACCAGAGCTTGGTTAAAATAGTGCAAGGCCACCTGCACGTATTATAATGTATTGATATTGTATTTTAATAGGGTGGTGTTAGCGGCGACCGAGAATAACGCCATTTGTGTTAACCACAAAAAAAGTGTTAGCCATAAAAAACAGATCAATCTTACAAGTTTTGGGATCTATTAAACACATGCTGAATATGCCACCTATGCGTAACATATTATTGATGTGTGGCGTGTGCATAACCGTACTTTCCCAATATGTTATATATATACGTACAGTGAAGATTGTTAAACTTTTTGACCAACTCCATTTGTGGTTTTCATATTTCTATTAAACCGCTAAAAATTGTTAATAAACGTGGACGTGTAAAGGGTATGATATAATTCGTAAATTATTGAAACTACATGCTAAATTTCCGACTTTATTTTAATTCTCTTTAATTATTGTAAAGTAGCTTAAGCATGTTGACACGTAAGTTAAAAGAGATATGGTCCACTAGAGTGTAATAAGCGCCTTGTGTGCTTCTAAGAAAGCAAAGTCAACGCCAGATTATGATTCTCTTCCGTCTTAAAACAACCTTATAGCTGTAATCAAATCTATTAAGCAGCCAGTCGTCGGTTAAAATGCTTCTCAGCGATAGGAAAGACTCTGGTAGAAAGGAAATCAATTATACCATGATCAGGAATTTGATTAAACACAAATCGATTTAAAGGGGTGTGGCTGGTAATGATCTTTGGACCAGTACCGTCCATAAACATGTTGTCTATTAGTATCTCTTAGAAGAAGCTTTAAAGCACACCGTATTAAGGTGCTCTATCGTTAGAGTCAGTTAAATGAAAAATACAAAATCAGGTTGGAGTTTGGACCGGTTTAATCACACCGACACAATGAATAGGTCGAGGTTAGTGTTTAAATTAACTAAATTTGTATGTTTATTTTAATCTGTGTTGATTAAGACAGTGATTTAAGTTAATTTCAGCCACTTCTTTATACCAACCTCTCCTGTCACCACGTTGAACAATTACTCTCCGCCCTTTAACAACGTAGCCGTTGCCGTTTCGGCGTCTATATTACTCCCTATGATGATGTTTGGGTTTTTCTCGAACGTTCTCACGATTTTCGTCATCGCCAAGTCGAAAAACTTACGGTAATTCTTTATTTATAAAAATTAGGCCAATTTGTCATTGATATTTTATAGGGGTAGCGCAGGGGTCGAAAACCTGCGACTTTTTCATCTTTTAGATACGGGTAATAATTTTATTGCTACTGTAGCGAGCACTTTATAAGTTTAATAGCACCTGTAAAACAAAAAAAGACCCCGGTCGTCTATATTTTACACAGTGTTGTTTTCCTTTTATTGCGAAATAAGTATAGTTTTGCGGCTCCCAGTAATTTATTTTGTGAAATATCGGTTAAAATCTTTAAGTGCAAAAGGTTACCGATTCCTGGGATAGGACCTATAAATCATAACATTAATTTCTATATTCACTGAAGGTGGGCAAGGCATGTTTGGGCCTAAAGACATGTGGACACCAAGGCTAACCAAGCTTGTTCTTATCTTTTGTTTTGTTTTATTTCGAGGATATTACGTTTTACTAAGTCAAATCTTGATTCAGCCAAATCCACCCTTAATAATTGTTTTGGCCTTGGGATAAAATTCCACGTTTTTTTATGCCCGACATAGCTATGAAAAACATATTAGGCCAAAAATGGCGATATAAAAAACATTAGGCCTAAAATTGCCATAGAAAACATATTAGGCCTGAAATGGCCAAAGAAAACATATCACGTCTGACATGACCACACAAAAAATATAAATATACACTTGCATCATCAAACTTCAGAGTTTGTTATTATGCGCGAGAATACCACCCCGTGAGAAAAGACCTCACTAGTAGCATCAGTGTTGACAGTACGGTTCGTTACCACATATTAAATCGTGTCAAAGGACACATTCCAGAACTTTTCAAGAAATCTATTTTAAGAACTATTCGCATCGAGTGTACGCTATATTTTTCTGAATGCAAAAACAATCGGGTTCCCTAGCTACCTCACCACTCTTGGTATATCTTATACAAAATGTGTAACATTTGTTTCTACAGAAACTAATGAGTTCCTGAGCTATCTGCAGACACTAATGAGTTACCGAGTTATCAATTTAAACTTAATATCCATGTTTTCTTAATAAAGTTAGGAATTTAATATTTTAACGGATTTCCAGTGGTAAAAAAATTGCCAAATTCGACTGATCACTAGTTTTAGTAGAATTTAATAAAATGGGATTTCGCAAAAAAAGGTTAAAGATGGGATTGGGACATACGCATTTTTTGTTCGTTCTTAAATTCAATAGTTATTTATCTTAATTTTATGTTTTCAACTTTTCCATACGCGTAATAAGATTAATTTTATGACTGGTTATAGGTTAGGTCTATTCTATTTTAGAGAATTTTCCTAGGTACACTGGGTTTAAATTATATTTATGTTTTTTTTGATATGGTGTGTAAAGGAAAAACCAAAAATCGTCATTTCATTTAGAATCGTAGCTCTATATATACTAAAAACTACAGGTGTGAACGGTCATGTGGCCATATGGTAAACGTTACTGATTTATATACCGCCTTCTATATAAAAAAGTAACTGTCTTAGTGGCGAGCCCATCATGGGTTCGAAACTTAGCACGGTAAAAAACTAAAGTTGCTCTTTTATAATTCAGAACTAACTTCAACATATTTATCGCGAGCCTTTGCGTCTCCGATTGCTTTTCCGCACTTCTAAGCCCGCTGTTTCTTTACCGTCGCACGTGGGGTTTTGACCATTGGATAATTTCGAGCTTTCTATGTAAGGTAAGGACACAAACCGTGTGCATATAATAAGTGGAGCACTAATAAGAGGGAAGGGGGAAAACTACTGACTAAAGGTTGGCGAAATTAATTAAAACTCTTTCCAAACACTTATATCAACCCCAGTGCTAACCTTAACTTTAACCCCAGCCTTAAGCCCCCTATCCTTATTTAGAAGGTTCTGTCCAACCCCACTTTTAAACATCTTTTAATCGTTTTTTGGCAACTGAGGAGCAACTGTTTTGTTTTAAGTTCCACTTGTTTTTAACTTATCGTCAACGATAACTAGCCTATACGGCATTTAATATAAGCTATATTAGATACAAACAATGTTTAGGTTTCATAGTATGGTTTTTGGTGTGTATAAATACATGTAAATGCACATATTTTGCAATGTGTTGCAGGTATTTTGGGGAGGAGACAACGGTACATCTTTAGCGACTTCCATTCATATTCTATGTTTCTCCTTTTTAAGGTTCTACTCTTTAACTTTTCCATACAAGTACAAGCGATTCAAGATGTCACATGCAAAGGTAGGATGGGATATTAATGTTTATTTAGTGGATGGAAGGCGCAAGGGGCGTTAACACACGGGAAATCGTTAGATCACCTCGCGCCCACCGTCAACCACAGCCATTACAATGTGTTGTGTTTGAATGAGACATTTCTTAAATTTTGGAAGAACCCATTAATCCACTAGATTTACCCAATATTTACCCAATGAGTTCCTTTCCCAACCACAAAGCCTACCGGCTGGCCACTAGTTTTAAACCCGCAATCTTACGACTAATAGGTGACGCACTAACCAACCAAGCTAATTAAGCGAACCAACCTACGGTCTATAGTTGCCGAAGCTTTTGCAGTGTGTTGTGTATGAAACCAACGTGGGTACTGTTTTAGTGTTGCCCAATAATCTGGTGACTTAATGTGATATTTAATAAATGCTTTGCTCAAAATCACAACCGCCTAGATAGCTCAAAAACACAACCGACTAGATAGCTCAAAAACACAACCGACTAGATAGCGATCAGTTTCGAACGCACCACCATTTGGGTGAAAGGCAACCAAATAACCTAAGCTATTTGGCCGAAGTCAGCAGATGATTTTCTGTCCATATTTTAGGTTACAAAGTTTTCTTGCATTGCTTAGAAGGGTAAAACGTTTTTAAATCGATTTACAGCAGAGTAAAGTTTTTCTTTCGCTTTAAACCAACAAACTTCTATTAGTCTAGGAAATTAAAAATTGATTTTTTGTCCAAGTGTTTATAAATGGTTCTTTGTATTCCTAGATGTGTATCTGCGTTATTTGGTTTGTGTCGATAACGTGTGGATTTACACCGTTTGCCATTTGGATGGACGCAAGAAAAATGAACAGAGAAGTTATAAGTCAAGAAACAGGATGGCCGTCTTGCACGATTACCTTACACTGGTCGGCCGCGTCCACTATATTCATTTAGTTATATCCTTTTTTAAATGACGAGTTTTACCTACTGTTCCATTTGCCGTGTGAAAAGACTTAAACATAAACTAAAACTAGAGAGTGTCAACCACGTGTTTAACCACCACTATTTGTAAAACATATGATGTATGCTATATATTTATGCGAGCAGGGTCCCTTACCACATTTTGTATTTTATACACCGAGTATATAGTTTGTTTCTGCAAGCATAAACGCATGGGTCCCTGGGGTAACAATCCAATCTTGTTATTAATGTTTATTACGCAATATATGTTATTTTAGATACGTGGACGCCAGGTCCATGTTATCCAATATTCCAGAAAGTTTTAACCGGGCTGCCATAGTTTTGTTTCTGCAAGCATAAACGTATGGGTCCCATAGTTATCAAACCAATCTTCTTTTCCATGTGTTGTAAAAAAAGTAATCATGTTAGATTTACGAACATTTCACCACAAATATTTTAAATTAAAAAGACTTATGTCAAGCGCTGTAGTAAAATGAAGCTAAATTCCAAAACAGCCCGATTTAGTATTTCATGGCTTCGGGGGAATTCCCCTGGGTTTGGTAAATTTTTTGTTTTTAGATTAAAATCTGGGTCATGTTATCCAACAATTCTTAAAATTTTAATCCGATTTGACGACTCATTGTTGGAGATGTCGGCGCGCCATGCCATGCCTGTCGCAATCATGATTTAAGGACAAAATTCTTATTTTTTAGATTATTTCCCTAGGTATTTTTAGTATTTCTTTAAAGTGTTGAATCAGTTGCTAATGCACTTACATTCCACTAAAACTGATTTAAATTTGAGAAGCCGTTCAAGCGCTATGCCCGAAAAGAGCTATTTATTTAGGAAAAAAACGTTTTGATTTTTTACGTACTAGGGGAATTCCCCTGGATGTATTACCCAAAATTTTGGTTTTTGCATTTCTTGACCATATTGTCTAACAAATGACAAAGTTTCATTACGATTTCCTAAACCCTTCTGGTAGATTGTGAAGCCACAGGCCATAACTGTTACAATCGGGATTTAGGAACATATCTTTACTTTTAGGGTATTTCTCCGAGTAAATAATTTGTTTCTTCTCATTCGTAAAGCAATGGCTAGTACACACACATTTTACCAAATCTGATCAAACATTGGAACAGTCGTTCATGCGCTATGCCCAAAAAAGCTAAATTTTTAGAAAAAAATACCGTTTTGGTTTTTTACCTCCCTGGGGAATCCCCCTCAATAAATTACCTAAAATTTTGGTTTCTGCATATCTAGACAATGTGCGCTAACAAATGTCAAAGATTCATTGCGATTCCATTATCCTTTCTGGTAGATGTCGGAGCCACAAGCCATGCATGTCACAATCATGATTTGAGAACAAAATCTTATTTTTAGGGTATTTCCCTGGGTAAATTTTTATTTCTTCAAAATGTTATATCATTGGCTAATGTTGGTTACATTTTACCAAATCTAATTAAATGGGAGTAGCCGTTCAAGCGCTATGCCCAAAAAGGCTAATTTTTTTAGAAAAAAAATACCGTTTTGGTTTTTCACCTCCCAGGGGAATCCCTCTCGATAAATTGCCTAAAATTTTAGTTTCTGCATATCTAGACCATGTGCGCTAAGAAATGTCAAAGATTCATTTCAATTCCATTACCCCTTCTGATAGATGTCGGAGCCACAAGCCATGCATGTCACAATCATGATTTGAGAACAAAATCTTATTTTTTAGGGTATTTCCCTAGGTAATTTTTTTATTTCTTCAAAGAGTTATATCATTGGCTAATGTTGGTTACATTTTACCTAATCTAATTAAAATTGGAGTAGCCGTTCAAGCGCTATGCTCAAAAAAGCTATTTTTTTAGAAAAAAATACCGTTTTGGTTTTTTACCTCTCGGGGGAATCCCCGTCAATAAATTACCTAAAATTTTGGTTTCGTGCATATTCTAGACCCATGTGCGCTAACAAATGTCAAAGTTTCATTACGATTGCATTACCCCTTCTGGTAGATGTCGGAGCCACAAGCCTTGCCTGTCAAACCTTTGACGAAAAAAAAAAAAGAAAAAAAAAAACGGACAAAAACAATATGTGTCCCATTTTTCCAAATGGGACCCATAACTAGGCCCATAATTAATACCTTAAATAAAGAGCAGTTAGGGAATAATTATCTGACATTCTTACTTTGGAAAACATAAATATCTAAATAAAATCCAATTATGAAACATATCAATATACCGTAAAACTTCGGTTTGAGCACAGTACAATAATTTTAACCCTTTACCTATAGTAGCCATCTATTAGACTTAGAGGGTGGTGTTCTAAGACTAGAGGATGGTGCTCTATTTTTGGACTAGATTGCTCATAACTGATTATTTTGTTGATTTTGAACAGGTTCGCCAGTTTCAAAGCGTATGCAGTATATGGCTACGCCGTATTCTTCTATATTCCGATGGTTCTTATCTTGCTTTTCTCCATTGGGGTAACGGTGGTTATACATTATCGACGGTTCAAACGCCAAACACGTAAGAGTAATAAACAGTATGTTTTACAGTTTTTAGTAAACCCTATAGGCCAGTGGTTCTCAACCTTTTTTGCTGTTGTATGCCTCCCTTTGCGGATATTGAATCTGTTTATTCCTCCCCTACCGTATAAAGTATAAAGTACCAACAAATAAAGTATAAAGTACCAACAAATACAGTCACTAATACACGAAATATAGAAATAAATATTCAAAGATGCATTTATTCGAACTGCATAATGGAACGAAACTGATCGCAAGCTTTAGTCGGCGGTGTGCTTGGGCAAGGCACCTGCCGGACTTTGCATAAACCTGATGTAGTATTGGGTTCTTTCCAAAATTGAATAAACTTCTTTTAATCATAAACAACACACTGCAATAGCTCCTTTGAATGATGGTCGCAAGGTGATCTGACGATCAACCGTGTGAGAACTTCTTGTGCGTTTTCACGGGGATAAACATGAATATCCTATCCTATGTTCATGTAGCGTATATGGTAATAAGAATTTATAAAAAAAACAGACCAGGTGTACAAACATATCTAGTAGTCAATCACCTGTTGGCTTTTTTATTTTTTGTTGGCTACTTAAACACTCACTAAATTTAGTCGATGGCCAGCGGGCAGAAAGTGAAATCGGTTGGGTCGCTGAATCTCGCAGACGTCGTAAGGAACGCCAAGCAATTCTTCAACTTTACCTCATCGTTGGCTCTTTTATGTTGGGATACATCCCACACACAGGTGGGGAATTTGAGAGATTCTGAGAGAATTAAATAATGGGTTCGAAACTTAGACTGCGCTCAAAAAATTTAAAAAAAATGTTAAACGTCTTGAGTAACAATACAAAAACAGAAAAATACAACAAAACAAACCATAGTCAAAAATAGTAAAGGAAAAGATAGGATATTCATGTTTATCGCCGTGAATAGGTAAACGTAAGGGGGGTTAACACATGGACAATCGTCAGATCACCTTGCTGGTAAAGCAATATTACGATAAAATTGCAATAAAATAGTTATGTTTAATTTGACAAAATACTTCTTTCTTAGTGGTTATAGCCCGGACTCGGTGGATTAGTGGGTTCTTGTAAAAGTGTGGGGACGTCTTATCGCAATAGCCTACATTAGATTCGGTAATCCATAGGTGAGGCAAGGTAGTCTGATGGTTACCCGTATAAGAATGTTAACTTGTGTACGGTCGTGTGGCCGAGTGGTTAGCGCGACCGGTATATACATATACCTACTCATATATATAAAAACGGCCCAAGTGGCGTCCCCATCTTTGGTTCGAAACTTGTATCGGTAAAACAAGAATGTTTACTTGCGTATCCGCAAGCTATCTGACGATTGACGTGTGAATTTTTCATTCACAGCGAGTCAAGTATCCTATATCCCATCCTAGCACATCTGTTTGTCCTAACTGTACTAAGTAAAGTATTCTGTGCCGTGTGTTGAAACCAATTCATTCCAGCTTACCATATTTACGCCACGACTACGAAGGCGACAACTCACCAGGATGAGGTAGACCACTGGTGGTTCGGAATGCTGGAATACTGGAGTCTCCGTTTCAGCGAATGCCTCAACCCAATCTTCTATAACCTGGCTTCAACGTAGGTTTGCGTAAACAATAAAACTGTGGACCCATTGTTGAAAGTAGGGCCGATTAGCTGGATGGTTTAGTGCGTTGCCTTTTAAAAACTAACCCGAAAGGTTAAAAACTTATCACTAGCTAGTCAGATTGTGTCCTTGGGCAAGGCACTTTACGGAGATTGCGTGAACCCAGTAGACCGCTGGGTTTTCCACACTGCAATAGCTCGGGTAACCCGGCGGTGGGTGCGCAGATGATATGACGAATTGCGATGCCCGTGTGTTAACGCTACTCTTGCGTTTTCCATTAACGAGGATAAACATGAATATTTTATTAGGTGCTAATAATCCGGTAGTTATACTGCCGGAGATTTCGGCCATACGACTGTTCTCCTTCTTCCAGTGTTGCCCCTAATATTACAACATTCCTCCAAATTGTATAGCAAGATGCGGGCAGAAACAAAGATCGCCCTGAGAAAGATGTGCCGATGCATCAGAACAAAACAGCCCAAGATGCAGAACGAAACAGCCCTTCATCTTGACCAGCCATCGCTCGCCACAGTTACCAATGCGAAAGTATGCCCGGCTAAAGCGGACGAACAATTGTAATTTAATCTACAAGCTACGAATGCTGGATAACCATGTTTTAAAACTGTCAAAAATGTCGCGGATAAATGAGGTTTTATTTTTATTTTGTATATAATTTTAAAACAATAAAAAATCGTGCCAGGGGAACGCTCGTTTGGATATACTAGAATCGATAGATCGACCGGTTAGCCTTGTGGATTTGTGCGTCGCCTTTCAGTCGAACGGTTATAAGTTGGAAACTGGTCGCTGTGTTATTGGGCAAGGCATTTAACGGACATTTTCTAACAGCAATGATGGCTATCCAATTAAAGGAATGTGTTAACTGTACACAACCCACTGCAATAATTGCGGTAAACCGACGGTGGGCGCGAGGTAATCTGAAGCTATGTTATAACCTTCCTTGCGTTTTCTTATTTACATGGATAAACGCGACTAACCGAATCATATTTTAGAACACGTGAAATTCAAAACCTCAATTTTCCGTTACATCAATGTAATGTTCTAAATATCATGACTTTAAAAGCGTTACTATTGCTCTGCGAGATAACAAAGGTTGAAGTTAATATGGGGCTATAAAAGTATAGAATTAAATTTTAATACAAAAGGTTGCCTTTACTCTTATACTAAGGATAGCTTAATATATATAGAAGAAAAGGGCACAATTAATTTTAAATTCACTTGCAACAGATTATTAGCAAATCTTTAAGTGCCATTAAAGAGAAATCACTTTAGATACGAGTTTCACTTGATTTTGATGGAAATATTGAGGCATCCATTGCACAAGATAGTTGGAATGATTTAAAGTAATTTAGGAGTAAAATATAAAATATCGACAGTTTTTCTTGAGTCTAGTAATCGTCCTGAAAAAAAAACAAAAGATGTTTGTAGCAAGGAATAAATGATTTAAGCTGGTTGTACCAAGTTATAAAATAAATCGGGATTTAATTATTATTTATGTTTTATTTTCGTGAATGGGAAAACGTAAGGGGCGTTAACACACGTCCAAATCGTCAGATCACCTCGTGCCCGCCGTCGGATTGCCGGAGCTATTGCAATGTGTTGTATATGATAGACACGTTCCTTCAGTTTGATATAACCCACTAATCCATTGTGTTCAGGTTTTGTCCTAAGTGCCTTGCCCAAGGACACAAAAACACAATCGACTACGAGATGACCAGTTTCGATACCATAACCTTTTGGCTAAAGAATAATGTATGTACTGATCCACCTATCTATGTACGGCTGGACATATATGGCGATCAACAGTGTCTTAAAAACTTGAATTAGAAAATAATATAATACTAAAGTAAGCAAGAACAATGACACTTAAATGGCGATGTTTGGAAATATGCTTTTAAAGTAATAAATCCCGACTAGCCACATTTGATTGCCTGGATATCATGATTAATCGGATATTAATCACGTGATTTATACCGAATATCACGATAAAAATATATTAATCTTATAATAAATCGGTGAATATCATGTTAGGATAAATTAAATCATATGATAGATCATGATTCACGACATGATGATCTTACCCATTCTTCCTCGTCCACCCCTTCCATGGTATCTTGCTCCAATTCCTTATCAAGGTCGAGTTTATTCGACATGGCAGATAGCAACTGTGGGATATGAGGGAACTTAAAACACTTGGCTTCACTGTGGCAATCCACAGAATAGTTAAGTTTTTTTTCTTCTTTTTTTATGTACGGTCGTGTGGCCGAATGGTTGATGCGACCGATACATTACCGTCTCTATACAAAAAACGGTCCATAAAGGGCTCGATATTTGGCTTAGTAAAAAATTTTTTTTTTTTGGTATGCTCAGTTTCGATCCCAGGATGGGCTTGTCACTCAGTCCGTTTTTTAGAAAAGGAATTGGTATACGAATCGGTTGCGTTAACCATACGGCCACACGACCGTTACCTAAGGTTTGTACCCACGCATTAATTGTCAGATTACCTCGATACCACCATCTGGTTACCAGAGCTATTGCAGTGTGTTAAATAGAGTGAATTGCTACAGTTTTCAAACCATTAACCCAGTGTATCTTGCTTAAAGACCGTCTTCAACTAGCGTCCGGTTTCGATTAACCATTCCGCTACACGACTGTACTCGGCCATGGTAATATTCTCGGCCAATTAGCTCAATGGGTTAGTGCTTACACTAACAGTCGAAAGGTTGTAGGATTAAACATAGTCGCTAGCTAGGCGGTTATGTCTTTGCCAAGCCACAAGAAGGTTGTCGATCCATATTTTTTTATCGATTCAAATTACCTCCTCTTTTTTCTCTTCGTCAGTCTTGTAAGTTTCCGCGTTGTACGATTCGTACTTCTTCGTTTTCGGTGCTTCTTTCGGAGCTTCGCTTACTACAAAATAACTTACTATGTGAATGGCTCTCTAATACAGTTTGTCTTTATTCTAGCATATTCATGTTTATTCCCGTGACAGGGAAAACGCAATGTACTAACCCACTTAGCTGTTTGGAGGAACCCCACTTTCCAAAACAGTTGGAAAAACCGAAAAATATGTATTTTTTATATCACAAACAAACTTACACCCAGTTCGAGTTTTTGAATAAGTGATTAAAGCTTATTGGATATTGCTGCTGGTAATTTAAACGGTTACCAGAAGATTTAAACTGCAGTAGACAATGAATAAACAAGGACAAGGTAATCAGATCTCCAAAGTTACGTCCGTGCCAATACCAAAAGTTTTATTTTTTTAGATTTTTTTCCTTGCATTTTTTGTTAAAAAATATCAAAAAAGGAATACATTTTTTTATGTGTAAACTGTGAAGTATATGGTACAAAATACAAAGCATAATGTATCCATCACAGCTTACATGGTTTCATGTCGCTCGGGCGCAAAGATATTCTCGTTGCTTGTTTATTATCTCCATCCAGCCATTGTTGTGATGTCATAGAGGGCTTTGTAAGGTCGCGCGTGTCAGGAAAGATGTCGTCTTGAAAGTATTCCATCTGTAGAGAAGTTTGGGTGGTTGGTTTGTGGAAGAAATTGAATCTTAGTATTGTCCGGCCGATTAGCTTGGGGGTTTAGTGTTTCGGCTTCCGGTTGAAAGGTTTTAAGATCGAAACTGATATTCAGCTAATCCGTTATGTCCTTTGGCAAGGTACTGGTTGGTATTGGTATGGCCGAGTGAATTAATGGGTCCACTAAAACTAATGAAACGTCTTAATAGTATACAACACACTGCAATAGCTCTGATAACCCGACGGTGGGTGCGAGGTGATCTGACGATTATCAGTGAGATAACGCCACTTAATCATTGACAAGGTTATCTGAAAATACCCGTGTGATAACTCTACTACGTATTCCCCTATGCAGGGATAAAACATGATTATTGTAAGCAAAATATTTCTACAAGCACAATATAAATTTTAAAACATGAATATTATAAGCAAAATATTTCTACAAGCACAATCTAAATTTTAAAACATAAATATTATAAGCAAAATATTTCTACAAGCACATTTTAAATTTTAAAACATGAATGTCTATTAATCTATTTACAACTTACCTTCACTCGTGGTACCTTGAACGACACGGGTTCCAACGACGTTTTTTTAAGGCACCAGGCTCGAGCGAATTCCACCTTGCGAGGATCGCAGTTTTGCTTTGGAAGAAATGAGAAGCTCTGGTGTGGCTGGTCGTTCGTGAATGTATTGAGCCCAGTGAGATAGGGATCTTCTGTTGACACCTCAAACGAGTATACTGTGGTATCACCCTGGAACAGTTTTTGTTTAGTTAATTTGTTTTGTTTTATTTTAATGTAAAAAATATAATTAAAAGAACACCACTTAGATTACCTTGTTTGGTTAGTGATAAGTTTTTCAGCCAAAGATTTGATTAATTTTTTTGTCACCGTAAACAATATAATTAAAAAACACCACTTAGAACTGTTTGACAGATTACTTTGCTGGGTTGATGCTATACGCATTTTAGCCAAATATATGGTTTAAAATTGGTCGCTAGCTAGTCGATTGTGGCCTTATGCAAGCCACTTAACCGACATTGCCTGAACTTAGTGGATTAGTTCTACCAAATTAAAGGAACGTCTAAATCATACACAACACACATATCCTACATTCCATCATAGAGCCACACCACGAAGACAAACCCACCTTCCCAGTAGCAAAGCAAACGTTGGAATCTTCATCATAGAAAAGAACCAGAGTTGAGGGCGACGCTCCTAGTTCTATGTCTTCTATTTTGCCTCCGTCGAGATGAGCGACGTTGTACACGGCGATTTGCCGGTTACCATTTCTGTATGTTGTAACATGCGTTTTGAGAATTTTATATTTATGTTTTATCATCGTGAATGGGGAAACGCAAGAGGGGTTATTTCACGGGAAATTATTAAATTACTTTGTGAATACGTAAGGGGGCGTTATCCCACTGGTAATCGTCATATTACCTCGCGCCCACCGTTGGGTTACCGGAACTATTGCAGTGTGTCGTGTATTATTGAGATGTTTCCTCAATTTGGGTAGAATCTATTAATTCACTGGGTTCAGGCAATGTTCGCCAAGTGCCTTATACATAAGGATAAACCTAACTAGCTTATGTTTTTTTCCCACAACCTTTCAGCTAAAAGGCGACGCATTAATCCAGGGGTGGGCAACTTCTATTGTGGGCGGGGCAGATGTGGGAAAATGAAGTTCTTGGTGTGCCAGAATATTACATAAATAGTATTCAATATCTTAACTACAGGTAACTACAGGGTAAGATACAGTCTCTCAAAACCCATTTCGGGCCGTATGTTGCCCATGCCCGCATTAATCCATCTATACATTAAGTACTATTGGGAGTTGAGTGAAATAAAACGTGAAGGATACGTACTTGCTGAAGCCTGAAGAAAGAAGCATTTGATCCCCACATGTCCACACAATGCGGCCGCCACGACTGCCTTCTGGACCCGTCGTCACCTGCATTCACTCAGTCTTAATCATACAAGATGAATGGAAAACACCGACTTTTCTAACCAAACCTGACTTCGTTAACCAAACGACTCATTTAAACACACTTTTTTAGCCATAGCGACTTTTACAACTACATTGACTTTTTAACTACAGTTTTTTAAAACACCAACTTTTTAATCACACCGACTTTTAACCACACTTTTTAAACACACTTTTTAACCACCTTTTTTAACCACACCTTTTAACCACACTTTTTAACCACACTTTTTAACCACACTTTTTACCCACACTTTTTAACCACACTTTTTAACCACACTTTTTAACCACACTTTTTAACCACACTTTTTAACCACACTTTTTAACCACACTTTTTAACCACACTTTTTAACCACACTTTTTTAACCACACTTTTAACCATACTGACTTTTTTAACCATATTTTTATAACCACATCGAACTTTTTAACTCTACTTTTTTAACCACACATCTACATTTAAAACCTAATATTAACCACACAAGATATACGCGAAAAAAAAATCGAAAATTTTAGAGAAAATTTTACCTTGATGGGGTCAGTTGAGATCCTGAGTTCGAAGATTCTAATCTTGCTATCCTTGCACATGGATGCGATGTATTTTCCATCGGAACTCCATGCAAAATGAAGAATTTCATCCTCGTGACCGGACAGGGTGATGCACTGAAATGTGGAATTTTTGATTCGTGTAAAAAAATATTGAGGTACTCTAAAAAGGGGTACTGTAAAAAATAAAACTGAACATTTAAAACTCTATGAAATAATTGTAAATTGCGGTATTAGTTATGCAAGGATACAGTCGGATTGTAAATTGCGGTATAAGTGTATAGAGGTTTACAGTCGGATATGTTGTTTATTTCCATACAAAAACACAGGTATCAAGCTAATAGAGCGAAGGCACAGTTCTATATATAAAACAATCAATATTTATGAAAAATAATAACAGTCGCATATAAGTAAAACAAACAGTTATAAATTGATGGAATATTAACCAGAAGCTATTTTTTATCAAGTCAGCTAGCAGTCTAGGTGCTGAATGGTGTGTGATCATAGTTAAACCCACATGAATTTGCAACATCAGGTAATGAATACAACCTAATCATAGAGCCATCACATATTAAAGAGCTTTATGGATAACAGAAACTAGATATGCTGAACGGTGTTTGATTCTGTCAAACGCATGTAAATTTGCTCCATTAGGTTATGGATAATTTTGATGAACAGATAAAGAGTTTCCTAGGGTTCAAGATAGATTTCCATATGAATAAAACATTTCACCACATTCATACAGACATTTCGTTTTGCTTTTGTTTATGTTGCATTATGTTAGTACATTTGTATAAGGCAACATCTGTAAAGGCTTTTTTAACAAAAAAACGGGAACCGGTAGCAGCTGGTTTTGATCCAACAAATATCCGGTTAACAGTCCAACGCTCTACCACTGAGCTATACAGCAAGGGCAAGTTATATCCTCAACCTCCCACCTTTTCCTGAGTATCAAGATCCCAGATGATTATTGTGGAATCTGTGGATGCAGATGCGAGTATCCCGGATGCAAGAGGATGGAACTGGAGGCAAATGATCTTGTTGTGGTGTCCTAGGAGGAAAAATAAAGTAAAAATGAGTACCAAATGGTATCTTGACACAAAACTAAATACTTAATCTTTTGACATAATACATAATACTAAATACTAAATAAATACTAAAAAAATATAAGATAAAAACTGATATCAAATTCTTTCCTGCCTCAATCCCCAGCAAGAGTTAAAATAAGGACACATTAGCATAATATGAAAACAAAATCTTGTAAAAAATTTAAAAAAAGTAAGGTAAAAATGGGTACTAATTAGGGTTTTATAAGTACAAAATATTTACCAGAACACACAATACTAAATTGTATCTTGTGACTTCAAAATCTCAACTAACGCATTCCATTGCTTATATATCAAAAATTTTGAATAACAAACGCTCATTCAAAAAGTCTTTTTACGTTTATTAGGTTCTTCAAACACAAGTATTCAAACACTTAATTTTTGCCATCATGTTGTGCTTATTAACTTACAAATGTACACTTCTTTTTGGAATTTGAATTCACCTGAGAGAGAAAATGATGCGTCGGACGCAACTTCTTTAAGTCCACCTTTCGGTATATCCCACACCTTTATAGCAGCATTTTCAAGCCCCACTGCCAATCGTAGTGGGTTAAACGGGTCCCACCTCATATCAGTGATGGCTGAAGTATTTTGCACGCTAGGTGGGCTGGTTGTGGGTAGTCGGCCGACTTTCGACAACTGTGGGTCAAAAGAGTTTGGTCGTTTAGTTTAGCGCGAACGATAGTTTTACCGACTACTATACAAAAACGGTCCTAGTGCCGAGTCCATCATGGTTTCAAAACTTGGCCCGGTTAAAAAAAATGTGGGTTAAAAGCTTGTGTGACCGAATGATTAACATGGCCGATACGTACATAAATTATATACAAAAAACTTTCGTAGTAACAAGCTGTAATGGGCTGTGTTCTTGGGAAAAAAAAGATTTAGAACAATATTGTACAGTCGTGTGACTGGATAGGATAGGATATTCATCTTTATCCCC
>CH002768.1:375785-476547 GCA_000149265.1 Ciona savignyi
TTTTGAGTGATTGACCTAAGGGGGAATTGCTCCAAGAAATACGTTTTCAAGTTTAAAGATGTAAAACACGCCGGCTAATCAGTGTTTTCCGGGTCATTAGACATTTTTTTGCTAAGAAGGGGAAGGGGGCAAAATACTGTCTGTTTTCATTTTGGTTTTAATTCAAGTGCAAACACATGTCAGTGATGCCCGATTTTAAACGAAACAACCCTTAATAATGCATGCAACCATTTCACAAGTAGGTTAGAACAACACTGCGCAGAAAATCTTGGGCTGGGCGATTTGAAACAAGCTAGTATTACCCTGTGTAATGCATTCTGTGCCATCCACGAATTCCAGTATTGAGAGTGAGCATTCTCCCTAGGAAGCAAAATAAAGGTTGGATGGTTGTGGAGGCGATAAACATGGACAACAATACACTCACCAAGATTTTAGAACTTTTCATAAATGTTTCTTATGATTACACTTATGACTATTGGGGAATACTAAAACGGGAGGAAATAGGAAAAGATGGAAGGAGGGAAGCTGCTAACAAAATTTGACTAATTCCAACCACAAAACACTAATCTAAACCCCAGAACTTACCCTGATTCTAAAGCCCAAAAAGTTTACTATTTTTATCGTGCAGTTTCCCTCATTACCTCTTTCCCCCATTTAGTTTTCCCCAATACCCATATGTTAAAACATAAGTATGGAAATTTCTAGAAAAATATTGGGATATTAATACATTGAATGTTACCTTCCCCGCGGCAAACAGCAATTTAGCGTCGACATCATAGAAAGGCATCAGTACCCTGCAAAATGATGGGATTAAACGGTCTGTTGGCGAGTTCGGAAAGGGTGGTCCGTCGCTTGCTCATTTTAAGGCAATTACGTGTTTGGCACGCGCGCGATTTGCAATTAAAGTTGTTAAGGCTAAAAACAGAACTTTTAGACAAAGCTGCCTTTAACCCTGGGCGAAGTAACTCGCTTTAAAGTGGAAAAAATCCACGGAAACTTGAAGGTAAACGCAGTAATGGCGAAAAGACGGCGCCGTGTATAGAACAGATTCGATTAGAGGCGATTCGTCAATTTTGATGGAACGTTCCGACTTGGCATTCCTGCGTGATAGCCCGGGCACCTTGAACAAGTTAATGGACCTACTGGTGCGGAAACGTAACACCTTCCTCTAACGAAAAGGGATCGTCGTCGCTGCTTGTAATTTTCGCTTTTTTATACGCTTCGAATGAAATTGCGGTCGAATCAAAAACGTCGGAACAAGGATTTTCAATACAGCGAGCGAATCAAACTTGGCACAGCGCCAGGTATTGCATTAACATTTTCATTTGATCCGCTAGCACACTTTTAATCTATTGTATGCAAAATAACTGATGATAAATTGTGTTTTTTTTTAAATCCTAGCATTTTTAACTATGAACCGATAAATAAAACTAATTTTAAATAGAATTTAAGATTTTTATGAACGGTCGAACCTCAGACCGACAAAAAGATTTCCCGAATACGCTGTTAGAGAAATCCACAATCAAGACACGCTGAGTCTACGGTGTGCTAGATTGATTGATCTACAAGAGAAGCCAATATGGGTTGAGGATGCACTTGATCATTACAGTGGAAACGTATATGCTTGATTGTTTTAATAAACTGATTCTTTAAAAATATAAGATTTTCCAAATACTCTGGCGTGTTACTTCCACTTTTTTCCACTTCCCGCTGAACTTTATAGAGAAATCCAAAACCAAGGCGTGTCGCTTTTGGGGATATCAGAGAGAGAATTTCTTTAAGGAGAAATATTCAGAGAAATGTATCAGAGAAATCCAAAAATCCGAACCTAGGCGTGTCGCTTTTTGGGATATCAGAGAAATTTAAGACGCGTTAACTTTGTGCCAGGTGCTTTGTAATCGGACGCTTACAATCTGTACCTGTGTATCTGCGGTGTCGGGTGACGCTTTGGGTGCGCTGAGGGGGTTTTATGGGTCAGTGCGACTACAATTGAGGGTCGGCGATTACGCCGGGGCTAAGGGTTTCGGGTTACAAGATACCCTCTGCCTGTCCAGTCACGTGCCGTCACGGGCTAGTGATTTCATTCTCGGTGTTTGGTTTCACGGAGCGCTGGGCGACGGAAGACCGGCTGTCACGCATGAATGAGTGCTGGGTTACGCATGAATGAGCGCTGGGTCACGCATGGTCAGTCACTGTTGGTTTAGCGCCAACAAAAGTGACTTGTAGTCTCTATGTGTTTGATCCAGTGCTGAGAAATTATGAATGTCATTTAAACGAGTCGGTAATGCGACCGAATAACGGACCGATACATATACCGAATTTATATAAAAACGGACTTAGTGACGGCCTCGACATGGGTTCGAAAATAAGTCCAGTTCAAAAAATTGCGAATACACGTATTCTTTGTACGCGTCTATTGAAGTCTACCGGTCATAATATGACGATTTTGAATTGTTGACAGATACTAAAATGGATGACATATGGTAAAAACTGACGAGGCGATTACGTTGGTCCATTGTTGCTGAAGGGTTTACCCTACGGACCTGACCATGCCGTGCATACTTGGTCTAGGGAGGTTAACCGACTACTGCGGAAATGGACGTCGAAAACCCGTCCACCGTCTGTTTGATAACAATACTCCAAATTCGGCGACCTGCTTTCGCTTGGTGACCGTATTTACGCGCGTGTTTCAACACGAATTCGCTTTCTTTGGTTGAGTTCATCACGTCCCAGCGCCGTCATGCTGACGGTTGAGACGTTTACACAGCTAGTCGTTTAGAACGAAGATATTCGGCCGCTGTTTTGCGCTTTCCGTTTCGAGCGAAGTGTTGATAGTTACAGGAAAAACAAAGAGGCGGAAAACGGCCGTTTTGATCGTGCAGTCGTTAAACTTTCGCCTTTGTGCCTACGAACCGAATATTTTCCCTTTTCCAACCTATGAATCAATTACTTCAAAAGGCCGTGTCATTTGGCAACGTATTGGCCACTAATATAGGCGCGCGGAGATTTAATGGCCACTTTCGAACAAAGAATTTTCATTTAACTACCCACCCGCCGCACTGCCCCGGAAATAATTACGTCGTGTGATCAAATCCGTGATAAAATCGATGCTGACGGAATTAGGGTTTAAGTAAACCGGCGAAAACCTCGCAGCTGCGAATTCCTGTTGACCTGACGGACAAAGACGGAGGTGTCGCAACGTCGCAACGCACACCTGTGGAAGTGATAGACTTCATTGTTTGGTCCGTTTTTGTTTGTTTTCCTGTTTATTGTTTACGTCTTTGTTGTAATCCCGATTGTAATCCACGCAAACCACAACTACGTGTCAACATAAATAAACTTAAACGAATGCATCCGTTTTGATCCGTTCAGCATGTAGACCAGTAATTCAATGTGTATTCTATTTGAATAAGAAACTGACGATAGCCATTATGGTGAAATCTATTTATGTATATTTTAATTTAGAATATTGTGGTGATTTTTGCCTCCAAATACTGTTTTCACGATTTTGGATTGAAGTTGGCTAAAAAACAAGAATCCGTACAGTAACACTGGTGCCATAGAATGGTCAGATTTATGGACCAAATTACTATAATTCAACAGAGTTTTTGGACCAAATTACTATAATACAACACATAATGCACAACTCCAAATATTCAGACTGGGGAAAGTAGGTTTTCAGTGCCTAGCTGAAGTGTTTATTAGTTCGTGCAAAATAAAGCGACGTCAATTATCATTCCTACAAAAGCTTTAACTGTATCCAACGCTTAGCTGGATGATAATTTATGTTTGTTGATTCAAGTATGATCCCATATGAAACAAGGTGTCCGACGAAAGTGGGTCTGTGGAAACACGGCTTTGATGGGGCGACGGTTATTGTGCTTGGTCTGCCGCGCTAGACGCTGTTTTGGCGGAGTAAACGTCAACACGGTCACGCAAGATGACTTGGAAAAGGCAGCCTCAAGTTCAAAGGCAAATAAACAAAGCACTAGATCTTAAATGCTGAGTGCCGGGTAAGCATCTTTTGCGGACTGTTCGGCCTTGGATGTGCACCACTCGTTCTTAATTGAACAACACAGCCATAACAAATGGGAGTATTAATAAAATTAATGAGATTTTATTACCTATGGTCGAAAGTGCAAATTGTGTAAACAACTGGCAAATCAAGCAAACAACTTAAAAATTAGGTAAACAATCGGTGAAACTCTCGGGCGAAAAAGCGACATGTGAATAAAGGTTGGGTGACAAGGGTAGCCATCTATGTAAATTGCTGCCGTACCACTTTCGTGCGAGAAAACCAACAACAGAGTGATAGAGGCAGGTGCGAAAATGCTTCTGGTAGGGTTCGCAAGTCGGTCGTCTTACTAGTCGCCCACGCCTGTTTGTTTCGAAACCATGTCATTCGTGACGTCACAATGGGTGCCCAAGGCGGGCAGGAAAACACAGCAGATTGATGACGAATTCGGTTTAGTTCGTATTTTTAATTAACTTTATGTATGTATAGACATAAGGCGGTGGCTCTAAACCACCGTTTTTGTAGATGAAATATATGTTTGCTGTTTCAGACCAACATTTTAACCTTTTTTTAAGCATAGGACAAAATTACAGCTCGCTTTTTAAGATGTGTAACAAACAAAAAACAAATTGGTCAAACGCAGATAAGAAATTGCAACTTAAACACTCAATACTAAGTAAACAATTTTCATAAATGACATCGTTAGTAAAGTAACATTGACAAATTAATCAATTTCACTTAAACAGCATGTTGAGTTTTAATACTTGCAGAAACCAGCACAAATTGAAACTCCTTAATAAAAGTCGGATATAAATAGAAATGACGTAAAGTGGTAAAATAGGAGTGAACACTATTGATGCCGAACTACCAACCGCAAGCTAATATGAGGTAATTACGAACCCAGAACAACTAGGCTGTTACAATTTTTCATTCTTTCGGTTCTAAAACGAACAGTTGTTCTTAACAGATGATAGATTCGTTTAGCCGCGAAATGTTTTAGTGGTTTTGCTGAAAGGTTGTCTAAAAATATCGAAGGATTTAACTGTAATTCCAACGGATATCGATTTGTGCGGCAATACATCTAGAAGGAAATTAGGCTGAAAACTCGAGTTAATTTTGTGCTTTTTAGCCTAACAAAGCACTTGAAAACATTGTTTTTTAAAAAAAATAAACAATTAATAAAAAAAAATACAATATAGAATATAATTTCCCAAATTTTAAACAAATTTGAAACACTAAAACTCAGTAAAGTCATGCCAAGTCCCATTTGGAAACCGGCAACACTGGCGTTCCAAAAATAGTGTTGGGAAACACTGACACGCAGACTTTCCCTGTTATGGATTGCATTGACAGATATAATCTTAAGCAGACCTCATTTCAATCCTCGATGACGTATCCACTTACATGGTTCCATGACGTCATTAATAATCGACGATAACATATCCTAAACATTATCTGAAGGATCAAACGTAGAATTTTAAAAGCTGAATTGAATTTTCCTAAGGAACTACTTAAATTTAATATTTCAAGAGATGTAGTGTTTGATACATATTCAGAAACAAATATATATAGTATTTTAATATGCTATATTAGCCTTTTAAATTTTGGCCCCGACAATGCAAAATATGTTATGCATTATCCTACGAAATGTATCAGTATTAAATGATATTCCAAAACTACTCAATGTGTAAACTGAAATCGTAGAGCTAATATTGTATTTTGAAGTGCTATAACAGCCGTATGTAGTTTTGCTTGCTCCGACATGTATTAGATTTCGGAGTCGTATGCATGATATTGTAAAGAGTAAAATGACTTTCCAAAAACATTCAATGTATAAGGCAATGTATTAGCCTTGTTTTTGTCCAAACTTATAATTTTATGCATTATACGACAAAGGAAATGTAAGCTATACGGATAAGTATAGGTGTCGAAATTGCTATGATGGGGGTAATAAAGGAGAAAAAACAAAACCTTTTTACGTGTTATTTTCACTGGCGAAAAATATAGTCGAAGATGTTAATACCCTGCCAACGTTAACCTTTAAAGGTCCATCAACCTTTACCATTGTCCCAAAGTGGATGTGGGTATCAAAATCAAAGAATTGGCTCGTAAATAACGAAAAGTGCGACCATATGTCTAAGCCGAAGTTTCAATCGCCTCAAAAAAAAGAAAAACGACGTATAAAGCAATGATGCGCCCATGGGAATAGCGGATAGCAACATGAATATTCGGAAACCGTTCAATCTGGGGGGATAAACTGGAAAGGTCAACGCACGGTGAAAAACAAAAAGTTTAAATGATTGATTTTGCCATTTTGATCAAAAATCATCCAATAAAAGCTGATCTATTGTAAACAAGGCTTTAAAAGTTTTTTTTAACAAGCTACTAAAGAATCTTGAGTTTTTTAACAAACAACTAAAGATTTTAAGAAATGGCTAAAGATTCTAAACGGCTAAAACTCAATGAAATTTCCGTATGAACCCAGGTTTTCGGTATCATGATGACTCGTTGTTATTTCGGATGAGACGTGGTATCGCTCAGCGTGGTATCAAGAGCACGCGTGGTGCAGCTGGAAAAACTTTCCGCTCATTGGATCTTAGCGACGAAGACAAACGACATGCGCGGCGTCACCTTTATGACGTCATGGACTTTCAGTGGACGCTGTCCCGGTGTCGTTTTGGTTCCATCGTTCATTATATGGGAGTCTAAACGGGGCAATTAAAGGGGGGGGGGTAATGTACAGCGCTGAAATTTCGAATCCTAACGTACGCTAGTGCGACCGAATGGTTAACGCAAACAATACATGTGCTGATTACACAAAAACTGTGGGGGGCACATCATGGGTTCGAAACCTAGCCTGGAACATGCCAGTGGAAAACACCAATGAGAGGGAAAGAGCAAAGGAGACAAATTTCACACTAATACTATGCAAACTTATACTAACCCTGCACTAATCTTAACTCCAGTCCCAGCACTAATATCAACCCCAGAACTTACCCCAACACCGTAATACCTACCCTAACCTCTAACATTCAAATATTTATTTTAATGTGCAGTTTCCCTATTTTATAATTCTCCAATGTAGCTTAATTAGTGTGTTAGGGTTTGATCAGGGTTAGAATTCCTTTCCATAGTTTTAGTAAGTAGGTGAATGGTTATCCTCTCATTTTTTCCAATGCCGCTTGAATCAAGAAGAGGAATGTAGTGCGGATGCAATCCTCGCGAGCTGCGGTCAGATTAACGACGTTAAATAACTAGCACCGTGCGGGGGGGCGGAGGATTGTACCAACAACACGGTCGGGGTTGGGGAAAGTGAACGGCGAAGAGATCAGGCTTTCATCGACGTCCATTGTCGTAGTGGGGCTTGTGTTGATAGACGTGGCGTGCCGGGATCCGAGCATAGGCCGCTTAGCTCCACGCGATGACGGGCAGGATGGGGCGAGGGTCACTGGCTGTGAGTGGTGTGGGTAATTGGGAGCGGTTCGAGGACGTACGGAACGCGCGGACGATGCAACCGAAATACCGAACTCTGGAGATTACACGTAGCGTTTATCTTGAGATATGACGCAAGGCGCTAAAACAACAAGATTTCGTTTGAGCTGAGTTACTACTAGACATGCCGCCGCTGTAGGTGGTCTGGAAGCTTAAGAGGTCGGGAAAATCAAGTCTTGAAGCCGGTTTTTTTTTGTCACACGCGCCTGTAGGTATTCAGTATTGGGAACTTGGACTTTGAAAAACGCAAGGTCATCACGCCACCAGATCTGACTTTCCAGCAACGCAGCGGGCTTGAACGAGACACGAAAATTTATCCGAACAACAACACCCTACGTGGGAGGCCTAGTCCGCTCTGATATTTACATTACTTCGATGCGGAGATATGCTAATTATCGTTCTGCATTCAAAACATACTGATACTACGAGTATTACAGATTAACCTGAAAGTGCAATGTGTCTGTAGACTCACTATTGCATGAAAAACAAATTGAAACAGTTAATCACGTTAAAGATAATATCCCAAAGTGTGGAATTTGTAAGCCTGTGTAGATTTAAACCATTAAAAAGGTAAATCATTTCTCAAGATTAGATCATTAATATATGCAAAGGTAACACCGGTTTTGTGGAAACAAATTAAAACATCACGTTTAGCATAATATCCAAAAGTGTGGAGTTTAAAGTCTATATATACATGTGAACCATTAAAATGGGTAAATAAATCATTTTTTTAAATCACTTTTTCAATGTACTTAAATGTAAAACCATTTTGGGGGTCGTTTTTGCAGTAATAAAGAAAACAGTTTAAATAAATTATAAATATGAAGCAGAATGAAGAGGAAAACTACAGTAGTTAAAACACTTTAGTTGAATATACATGACATAACAAGAAAAAACGAACAGTTTAAGGCGTGAGGAATTTAACCGCAAAACTAAGCTATATAATCACGTCGGCTGCATACACATGATATAACAAGCAAAAAACGTGCAATTTCGGCCATATAAGGACTCAACGGCAAAACTAGATGAGTTAAATTAAAACGCTGCATTCGAGGGTAGGGGAGCTGTTTTTGATGAAAGCGGCCGCGCGCGGTCCAGGGCTGTTGTGCTTATTGGCAGGTGCGGTGTGAGCTTTCAACGTCGAGAAAATTAAACTTTCTTGGAATGGAAAGCTGAGCGGTGATGATAAGCAGACCAACTTGAAGCGTCAACATAAACGCCGAACCAACAAAACCAACCCGTCGAGCACCGGGAGTTATATGAGCGTGCCGACATATTTAAGCATATGCTGTATATTAGCAACACAAAATGTAAGGGGAAAATTAAAAACAATAAAGCCAATATCAGAAAACCAAAATAGTGCACCGTATATTAATATACAGTGGAACTAATAAATTTAATACCACGTAAAACCACTGCCCAAAAATATTCGATGTCTTAAAAGCGTTTCGTTTTTAAGTTGGTATACATTAACTAAACCGTGTGTATTGTATACTAATATACAGTAAAACTAATAAAGTCAATACGATTAAAAAAATTATATTTTTTATTCGTTTGGCGAAATAACTGTTACCGTTCTTCGGTACAATTTAAAATCGAGTATGGAAAAAGATAAGTAGCTGAACATTTTGCAATACGCGATTATTCAATTATGTTGGCTTTGGTTTAATAGGTAACTAGTATACGATGCACACGATTTAGGTAATATACACCCATAAAGAAACCAACATACTTGAAAGCAAGAAACTATTCTATGTATTTAAAAAAGTTTAAAAGATAAAATAATTAGAAAGTAAAGAATTAAACCAGATTTAACGGGAAAACAAAAAGTTAACATTTAGTTTTGCCGATACCACACGTATTATTTCCGAATTCCGCCACGGATATTACAACGCTTTTTAATTTCCTTGGCCGATGAAATCGCCCACATTTGCGGGAATCAATCATTTTCACGCCTTTAGCTGAGAACGCTTTGAGATACCGGATCAATGACAACCACGACTTGAGTTAAGCGATAACCCGATCGTAAGATTGACAGTCGTGCGGCTCGTGCTTCGATTCGCGTTAACGCGATTGTCCTAAAGGTTTATTTGGACAAGGTGGCGTCCACCTTTGAAATGCCGATGAAATACGGTGAAAACTAGGCCAGAAACCAACGTTGTATTGTGGTGTTAGAGAAAAATACAATAGAAAATCCAAAACTTAACCATAGCCTGGACAGCAAACCCCACAAAAAGTGTCCTATTATTGAAAATAGGTAAAAACCACGTTGTATTGCAAGAAAACAAAGTAGAAAACACAAATTCTTTGAATAAAAAAACATACTAAAAATTGTTTTTTTATAAAACAAAATAGACAAAATTCACGTTCCATTGGGGTATTAGAAAAACCACAAAATTCAGCCGTTCTATGGATAGAAATATCCACAAAAATCACGTTCCATTGTCGTATTTGCCCGCCGAAGTATCAGGGCTTGCGTTTGTCTGGTTTGAATAGCTGGCCGTTGGATTACAATCGGATTAACCGACAGGCGCACGCGGTCTATGATAACAATTTGTTCGAGAACACGGGGCCACCATTGTGACGTCATGGATATGTGATTCTTGAAAGTCGGGCGACGGTGAATGGATGGACCGCTCTAATACATTAACGGATGTTTGTATATGGTCGGACGTGTATTACTCCCATGGTAATAGTAAGAGACGGTGAATTGGAGACTGCTTTGTTGATGCTGCTGTGTAGAGCCAACAGAACGGGAAGCACTTAAAAACACGTTAACGATTCCAACGTTCGACGCCTAGCTTGGCATCGAACCGAATCCCTTTAAGTCGTGTCGAGTTACCACTGGCACTGCCCTTGCTACGTCATCAAACGCACCGGAGCGTGACGTAACGCTGTTTTCTTATTGGATGAACAGACCCGCTGAGCGGAAGATTGAATGAAGATAATTTGGTGAAGGAGGTTCCATGTGAACTTAATGCGTGGAACATGAAGGGCTTAACACGGGGAAAACTAAAGGAGGAAAAAAGAAAAACTTCTCACTTAAATCAAGTTTAGTTCTTAAGGATTCATGTTAATGTTGGGATTAAAGGTAGGTATAGTTCTGGGGTTGAGATTTGTGTTTGTGACATGTTTAGAATTCGATATTATACTATTATTGAGTGTTCCTTCTCCCCCTTTTCCCTCCTTTTGGTATTGCCCTGAACACGGCGGCATATACGAAGGAATGGCGGTACACGGGCCATTGAGAAGCCGTGGGAACGACCGGTACGAACGGACCGGTTGGGTTACATCGGCGAAATCACTGGTTCACGGCCACTTAAAAGATTCCCTGGAAACTCGATTTGTTACTGTGCCTGGAACATTTGGATTGATTTAACGGTTGTCGGCAGTTCGCACACTGTTTTCCTCGAAGCATAACAATTTGATAACGAAAGCATAACAATTTGATATCACCAGACACTGCATAGCGAAAAAACGCGTGAAAGTCACCCTAATAATCGTTGTTATCGTGTTTTTCCTCTAAAAAGCGCAAAGCAGAACAATTTAACATCCAACCACGCATTGAATAATAGCCAAACCGTGTAAAAGTCACGCTAAAAATCGTCGAAACATCCACGGGGAAATGCAAGGATCGACTTCGCTCGGATTAAGAGATAATGCAGTTCCCACGCACATCCCTGGCTGGCTCGGTACAACTACACTTTCCCAGCTTCCAGCCACCGTCGAGGGAAATCAGCTTTTGCCGCCAAAAGCCGTCACGTGACTGATAGAGGCGAGCGAAAACATATAAACCCGATTAGGGAGGGAAGCTATGCGAGGGAGGTAATTTGCAACTTTATTAAAGTTATGATGGGCATGGGTATATATAGCTAAAGTATCTTTGTGCGTATTTTGTTGCTTTTTAATTTTCCTGGCTGTTTATTATGAACGTTTAAAATTACAGTCTTATATTCTGACATTTATGGAATAAAAAACAAACCTGGCATTTTATTACACAAACCGCATGTGTAAAGTTATCATAAGCAAGAGAATATATAGCGGAAGAATGCTCGTTCATATTTTGTTGCTTTTCCATTTTCTTCGCATTTTATTACTAACGTTTTAACGACGCTTTTATTCTGAAATTAATAGAATAATAACCAATCCTGGCGTTTCGAGAATAAAAATCAATCACCATCGTGTATTATTAAAACTGTGTAGCATTTTAAACATGTAAACGTTTTAAAATTACTTTTTACGACAAAAATTCAAAAATTACTTTATAAGACATAGCGCCATGTCATAGAGGAAAACTTACAAACAAAATTAATAAAAAAAAAATTTGGAAACTAGGGAAACAAAACCTCAGAAGAGATATGCCCACCGCCCACGCCATACTGACACATATACGCACGTTTATAAGTTTTATAACGCGATTCAAGACGATTGGGGCAACGGACTTTACCCGATTAGTTATGGACTGCATCGTAATTAAAATCGAAGGCAAGTCCATTCATGCCCAAATAGAAAGCTAAGAAATTTGAATATATTAATTTTGAAACACTACGCACAATTAACTTAGTTGTTTGAGTAAGATTATCGTCAGTTAATTTGCGGTAAATTTCGATCGTCAGTTTTTTACGCATTTGCAAAAGGATAAGAAAAATCAATAAACGAATGGGAAAATCAAGTTGGCGTCGTAGTACGGTTCGCTAGCAACCGGAAGATAATAAAAAGTACGAGGGGGGTGTTGTGATCTCATGGCCACAACAAAAGTTAAATTTCGGTTGAGGTTCGCGAATTTTACTCTTCAATTTTGTCAATTTACGGGGGAAAAGAAGGAAAAGAGGGAAGAAAAAAAAACTACACACACAAAATAAAGATTATGATTTT
Organism: Ciona savignyi; assembly: GCA_000149265.1. Classification (NCBI taxonomy): domain Eukaryota; kingdom Metazoa; phylum Chordata; class Ascidiacea; order Phlebobranchia; family Cionidae; genus Ciona; species Ciona savignyi. The sequence continues at coordinate 388,168 of CH002768.1, forward strand.
AATGTTAGCGTTATGGCTGGGGTTAGAGTTTGCGTTGGTTCTGAGGTTAAGATTAATTAGTGTTTAGGACAGGTAAAATTAATTTTCCTGGTTTTAAAAGACAGTTTTCCCTTTCCCTCCTTTTAGTGTTGCCCTATTCACGGCAAAATGTGTTTTTCAACCGTGTATTACCGTTTTTGTCGCGACTTTGTATATTTATATTCACGAATTTACGGCATATATTCACGAATTTAGGGCAAAGCGAAGTGTGTTTTTCTCAAATGTATTTTACAGTTTCGGGCGCGGCGGTGTATATTTATAGCAGTCAAAATACATAACAAGTATGGGAGTTTGCACAAAACAACGTTTGTATACATACCACGGTACGTGATAATGAACCAATTCACGAATACAAATTATCTCACCACCCAACACCAACACAAAGCAAATCTTGACACTTGTAGAGAACGGAGTCTTTTCCGTTCAAAACAAAAAAGGAATAATCGTTTTACAGCGTGTCATTGTATTCGTCCGACAGATCCGTTTTACGTCGTCAAATCAGGGTAAGTATGACGTATTAGAATGCCAGAAACTAGATTGTACGGTACGGTCGTGTTGCCGAATGGGTAACGCGACCAATACATATATCAACTTTGCAAAAATAATCTTAGGAATTAGACCATCATGTGGTCGATTCTTAGCCCCGTAATATAAAACACACCTTAAAAATCCCGAATGGTTAACGCGATCAATACAAATAATGATTATAGAAAAATGGCCTTAGGAATGAGCTAGTTTCAAAGCTTCGCCCCGTAAAAGAGACCAGGTAAAGGATTGTTTGTCAGGAGGGAGTGAAATATTTTGTGTCGCAAATTATTGTAAAATGCAAACACTTACAAAATAAACGTAAGAATGCATGAAATGTTAACATAGCTTATTTATTACGTTATATGGGTTATATTACGTTGCGTTTTGATTTTCCTTGCTGTTTTATACGTTTTGGCATTTAGGTAATTCAACGAAACCTGGCACTTTATTACACATAACGCATATGTACTTTTTTTCTAAAACATTATATAGAATATATGCGTAATAGCATGCACGTTGGGTAGATATGGGTCATTTTGATACCAAATAAATATTTGGCTAATCAGTAACTTTCTTTAAAGAAGTCATCCAGAGATTTGAACAGCAACAAAGGGATTCAGAAAGCACTCGCGTGCTGTGTGGGCTGGTAATAAAGTTAAGTAAGGACTTAGTCAGTCGTAAAATTACAGGCTTCCAATACCTTTATGCGCACGCACACTTCGTGCGGTGTATTACGCAAGACAAATCACAAATACCAATGGTTTAGTCGCATCATGCCTAAAACGCGCCTATCCTTACTTAATATGGCTATTCAGTGAAACGCTGTTTCTAGCGCCATTAAAGCGTTTATGGAATTAGCGGCCGAAATTGCGAAACAAAATCTTATAAACGGGGCTATGAAACGCACCTATGTTCAAAGCTTTTTACGGATTTGAAATTGTCTGAGATTTGGAGTGACGGCGATTTTAGTGAGCAAACATCAAAACCTGATAAGGTTAAGTCTTAAACTTTGCACTTGACTAGGAAAAACTGACATCTTTCTAATAGCCCACGAAAATTTCTAAAATTTAGTCAACATATTGTCAAATGAAATAACTTTTTTTCTAGTTTACAACAATTGTGATTTTAAATTTGATTTGAAACATTTCTGAAGTGCACGCGCCGTTCAATAAAACACCGGCGCCAGTGTGATATAAAAATAACGTCAAAACCTTGGAAATTAATTTCGTGGAGTAACCTTGAACTTATGAAAAGCAAGGGAGGAAAAGTGGTAAATATTGATGCAATTCGACCACCAGAATTACTGACGCCCAAAAATGGTAAAAATTAACTTCGAGTCATAACACTGAAAATTACAAACATGACAATATTGTGCTGTTCAAGATGCAACAATTGATATTATCATTATCTTATTCACATAGAAACTGACTTGTAGTTTATAATTATCTGTCGTTTGTACCTACGACTTCGTTTACCATTTTGAATATATGAGATTCCGCCAAACAATTAAATACTGTGATATCTTGTGCTATAACAACAAATAATTATTAACATACGTCAATTTCGTATTGTTTAAAATATAGTAATACATCATCGCACGTTTACTATACCAAGGATGCCAATTTTAGTGGAATCTTAAGGAATATTACTATATCGTGAACAGTATATCTCGTTTTTGTGTACAAGTTAATGTTTACAATTTTTCGGGTGTATTGCCTTTTTAAACTTGTTCCAAAAGGTGATAATGCAAATGACACGTAGGTGAATTGTTTTTCATCCTTTGGCTAACGCAACCAACTCGAATCTTACCGGTAATGGATAACATGAAAATTACGACAGTTAGAAGATCAAAATATTTTTAAAATATATGAGGCAATTTATTCTGGTATGCGATATGTTGGGCAATAGTGACGTGTTGTGCAGAGTATTATCTATGGATGAAGACATAGATTAAGCTCCATGCAGCAGTTTGACAGGCATATCGTAAGTGATACGAAGACATATTACTGGAAAGCTTTCCCTTGTGTATTAAACTTCTTGGGGTAAATTTTTCTGAGCGCCCTTCGACCTTACACAACTTGATAAACGAGGATGTAAATCTGGAGGGCATTCGAAGGGGGCTGGCGCGAAACAAGCCCCGATAATCGGTATAAAGATGTACATCAGATACGCATGTTATGGCTATCGAGGGCGAGTACGGGGTTATACTTCGTAGACGGGTGACAAGCGTAAATAATAAGCGAAAGTCGTGACAAAAATAAGTTTAAAATCGGACGAAACGCTTTGGCGAAGGAGCGGAACAAAACACAAGGGTTTTGGGGTTGTGGTACGCTCTTATCTCGCGGGTTTACTCAGCTATAGCTTCAACTGATGGCGGACGTCTAACGGGCGTGACATGCACTGCAGTCGATCTTATGCGGGTGAGATTAGGACTCCAAAACGCCTTCGGTGGTCCGCAATAATCTCTTGGGTAAATTCGGCCGGTACCCTTATTACCATGTTAAGTGATTTTCCAGCTATTTTTGGAGTTGTTTTTCGATTCCTAAAATGATGGTGTAATGTTAAACTAGATTTATGTGGGAGTAATACACAATGCCGAATTGTGTAAGTTGGGTATGAATTTACAATGGCATGTTGTTGCGTTTTCTTCTAAAACTCAGTGTAAACGGTCTTAGATAAAGTTCTCTTCCAATACTAAGGATAACACAGCCTAAGCTAAAGTTGGTTGCTACATAAGCAGGAAACTGAGTTTGTTTTAACGTAGAGCGAGCCGTGACACTTCTCCTCGCCAAGTCACAACAATAGGGGGTTGGGGTCGCAGTTCTGTTGAATTAAAGCAAGCAGCCCCCATTAGAGCGAGGCGACCGGAATTCGCGCTTGAGTGGTGGCTGACGACAGAGCCGAGTACCCTGCTCTCTCTCCGAAAAAAACGAGAGAAAAAGAAAAAGGCGATTCGTCGTCGGAGAATTGCAAGAGAGAGAGCGGCGAAAGCAGCGAAGAGATTCCGATACCGTCAACTACCTGTTTTCTCTTAAATCCATGGCAGGGTTATGCTAGAATGTATGAGTAGGTTTAGTTTTGCATCTTTATATAATAATATTAAAATAATAGAGTGAACAAGGCAGTAATTGTTAGAGCAAGTTATAAAGTTTGCAGTTATTAAACATACATATATATATTAGACGATCTTTCGCGCTTGGGAGCTACCGTTTTGCTGACCTGTCATATTATAGACTTAATATAATGAATAGAATGAAGACAGATGTATATATTTGCTGTAAGCACTTTGTTGAAATGGTAATATTGTAAAAATAATATAAAACACGTTCTTGGTTTGGTGGAAGAAAGTTATATATTATCTTTGATTTTAGTATGATATCATTTCGCTGGATAATACCAGGAAAGCCGTCTGGTTTTATGTTTGCACTGTCGCTCTTATATTTTGCCGGGTCTGCGGCTCCTAAACGCGGCAGACACCATAATGTTGTCTCGGGCCTACCTTATGCGGTTTGCCACCACGGATGCACTAGGCGCACACGTATGTCGGCATGCATTGTACACTGTACACACGATGTCTTTTGTGCTCGTGCTAACGCGCGTTATCGAAGAGCTTTATCTGATGAAATGCAGGTTTGAGTTATCACGCGCGATGTTAAGAGTTGCTGAGGTTTGCTTTAGTGCCAGAAGCTTAACTTAAGATTAAAGGTGCCAACTGCGTGCTTGACTTAAGCGAGTAAAGAAGCAAATATTTAACTTAGTAATGAATCACTTGGTAAGGGATCGTGGGTTTTATAGAGAACGATGGCCCATTGAGGTGTTTATTATCGCGTTCCCTGCTTAAACATAAAGGAATTCGGTCAAGTATTTCCTTTTTAGGGGTGAAAAAAGGTTAAGAATCGGAGGGTAAAATTAGATTTAATCTCTATCATCAAGATTAGAAACGATACTTGTCTCAATCGTTGTGAAGAAAAGGAAATTTTAATGAAATTTAAGCCTCGGTGCAATAATTCAAATCGCAATCCAATCGTCCGTCGTTATTAGCTCGATTTTGAACTTTTGAAATATTGACTGCCATCTGCAATACAAGCCTGTGCTATCAAAACAAAACGCTCAAGTGTTTTGTAACTTAGGACTAGCGGTCGATATCTTGCCTCGGGTGATTCTTAGCTTTTGGACACCGTCCCGCACGCGTTAGTCTCGAGCGCAAGTGGTGTTATCTGATGCTACTGCGGTCGCAACACATAGTTGCTGTTTTAGGAGACCGAATTAATTTCCATTGGCACGGTCGTGGTAATATGCATTATACATGTCGGGACGTGCGGTTTGGTGCACGTAGTGGTGACATGAACAATAACGCTGGAAGGTGGAAAACTACGTTGGAATGATACAGAGGTTTAAAAAGAACAGTAAACATACACGTAAGCATGTCCGAGAAGGAATTTTATCTGGGAAATTTTTTTCTTCAAGGCACTTTTTCTGAGAAAATGCTTTTTTGGAAATTTGCCGAAAAATGCTTCCCTTTTAATCATTTTACCTCGGAAAATTCCTCGTTTTAGGCATTTTCATTTCTTTGTCGATATCGAAATAATTAAAAACGATAAAATATTGCGATAAAAAATAACTCCTTCCGAACGCTTGGAAATTTTCTGGGAAAACATAGCAATAAAATCGAAAGTGCCGGGTCTAAGGTGCACCATGAAACAGCCTTTGACCGATGGTTGGGTCGTTTCTTGCAAAGGTGCGTTAATCGTTTCACGGATCATGGACGACATTGTACCACGGGATATCCAATTCCTGCGCGGTAGTAACCCTACCCGCATCGGTTAAGAGGACATTAAGCTTTGCTTAGACAAGGGCGGGATTGCACAAACACAGTGGGTTCGAAACCGACAGTGATTTGTAATCCTTAAGCATAACCAGCACTGAACTACACAAATATGAGGAATTAGAGCTAAGTCGGCAAAAAGTCGTGTTTTTTCTAAAGATGTATACTAATTGACGCGTTTGGCAAATTAGACCTTTGAATAACTAATGTACAAAGCGAGTGGATACTGTCTGCTGCAACCATGATCTATTGGGATATTTGGTTTAGTTTATTTTTTATAACCTTCATTACATTACACAACATGGCATAATTACTTAGTTAAAACACGTCAGTGAATACCCACAGTATACCGGAGAAAAATTATGACGTGGCCGTTAAACCTTTCAGGACCGTTATTACAGATTTCACAAAGCGCTAAATGAAAAAGTCCATTGTTTTCTTGGGGTAAATTCACCATACATCATAAATTCGCGCTTCGCTGGACTCGTATGCCAGTTCGTAGAAAACGGCTTGTTCCCAAAGCAGAGCTGAATGTTTAAACTAAACTCCCATGCAGTATTTCGTATTGTTTATGGGAAAAGGGAGGCTACAGGGGACCGATTTTGTATTTGAAAACAACCCGCCCGTGTTAATGTATTCCCTCGGCTGTAGACTAAACTTTGGGTCGAAACCGATTTGTGATGATATAAATAACATGGTTTTGCGCGCTTGTAAAATCTCATTACAATACACCAGATCGCTTGTACCGGAACGAAAAGCGTGTAACACTTGTCGGGTGTAGTGGCTATCCGGTTATAAATCGTTTAGTTTATATGCGCATTACAGAGTACACGGAAATCTAATTGCAATGGCTTTTGTCAACTTGTGGGCAATTAGTAAGACCATAGAATTGGGCGGTGGACACGCAAGTTACGAGTTGTGCAGGCACATAGGCGCCCGGCTGAGACGGTTACAATAAACAGTCTGGAATCTTGAGTACTTGTTCAAATATGTTCGAATATGGTATTGGTGAAATATGGTCTTGACCAAATCGTGGTCTTAACCATACCTCAGGTATTTTATGCCTCTGAACCATCTACATCTTACACAGTTGCGCCATGTAGGGACTTTCCAACACCATATGCTGAAAGATGAATAATTAATACGACAAAAGCAAAATCCACTCAGTTTGGGCACCATGGACATGTATTCATTACTTCTTGGAGCAACGGTTATTAAAATGCGGGTTTAATTACAACCTTGACTTAAAAAACGCATTTAGAATTCGTGTACATATTACCGAGTGTGTGTCTATTTCTTATGAACAAGTATGCTTGTGATTTCGTGAGATAAGTTTCCACTAAAAACGAAGCGTTTTACACGATAGTGTATATACGAAGTGAAAAAAAACTAGTAAAAGCTTTTTGAATTCGGGTACATAATACCTTTAGTGTAAGTATACTTCCAATGGCCGAGTGTCCGTGTGATTTTGTGGAATAAGTAACCACTAAAAGTAAAGACTTTTACCACCAGACTGTAGTACGATGTACGTAGTGGAAAATATTAGAATTCCCGCTGCGATAATCCGTCAACATCTCAATCCTCGTTATCCGCGGATTATCCGGAATTACGGCGGAAAATTCCCTTATCCCGTCGGAGGAGTCACGACAAGTTATTCTGGCATGCAACACAACACGTGCATACGGTCGGGATTATTACGGCGCTATGCTCGTTTCTATAGGGCGAAAAGTCGATTTAACCTTAATTGCGTCTAAGCTTTCACATCATGTCGTCACGCGTACAAGGGGATTACCCGGTATGATTCGATATGACGCTATGGCACCAAGAACCCGGTTGTTAGACGAATTAATTGGATATTTTCCCATTTTAGCTGGCGCAGGTGGTTTAGACGATTGAACACGCGACTGTGTGTCGACTAGTTAATAAAACCGAGCCCACATAATAAGGCGGTTGCTGAATTCTTTGAGTTTAAATGAAATATCATTTGTGGATTTTTGCTTCGAAATGAAGGTCGGTATATAAATATCCCAGACAGGCGGTATGTGGTTGGAGTGTTAAGAGTGTTTCTGAGTAATATATTTAAACTACGCGATGTTGTTGTCATATTTGATTAGTGCGAGAGGATAAAAATAATTACGTTTCACGCCACTGGGCTTTGGTGACGAATTTAAGCGAAGAAAAACAAAAGTCAACACAATAGAGTTAGTTGCCTTGGTAAGGTTTGTCTAGACTAAACGCCAAACTCAGTTTAATTAGAAGTAGATGAAATTTGAATATGGTGTTCGCTTTATTTATTATCGTTAAAGTTGTCAGTTGTTTGTTGGTTAGTTTGTGCGTATATTCTACTAATCCAGGTGGGAATTGAAAAATTTGTTTTTTCTTCCGTTTAAACAGACACAAACTATCTCAAGTGGTTTGTTTATCCGTATGATGACGATTTTCGTGTTTAGTCGCTTACGTCGGATGATTCTAATGGCGAAGTGACAAGTGCGCTGGCGTTTCGTCGAATCCGATTAGCGCCCGAGGATTCACGACGCGCTGCCCGACTTTGTGTGTACGGATCGCCGCGAAGTAACAAACAAATGCCCGAGCTTGTTTGGTAGCGTTGTTTATTGTTAGACGTGTTAAAACGTGAGTTAGTCGTCTATAATCGAATGACAATCATTCGCACAGAATTCAAATCACAAGCAAGAGCTAGCAGGGCAGGAAAAAGACAGATTGTTCCAACCAAGCAATATTTCAAGCCCTTTCGCAATATAGTTGAACGAATTTTAGGTTTGTTTATAAAATTTCAAGATTCGCGATATCGTTTTAGTGAATTATGCGGCAATTAAACAAAACTAATAAAATAGTCAAAGTGTAATGAGGTCAGGATCGTGCTACTGTCGGGCAATTTTCGTCGCATTTAATACAGCTTAATTGAGAGTTTAAAGGCAAGTTCGTAGTTTTACGTTCGTCCTACGTAATTATAACCAGCGTACCGGGTTGTTTGGCTTGGAGGAAAATGTAAAAAAAGAAAAGAGAAAGGGAAACTGACCACTAAAAGTATGAAAACTTATACCAACCCTGCCCTTAACCCCAGGGCTAACGCAATCTTTAACCCCAGCCCATACACTAAATTAGATGTTACACTAAATTAGATGTTATAATTGTCATTTAAGCGCAGCAGATCCCCTCCTTTCTTCTTTCCATTTTCCCTCATATTGGTTTTCCATGGCTGGGGCAACTTCAACTAGCAGTGACAGCATTAACTTATTTCCATTACTGGATGTTAAGCACATCCGACAAGAAAGAAGTAAATTTAAATTAACCTTAGCTCTTCGATTTTGATGAAAAGTTTGGACATTTGAGAAAGGATAGTCGTGGGTGGGGATTGTAAACAGAATGTCAAGACATAATTTTGTCCCAGTAGCTTTGTGTATTTATTATTGGCGAGTAGTTGTCACGACTAAAATGGAGCAGGATTAACATTTCATACAACAATTGCCGGGGTGTAGGTATAGCAATAAACGTTGTAGGTTGGCAGGGTCTACTTTTCTGGTTTGTTGAGGGGAAAATAAAGGCACATATCACCTCTGACTTTATTTTTTGCGATGCGATTATTTTTTGCGAAAATTAAAACTTGCGATGCGAAAAATTACCAGAGCATGTAGGCTCGGGTAAAGGTGAAACCGTACAGCACAACAAGGGAAACATTGTCTGTCGTCATTTTTGGATCGGGCAAGTCCATGCAAGCAGCTAGACGCGTGTCTGGCCCGTGTCAGCACGCGTCCTTCGCTTGTTGTGTATCGCAGCCCGCAGGTGCAGCCACAGTTGTAATTCAAGGCAAACTTAACTTCGCACTTTTCGACAGTCTTTTACGAGCATACCTTAGCAAACATAACGTGTAAGGATGAATTTAAACTGACGAAAAGAGTAAAGATACAGTTTCGAAGTATTTGTATGGAAAACTAGCCATGTAATGTGTAAATCCAGCACAACGCTCCAGGCGGTGATAATCTGTTCGGCGGTTAACGGGATAGTTATAGTGCACAGATAATCAGCATACCTTAGTAAACACTCTGAAAAGTTGAGGCTTTTATAAACACAGCAACCAGCGGAAGAACGACTTGTTTTACGTGGTGCGGCCGACTGGTAATACACCGAAACACACATTGCGCATTTCCAGTCGGTGTTTACGTATTTTGACCCAGATTTAAGTGTTTTACATAGGCCCAGCAAACATCTGATATCAGTTTAACATCGATTGTGGTTAATAGGTAACTCCTTTGCCGTTGTAGCGGATGTCATCACGTGACGTAAACTCCGAAAACACGACTGAACACAAGCGAAGCTCAACCAGAGCCGCGCGCGCTGGTGAAACCTATGATTGTGGCGTAACAATGATAGTTGTAGGTGCGGGTGTGTGCTAATTTGCGGTTTCGGCTAGTTCGATGGACGCCATTACTCCAATCAAGTCCGAGTTAAAACAAACGGGAGACGCGTAATGGGCGGAATGGCAGCATTAACCGAAGTATCGTGACGACGATTTAAACACGAAAACGGCTCGGGAGATTTCATCTTCAAGTGCTTGTAATAAGTGTCGTCGGCGGCGAGATAGGTTAATTGCTCTTTTTTTTATGTAGTTCGGTTCTGGAGGTATAACCCGCAGCGTTCAGTTTATACATCACGGGAATACCGCTGTAATTGATTACCAGTGGAGCTTCATATCGAATTTCAAGGTTTTTAATTTAAATTTAGTTGTTTGACAGTCATTTTATTACAAATGCGGATCCAGTGGCTTGATTATAAAGTTCAACGAGATAGCTAATGCATTGTAACGGTGATAAATTAGAGCCAGCTGTTAGCGGTGGGCTTGTGCGCCTTAACTGAAATTCTGATCTTAAAAAAGATAGATATAGTCTGTTTATTTGGATAGTCTTTTTAAATTTAGTAGCCGGACGAATTCTAAACCAGAATTTTCCAGGTGCATGCAATTTGATATTGAAAAAAAATTACGAAAGGTTACAGTTTATCCGGTTGAAATCGCGATTAGTTAAACAGGATTAATTTCGGATTACCGTAGTACAGGCGTGTCCAATGATGATCAATGTAGAGGTGATAAATATTTACTACTTCCGATTCTTGAACTGTTGACTGATTTACTACTCTCCTATCTCGCTTAATTTGATGGCAATTTAAGAAATGAAATGTGCGGATTGAAGTAAAATGACGGGAATCCGTCCTCGAGTCTATAAAGGGTAAATTACGCAGTGCAGAGTGATTTTAAAATGTTAATTTCCATCAACGCGCACGCTATAAAACTGACGCAAATGTTCAATTGCTTTATATTGAGGCGCCAATTTCAAGGAACAAAGGAAATTTATCGCCACTAATGACTTAAAGAATTGAAGCGCCTTTTTTGAGACCTAAATTCGGCTATATTTTAAAGTACAGTGTGAAATGTTATTAAAGCTGTTAACCTACGCAAAGCTTGTATGGGTAGCAGTATCGGAATGTGCCAGTTGGGGAAAAGGGAAAGCGGAAAAATTGCACACTAAAATGAAGATTAGTGCATTATAGTTAGTTTTAAACATTGGGTTGGAGTTGGGGTAAGTTATGGGGTTGAGATTTTTTTTTTTGGGCATGGTTGAAATTACTTTTCATAGTTTTAGTGAGCAGTTTCCCTTCTCCCCTCTCTCTCCTTATCCCTCGCTTTAGTCTTGTCCGCCAAGTTACTTGCTTGCAGAGGACTTACCAGGGAGTGTTGTACGACACGCCTGGTTCTTTATCTACGGGCGTTTTTACCGCACTGGCGATTATAATACTTTGCAGGTAGGGAATAGTGAAAAAAGGGCGAAATGCGGCGAACAATACATCGCAATAGGGAGATTATCCGGTAGTTAGCCAACAATACTGTTTACCTCGAACTATGCATGCGTAAAATGACGGAGGGATAATTACTAGAACGGTTTTTCATGGTTAGTCGGTTAGGTGGAGACACTGTGAGCATCTAAAACACAGCAGGAAAGGTTAGAAAACGCAGTCCTGCACCCCCCGGTCTAGGGGCAAGCTTTTATTTAACTACAACAGACAGTATTAAGACATCCTCAGTGGTTTGGTAACACTACATTAACATTGCGACGTTTTATTTGATATTGAAGTTAGAAAACCGAAGTTGTCTTTATCCCACGGTCTCGCAGTTTCGGAGGTGTTAGTGTCCTGTTGTTGTTTATCACCGGTAATACTTTGGGCAGATTGATCGGGCGGTTGTTAGGTTGGAATTAGAGCGCAGAGCCGACCCCCTTTCAATCCAGTTTCAAGACCACTCTAAACTCGCGATGCGCGCGGCGTTCAAGTGGCTCGCGATCCCAGAAGCTGCTTTGTCCGTCCGACAATGCTTCCTTTATGGCGTAGGCATGCTTACAAGCACTCGTAGTTCGAGAATTGCTGATGAATCGGCTTCGAGAACCGACAGCCACTCGTGCTTACTAAATTCTAGCACACACTGTGTGTGGGGGCAGGTGATAGATTGGTGAATATGGCCAGTAAGTCGGTTGTTAATCGAATTTCTCGGCTTAGTTAATTTAGTTTTATTATTTCCAAGTGTATATGTGTGGTAGTGCTAACGAGACCAGGTGGTATTTAGTAATGCAGGTAAATTAGCCGCTTCGGCTTAGGTAACATGTTTTACAGTTGCAAAAGTAAAAGAATCCAAATCTAATAGCGCAAACTTACTCGAGAACAAGCAGTGATTTGCCAGTTACGAACAGATGTACAGCCGTATGGTTAACACGACCGATACATATACCTTTATATATAAAAATCGGTTATGTTGACTAAAACATTTCGGGTTCGAAACTTAGCCTGGTTAAAAAGGGAAAGTTACGAACAAGAATGATGCCCGTTTCGACAGTGGCTTTTGTGGATTTACCTCATTACACACGCCGCTACAAGCTGTAAATCATGGGTTAGGTTTATTGTAGGTGAAAGCAGGGTTGGGGGCTTAGACAGTCAGGTTCAAATATCAAAATGATGGTTTGTTTGCGATCCTGTCGCAATAAATGGCTCTGTAAGCTCCCTCGCGTTAAAAGTGCGGATTCTCCGGGTTGATTAATGAACACGAAAGCTCAAAATCATTCAGGGGAAGATTCGCGTTGATGCGCCTGAATAAATAAAGCGTGGCTGCCTCAATATACATTGGTCGTCGGTGAAGTGTGAGAGTGCTGACGAACTAATTGGTGCAAGGTCAGGAGTAAGACAGGAGCAAGGCGTGTGCGAACTTGATTTGATCACAGATCGGCGGATATTGTCGTTCTGAGCTCGCTTTAAAGGAAGGTCGTAAAACACGGAAACTAGTTTATTATTGCAAGTGGTAAAACGGAAAGACTGCTGATTCGGCAACGCATATTGTGAAAGGCGGGATAGCTTCAAAGCAAGAAAGGCCGAACATGGGTTATAAAAAGGCTGTTGGGTTAGGTCAGGGGGCTTAAAGCGCCCCCAACCTAGAAAGAGTGAACAGGGGGTCCCATGTTCGTTTAAGTGCAGTCGCACGTGACAGGATAATCTTCGGGGTAAGTGAAGCGAGACGGCGGGGATTTGAGAGCGAGGATCCCGGCGCTGGAAACGAATTTGGCCGAAGTTGAATCAGCCAGACACAGGAAACAGGCCGACTTCATTAGATTCGTGGGCTAGCCTAATAAGCTCGGCGCGGCGAAATTATGACATCAACTTGAAACGAAGCGAGCCTAGCGTTTCCGCACCAAAGCTCACGGCGGGCTCCCAATTAGATGACGACAACCAGAAAAAGGTATTTTGGGAGAGAACCTAAACACGTTCAGATGAAAAAACATTGTTGAATGCGCAATCTAGGGTGAGGGTGTTTAGAATGATGTAATATTAGGAGTTGGTTTCAGTAAAACCCATACCAGGATGCCAGAAGTTGGGTTGGTTTCAGAAATACCCAACACATAAGGCCAGAAGTTAGGTTGGTTTCAGTAAAAGTGCCGGTGTAAGTTACTACACCCAATTCATGGGGTAAGCTTTCGAAAACGGTCAGGCTCCAATGGCAGCAAAGCGGGCGGGACCGGGTAAAAACAGAGCCACTGGTAACCCGAGCTGTGCACCCGTGTCGCGTGTGCTGTGCTGGGACTAGTAAACACGGGAAGCCGCTAATCGCGTCGAGTCGTGTTATATTGTGATGTCACAACAGTCAATGTAAATTATGAATCGAAAGATTCAGTGATTGACAGAATGAAATTGAAATTTAACGAGGTCTTTGTTCCTTAGGTCGGTCGCTATTGAGGTAAATTAGGATTTCCTGGGTAACTGTTCATGATTCGTGAACCGCAGTGCGCACGACTTGTACAAGTTCAAGAAACCAGAAACAACTTAATTAAAACCGGAAAGCTCGACAAAGGCAAAACGTAAAAATAATATTCCCTGGAGAGAAGCAAGCCCAGGGCGTTAAATTGGATTTACCAATATGGAGTCGTTTGCGGCCATCTATCCGGTTTTGGTGATTTTGTCAGTTCTACGAGTGGGAACATCACTAGTAACCTGTCCAGCACTGTGTACTTGCAATTCAAGAGAAGTTTGGTGTGAAAATAAAGGCTTGACAGCGATACCAATTGGTATTCCTGTGGACACGAGAAAACTCTATCTCTTCGATAATAACATTACAACCATCCCTGAAGGGTCTCTGTCGCGTCTGAAGGTAATCCCTATATCCTATAAGACGTTTAACTGTGACGAGCTGTCTTAAAGTGAACGCTATACAATGTTTTGGAGTAAGAAAGCGCAAAAAGCTGATTTTTTTACCGGCCTAAGTTATTTATATATATATATGTGGAGCGGTGTATAAATCGGTCGCTTTGACAATTTCCCCACACAACCGTTAGCTCATACGTACTCTTTTTTATCGAGATAAGTTTCGATCCCGTTATCGCCTTGCCATTAAGATATTTTTTATATGAATCTGTATATGAATCAGTCGCGTTAACCATTCGACCACACGACGGTAAAGCTAAACTTTTTTATTTTTATAATTTTTTTCACCGGGCTAGGTTTCGAAGCAGTGGTGGGCACGTCACCAATACCGTTTTTATATAGAATTGTTATATGTATCGGTCGCGATACGGTAAAGCTAAACTTGTATTTTAACAGGATCTTCAGATGCTTGTACTGACTTCGAACGGCCTCACAAACGACGCAATCAGACCGGGGCTGTTCCGACAAATGAAGAAATTGGAGGCTTTGATGATGTCGGACAACAAGCTGACAAGGATAACAAACTCAATGTTTGCCGGTGAGACAATAAACGGATTAGTCTAATCCCATCACAAAACGGTTTACCTTTGTTAACCTGTTTCTACTGCGTATTTAGCACGAAAAGTTGTATTTACTTTGGGTTTTCTATCTAATATTTGAACAATAATCAACTGCAAATTCAGACAAAACATTTTTTTTTAATTAACCGTTCACATTATTTTCTTCTTTGCTTAACATTTTTCTATCTTTCTATCTCGTATTAGGGTTTCTATATTAATCAACTGAAAATTAAGGCATTTTTTAAAATTAATTGTTCAATTTATTTTGAACACGACCAACCACTAAATTATTTCTGCTTTGCCAAGCGGTCGCAAGAGCACGTTTGCCTTATAACATCCACCACTGTTTTATTACATTCCGCGCTTTCCGAGCAAATCTCAACAAGCGTACATGTAACCCAGGCATGCCAAACCTCATGAGGTTATACGTGGAACGGAATAGGATCCGAGGAATAGAACAGAAAGCTCTCTTCAACCTGACCAAACTGGTAGAAATAAAGCTCGGTGGCAATCAACTCACTAATTTCCCGAAAATTACAATGTGTCCGAAACTTCGCCGGCTAAGTTTGCCAAACAACAGATTGGTCCGATTGCAATTTGATAGCTTATCTGAAGTTAACTTGGAAGAATTAGAGGTAAATAGTCGTTTTAAATGTATTGTATGAGATTTTGGTTGCTCTATATATAAAAAAATATACACAAGTAATCGTAGATTATAATATATATTTTTTGATAATGCAATTTGATGGCTTATCTTAAGTAAACTTGAATTGATTGGAGGTAAAAACTTTAAATATATTTGTATGTGATATTGGTTGCCTAAATGCAAAATATACACCACGTTTTCGCAGATTAGAGTATGTATCTCAACAGTAACAGTTACCGTTTATGATCTTAATTTAATTACCGTTGCATGAAATCAAATTCTTCGCATAGTTGTTGAAGTAATTTGCGTAAAATTGCTTGATAATTTGCAGCTATCTAACAACCGGCTAACCCAATTGCCTTCGACTACGTTTGGAGATATGAGCAACTTCGGTGTTTTGGATCTAAGTCTAAATCGGATTAGAAGGTTGCCCCGGATAATAAAGTGAGTTTGTTTTGTGTTAGTGCTAATGGAGGCATAAATAGACGTTTGCGAGAGAAGTCGTATTCGGCATTGTGCGCTATACCATAATATTTTCGCTTTATGTCGCCCGCACAATAGACCGTGATTGTTATTGTTGTGAGTTGTGTAAAACGCTCGCATAAGTAGGGGTTACACAACTAACCATTAGTAATCGACGGCGGGCACGTTTAACATCGGTTCAAGGCCGTCGAAAGCAAGGCGCGGCTCGGGCCGGGGTGTCTATCGTCAATAGAGCGCTGGGTTCTGATGTGGTCGCCGTTCGTCAGCATTTGTTGACCGGGAGGCCGCGCAAGAACCCTCGTCGCTGGGTAATGGCTGACAGATCGAATGCTTCGCATTGTTAGAAGTGTACCACCGATGAGTGATCGAAGTTAGGCGTAAACACAGACTACATTAGGGTCAGCACGTGAAGGGCTCGACCGAGATGAAATGCAGACGGCGAACACAGAGCGAGTGTACTCGCTTTGCTTGGTGTAGACAAACATCGGCGCCCTGTGTACGATTTGAAAACACAAAATGCGTTTCGGGGTGTGCGACGCTCGCCGAACGAAAACAAGTGACGGTGGCTGGAAGGAAATCGCTTGGAATTCATCTGAACCGTGAGGCTAAAAGCTAGAGTTCGCCTGTAACGCCAACGCGACACATATGCGTTAGTCAACACGCTGTTTTCGTTGGGAGCTAAATGACCCGGGCACTTTGCCCAGGCAACGAAGTGCTTGACAGCGGCATAGATCCATCTTAGTCAGAGAAAAATACTCTGGCGCGCGTGGCTGGCCGACTCTTACAAGGATTATCGGTCAAGCTGTGTACGCAAGGAATTTAAACGGGTTAGGCGGACCACGGATAACTTCTACAGCGCACTGAAACATTGCATCGGCCATTTGGACAGCATCCAATTTAATATACCTAAGTGGATGAAAATTAAACGGCATTATCCACTAAATTGGATACGCGTTTCTAATAAACTGCGTCGACGGCGAGTTAAGCACCGTTTTCGAATTGGCTTGAAACCAGCGAGCCAAGCCGTTATAAATTATTCTAATTGCAAGGCGTTCTGTGAAAAGAGGCGAGCAAGAGGTGAGCTTATCTACGATCTTGTGACGGAATTTAATTAGCTAAAACGGAGCGCAGGCTTGCGAATTAAAGTTTCGAGTTTTCATCGAACGGCGTATAAGAGGGTAGGAAACAATGCTATGAGCTAATTAAGAGTCGAAAAGTGGCAGCCGCCCTCCTACACTTTACCTCATTACGAATCATTAACACGATTCGAAAGGTACCACCTGCGCTAAATTGGACCAAATTAACGGACTTAATATCGACTTTAATTTTAGTACGGTTTCTGTAGTTGTAACGGTTAAGGCGAACGATACATATACCAAATCTATACACAATGTCTTAGGGGAAAGCCCACTATGATTTCAAAATTTAACCCCCCAATAATATAATAAAAAATCATCGACTTTTATATCAGGTTAACGCGACCGATACATATGCTAATGCTTTACATAAATGGCTTGGTTACTAGACCACCATGGTTCCAAATTTAGGTCGGTAAAATAAACTTCAATTTTTACAGGAATATGTCATCCCTTCACACCCTCAACCTATCGAGCAACTCAATCTCCCAACTCCCAGCTGATCTGCTGCAGAGTTTGAGGAAAATAAAGGTTCTCGACCTCCATGGGCTGAGATTGACTTCACTGAGTGCCTCCTTCATCCCAAGGGGGGTTCTATTCAACGTGGCGGACTTCTCAAGGAACCCGTGGCTGTGCGACTGTGAGCTGTCGTGGCTGCCCAAGATTATGAGGTAGGATTTCAAAGGGAAACATATAAGACGGTGCGATATAAAGGGAAACATAAAAGACTGTACGATTTAAGGGGAAACATGTAAGACTGTACGATTTCGAAGGGAAACATATAAGACTGTAGGATAGTGAGGGAAACATATAAGACTGTACGATTCAAAGGGAAACATACAAGACTGTACGATTTAAAGGGAAACATATAAGACTGTACGATACTGAGGGTTCACTGGAAATCCTAAGCTAAAAGTCCTGAAAGTAAACCGTGAAATTCCTTAATAACGTGGAACACACAATGTCGACAAGCAAGGTTTTGGGTAACTTTTATTGTGCAGTTATAGTCAGGGAAACTACGCACTAAAATTAAGGTTAGGGCGTTGGGGTGGGTTTAGTGATGGGGTGAAGTTAGGGTTAAATTGAGGTCGGTTAGTTTTGGGCTGGGATTAGTGTTCAGATTAAATTTAGGGTTAGTTCTGGGCTTATGATAAGGGTAAGACCAAGTTAAGATTTAGTTTCCCTACGTTATTACACCCCCATTGGTGATGTCCTGTAAGTTATATTGACAAGCTTCGTCGAAAACTTGAAAAATAAATTATTCTATTTTGATAAGGTTATCAGGTGGGCCCGTGAAAATGTTTTATCTTTTCCGTTGTTTTAACCGAAAGCTGGTCAGGGTCAAATAATTCGGTCGTGTTACGGACCACTTCCTTGGTAAATGAGACGTCGCGCTTATCTTACCCTTGGCTCCGCAGCTGAGCAATCAAACTAACCCGCGTTTGTCCGCACAGAGCGATACCCGGAGCGTTTATCAACCTTGACAGTGTGCGTTGCGCTTCACCCGCTAGATGGCAGCAGAGGAAACTGGTTTCTCTGTATGATCGAGATCTAAACTGCCACAGGTACGCTATGCTTACATTATGCCTTTGTACATTAAATACGGATTGGTGTACGATTATGATTGATAAACAGACTGACTTATGAACCAATGCAAAATACGTTGCTAAAACACGTTTATTTCAGGTATAGTTTGATTTATCAGCAATTTGAATGAAATTGGTGCATTTATAATACTGTTGTGGCATTTGGCAACGCTAATTTCGACACTGATTGCTCTTGATGTATATCATTCGCTAATGAGTAAACAAATACTTAGCAAATAGCCGCGTAAAGGTTACCGGCATCGGGTGGTGGTTAATTATTCTAACAGCAAATTGACTTGTTTTTGACAGCGTGCCTGACTTGCCGATCCCGGACAAAAACAACGTTGGTGCGACTGCACAAGGCAAGCCGACAGTGGATTTGTGCGATGGGATATCTTGTGCTAATGGATCGCCTTGTTATATAAATAAAACCACGAATCGGCCAGCTTGCAGGTGGGATGTGTGAGTTATGGTGGTTCGTGATTACGTCGGAGCTAAAAATATTGGTCCCCCAGCTAAAACTGTTGGTGTGAAACTAACTGTCTGTGTCTAATTTTTAGTTTAAATTTAAACTTTTAAATCTACCTAGAAATAGCTAAAAACACTAATGGTGTATAATTTTTGTTTAAAATCTAAAGTTTCACAATTACCACAAATAGCTAAAAACTGTTGGTATAGCAATACTGTCTGTGCCTAATTTTCGCTTAAAAAACATTAAAAAGTAACTAAAATGTTGTTGATGTCTGAATACGTTTTCGGAAACGAACTAAAAACTATCGGTGTCTAAAATGTTTTCTTTTTGTTAAAAGGTGTTCCCGACAATGGACAGGAATGCTGTGTGACCAGTTAAAGGTGGTAACCACTACGTCCACCTCTGCGACCACTACAACCACCAAGGGAGGTGATTCCCCTAAGGGGGGAACGCCGCAACTCGTTATCCGAACCGACACCTTGACAGCTAACTCGGTCGGGATCATTCTGCCGAGTACTGGACGCGAATTGAAGGTTTCAGTTGCTGAACTGAAAGGAGGACGGAAACTATCGCCCAGACAGTACACCATAATCCCCACGACGCACCCGTACACTGTCGAAGACTTGGAGCCGGGGAAGAGGTACAACATCTGCATCACCTCCACCGACATCATCCGGAGCATGAGAGGGCGGAACAAAATAGTGGAAGACACGCTGTGTGGGACTGTGACAACCGACAGTCTACCGGCGCCCGGTACAACCAACGGGGTCTTGGAGAATTACAACTACGAGGATGACGCGACAGAGCCAAAACACGTCATACCCCCTCCTACTGCGGAGGACCCGTCGCTTCCGAATCAAAGTGTGCAACAGACAGGGGTGACTGGGAACTCAGTCGACGATAGTAACGATTTCCCGTTGTTATATCCCGCCCTGGGCGCCGGGCTAGGTGCGTTCGTGATCTTGGTGGTCGCCATTTTGTTTTTCGTCTGCTACAGGAACAAGAAAAAGATAAAGCACACGGGCAACAATAACGACATGAAGCCAATGGAATATAGCCGCGGTCGGCCGTCAGACGGTACCTGCGAAGCGGAAATGGTACCGATGGTGACACAGCAGCATATTGCTTTAAAGCAACAAGCCAACACCACGATTGCGACGCAACAGGGCGATCTTTACCAGCAGAATCCACACAACTATACTCAAAGCTGCGCCCATCCACCACAGCGGGTTGCAACACCGAATAAAAATGGTTCGTTAGGACGAAGCAGTAATTCTGGCGGAAGCGTGTGCGGCGGGACTCAGATCTCACAACCCGGGGAAGTACAGCGCGGTTATTCCCCAGGTTCGAATATCGGACATACAATGTCCAAAGACCCGCTGGAGGAGGCGAGATACGTACCCACACCGAACGGTGCGATTGCCTATCAAGGCAATGGTGGAGTGTACACCACACAAATACCGTACACAACAACACAGCCGCTCCATTCGAACCGGGGACATGAGTTCTTATACAGAGCTCACCCGAGCAGCCTGGCTGCGGAGACAATAGCGGAAACGCGTTACGAAGACACGCTGGGCTTGACTGTCCCTCGGCCGACCTGTACCACAGTGAACCATTTCCACCATAGTCCTATAGCGGCGGCTACTACCATTGGACCCGAATACGGCTACCAGCACCACGCTAACGGCCTTGTAAACGGTTACAACCAGCAAACAGTTCCGCAACTAACGCGTTCGCCGGTACGGTATACGCCTGCCGCTCAGATGGTGGGCGGGATGCGTTATCCGGCAGACCAACGGATCGGTCTTGACCGGTACGGTCCTGCTATCACGAGCAGTCATATGATCGATTCATGCATGGCGCCCGTGTTTCACGACACACTAGTCATGTGATTTATATTCTATAACCACACCTTCGCTGTATAGGAAACCGCTGCTGTGAAAAGTCCACTTATAGTTTCAATTGTGTCTTTGTTTGTTTTACGGCTGTACTTTACCGAATCGGACCACCACCTTGTAATGAGTATATCTTTGTACTGCACATGTTACTCTATTCTTATAGAGCATACTTTACATATTACAAAAACATGTACTTTTTCATTCTTTACATATTATAAAAGACTTTCCGCTGCTTTCCAGCAATTTACACGTTCAGAGTAGAGAGCATAATACTGCCTTTGTTAAATTTCAGTGATCTTGCATATCCGAATCATTTATCTTGGTCCAACTTGTTTTTTTTCGTTTATATATTTTTTTATACTTTCCTTAAAAGTTCTCGCTGTGCCAATGACGTCATGTGCTTGCAGACGACAGCTAGTCACGTGACGTACCTATTTAACGTGAAGCCCAATAAAGAAATTGCAGGCGGCTTACGCTGCTTCATATACAATTGACTGGTGCGACCGTTCGTGGATTAATAATTCACAAATATAGGGCAAGGACGACGGGCTACAATATTGTTGGAGGCCTAATTCAAAGCATTGTTTTTTTTCAAGCACAGTCTAGGGCGATAGGGTATTATATTCGCGCTTGTCCCTTTGATGGAAACACAAGGGGCGTTATCACACGAACCGCCAGGTTGTCAAGCGCTTACCGTTTAGTTACCAGGGTTATTGCAGTGTGTTGTATATATGATTGAATGCTGTGACTATTAAGATACACTTATATGTTTTTGGCGACTTTTTCCAAGTAACTTTGTGCAAGGTCATCAAAGTTTAACCAGCAGTTGATTTCAATCTAATAACATTTAGACCCCTGAAGACAGAAGATACTCTTACTCAATGAGCTAACCAGCCGGCCGTTTGAAAACGGAGTGGAATTTCAAATTGTTTTCATCAAATCTAAAGTGCTGTTTTGTTACTATTGCAATGCGAATAAGTTATATAGAAATCTTTATGAGACCTTGGTTATTGTTTACGATAAACGTAAAATTAAGGTGCCTCGAAATCTCGTAAATGTAAAACCAAACACTCTTAGCACTTTAGCGCCAACACACGGACGCAAATTTTTCAAAATTATGATTACGTACTCAAGATCTTTTAATATTAAAGAACTGCTCTGCTATTTACTGCAGTTAGTTACAAACGAAGCAAACCAAACATTTGACTGGCAAGAGACTAACTTTTAAAAGTGCGTAATGAAACTGACAGATAATGGTCTTGTTGTGGAAATGCGTTAATTTCTATCCCTGTAGTAATACCTGCAAGTTTCCACACAGTTATTTTATGCCCTGTAATCAACTGTAATCATGGCCGCATGTATGTAATAATCATTTACTTTGGTATGTAACATTCTTTGCGTGCATTTCGTGCTATATAACCAGACGTGTTTCGCTTTAATTTCTTTCACTACGATTCACTACCAAGTACCTCCAATACAAGAATACAACAGGTCTTAAACATTACCACATACCAATGATCTATGTATACACACCTAAATCTAGCTAGTTTGTTCGAAGAGTTAAAGGAAAACCCCAATTATTCAAAATCCAGACTCACCCTGTAGATGTCCCGAATTCCAGTGTTTGAAGACAATATTGCAGATTCCTTGGGTCCCATGCTTTTAGTTCCTGAGACCTTGACTGGGAAATTAAATTATTTCAGGGCAAGATCAAAAACTTTCAATATGAACAAATAACTTTAGAGTATAACCTTTCACTATTTAGGTTTCCAAAACAAATGTAACTTAATGGTCCATGTTAAACCATTAATAAAAATAAGTATGTAGTAAATAGCTTTATTCCCATAAGGGTACTGATTAAAATTAATGGTAACAAAATAAATCCAAAATCTTAAACAAATAAAAAAAGAGAAAGTGATGAAGGTGTCGACTTACTGTTGAAAATCCAGTTGTGACAAATTTACCAGATTCTCCAAGTGAAATCACCCTCGAATCTTTATGATTTCCATGTGCGGATGTCTCAGCAACTTGCTTGTTAAGCCGGGGGTCGATGATGCATATTTTCTTGTCCTAAGAACAAGAACTGTTAAAAATAAATTTGAAGAATTAGATATGCCCTGCAATTGACAAAAATTGGACGGTCCAGTTTTGGTACTTAACCCTTTAACTGCCGGCTGTTTTTTAGGTCATTTTTTGGCTAAGTCACCTTAGGTTAGAAGCTTCTGTTCAAAAAACTATTGATGTTAGCATTATATGATCAACAGAAAAGTTGTTCAGTAATAAATTTTCTTTTTTTTAACATTATTAAAATTTTGATGACGTCATGCATTGGGCAATGACGTCATGTGTTACTGTTTAGATCAACAAAAACTATCTTTTTTTTCATTTACAAACAAAACAGTATGTAGCAAAGTTATTTATGATTATCTTTGGAACATGTTTGTACTACTCTTTTTGTGATGACGTCAAAACTTGACTGATGACGTCGTAATACGCAATCCAAATTTTTTTTTTTTTGCAATCGCTCAATGAAACACAACACATAGCCACAGGAAAACAAAACTGCTGCAAAACAGCTTCAAAAGGGTTCTTCATGGCTAGAACTACTCGAAAATGAAGCACAACTGCTTCCAGAATCATTATCAGTCAACAAAAGGGCAGTTTATTCAACAGAATACCTGTTTTTACCCTCCATGAGCTCAAAAAATAGCCTAATCCAAAATGTACAAGCGAAAAACGAAAGGTTTGTTTTCAAACTAAACAAGCGAACCATGACGACAATAGTATCAACTAATCGGGGACTAAAATCAAAATTAAAACTAATTAATACAACTAAAAATCACACATATATGTATACATTTTTTAAACTCAAATAACTAAAAAATATCAAATGCAAACCTATATATCATCTTATATTGGTAAACGCAGAAATTATTCAGCCCTTCAGCGCCATCTCACTGATCAAAATCGGCCGTATACTTTTCTACTTATGTAATTTTTGGCGCTTTCGACTTGAGTCGACAGCGGCAGTTAAAGGGTTAAACACAGAGAGAGAGCTTTCTGATACTGCTGTCATAGTACAACATATTTTTTACTTGAATGGTATATTTATATTTATATCGCGTGAATGGGAAAACGCAGTTTAAGAGTTATCACACAGGTAATCGTCAGATTACTTTGCGCCCACCATTAAGTTAAAGAACTTATTATATTGTTTAATCTATGATTAAGACATTAATTCATTTTTAGTAAAACCTTTTAATCCAATGGATTATTTATGGCACTGTCTGGTACCTTACCAATTAGGAAACCAGTTTTGTTTCTTTTTTTCATTTTATAAAACTCCTACATAATTGTTTTCTTTGGTGGCAAAACAACATACAAAAATTGCCTGGTCAAGACCACATACATTTACCAAATGGTTGGTTTCGAACTTACAACCCTTAGGCTGGCGACTCAATGCTCTAATACTCTACTAGCCCTGAATTGTAAGTACTATGCACAAGTACCAACCTTGGTTGTAGCAGCAATTGTTTTACCATCATATGCCCATGAGATTGACTGTATTACGTCATGACCAATTTCGCACTCTAAAATAAAATTTATTTATAAGCAACTACTAGAAACTTTAAGCAAGGTTTATTAGGTATGTGGGTAAGTGCAAGGTGCGTTTTTATAGGATATAGGATAGGGGTATATAAGGATATTTATGTTTATACCCATGAATGGGAAAACCAAGGGTTACCGGAGCTATTGCAGTATGTTGTATATGATACACACGTTCCTTTAATTTGGTAGAACTTATTAATCCGTGGAGTTCAGGCAATGTCCGTTAAGCGCCTTACACAAGGACACAACACTGCAATTATCATATTGCGTGGCACGCACCATCAATTTGCTTGAGATTTCACAGTGTATTATATATGATTGAGACATTATTTCAATTTTAGTAGAACCAATTAATCCACTGGGTTCAGGTGATGTCTGCAAAGTGCCTTGCCCAAGAACACAACCGACTAGCCAGCGGCTAGATGTTTTCAGTGCCACAACCTTTCAACTGCCTTCACCTGCAAACAAAACACAAATCATACCAAGTTCAATGGTTCCTTGCACCATATCAAGGATGTTTATCGCACTTCCTGACGAAAGAACGCACACAGCTGCAGCTACTGGGTGGTGCTGTAAGACCTCCGGTCGTTTCTTGAAACCTTTGAACGTCAATTCAGGCGACAAACTACTCGATTTTGAGATTCCATCATTTGGAATTTTCCAAATCTTTACCTGAAAATTACAAAATAAATAAATGACAATTTTGTTAAGTGGATCCACACAAACCATGAACTAAGGCATAATAGGCTTGTTACTAATACTAATTTTTACCAATACTTAATTAAAAAATTCTGCTTCACATTATGCTACATTTCCTAAAACATAAAATGGATTTATAAGGTGGTCCAAGCATAAAACATGAAAGCAATATATTTATTTTAACACGTTTTATAAAGATTTCTATTTTGCACATGCTAAATTAATTTTATTCATTTTGACTATTTCAGGGATGGTCATTCCAGAAACAAGATTTAAAATTGATGCTAATCGCAAGCTTTTGTGTGGATATGCCCTTAAGATCATTTACTTCAATGACTTTATTAGTTTTCATAAAAGATAAAAAACTTAGAAGAATTTTTTTATGTAATATAGATTGTTTAACAAACTTGAGTATTGTTTTTTTTTTGGTTCAATTGTTCAACTTAATTGTTGTTTACAAACTTTTTGGTTAAAAGATGCATATTTTGATACTAAAATCAACTCACAGTGCAATCATCTGATGCAGAAAGCAAAATATCGTGAAAGAATGGAGAAAACTCGATGTCAGTGACGATACCAGCGTGGGCAGCTAGCAGAGGGTGCTGCCCTTTTCTTCCAGAGTCATTGACATCAAATACACCAAGCTTACCACCTCCTGGATGAACAATTGTTTAGAGATCTTTTTTAATATTTTTAATAAGATATGTTTTGAATTTTTAAATTATTTTTTTATTTTTTACATTTATGTGAACTTTTATGATTTCTTGATTTTTTAACCCAGTTGTTATGGATTCTGCACCACAATGTAATTTTCATAAAGCAAATTTAAGAATAGTACAAGAGAAAAGTGTGGATCATGAAGAATTCTCCACATATTTAAAAATAAATAAAATATAATGTGTGAAGAGAAAAACTGTAATAACTAATGAGCCGCACTTAACAGTTTAAAAAGAACTCATTAAAGGCTAAAAAAACCCTCTAATTCAAAAATGTCACTATTGATAAGTGTATAAACAGCGACATCGGTTGCTTACCTGCTAGACCGAGATTACAGGCGAAGAACTTAGCTCCACAGCTAACATGATTCCCGTATGATACCGGTGTCTCAACTGACGTGTCAGAAATACACAACTTGAAAAAGAGTGAAAATATCAGTAAGAAGTAAAAACGGCTTGTCCAATTACATTTTCTATGGGCCGATATGGTCACTTCTTTGTTTAAGTAGTATAAAATCAAAATAAAACAACCAAAAGTGAACAAACAGTAGTGGGCTAAAGGGGGTGATAGGATAGGATATTCGTGTTTATTCTCTTGAATGGGAAAACCAAGGGGGTTAACACACGGGCCATCGTCAGATCACCTCCGGCCGACTGTCGGGTTACCAGAGCTATTGTAGTGTGCTGTGTATGATTCACACAATCCTTCAAATTGGTAGCGCCTATTAATCTACTGGGTTCAAGCAATGTCTGTTAAGTGCCATGCCCTAGGACACGACTGACTAGCTAGCGACCAATGTCGAACATTAAACCATTCGGTTGTAAGGCGCAATAAACTATCAGACTAACCGGTCTGACTATAGTATCAATTGATTGACGAGGCTAGAAATGGAATGAAAGGGTATTTGTAATTTGTTGTTTGGGTGGTAACTACAACTTTGCCAGCATACACCAAAGGAAAATGAAAAGTTCACTGCACATAGTTAACTCGTTATAAATGTATTTAAAAACAAATGTTGCATAATCCAAGTTTAAAACAAGTACCGGTAGGCTAAGGTATTAAACTTTAATATGGTAAGTGTAAAAATATCATTAAAAATCTTTTCATTTTAGTTTGTGGTGGTGTTAGCCCGTAATCTGTGCATTAAATATCAGAAAAAACTTTGGTTTGAAATAAACAACAAGTTATAGAGTACGTAGGCCTATTGTTTATAGTGGGCGGGATACAACGGTATACTGATATTTTCTTACCTCTTTCTTCGGGACTTTTGCGGTGCTATTCTTGTACTTGGAGGCCTTGAATCGGTTCATTTTGTCAACTAAGGGTAGCCTTAACAAATAAAGCTAAATGTAGACTTCCAATATTGATATTACCCTAATCTGTTTATAAATCAATTAAAATATTGAGTCAGCAATCATTTCAGGGAAATACCCTATTTCGGTAGTTCCGCTTCTGTAATTATTTGTCGCCTATAAAAGGGGACTTTTATATGGTTATGCTTCGGTGTCAAGAAATTGTCAAATTTAATAAAATTTACCTTCGACTACGTATATGCAGGTACGTTGACTAAACTTAGTGGTTAAAAGAATTAAACTATAACTCTAGTTGTTGAATAAAAACAAGACCCTGATCGCGGTAAAGGGGTCATCGAGAGATTGACTGTGTAACAATTCATAACTCCCTATAAATTTTTCTAACCCGCAAATATTTTTATTATTATAATGGGCTAAACAAAAAAACTGAAATCGTCTTCATCGTATACAAAACACTGTTCGCTATAGAAATTCTCACTTTTCAAGTAATATTCTTTAAAACAATTACTCTTGTATTCTCCGCATACGAAGAGTTGTTTTAATAGTCCGACCAAATACTATTGTGGATTACTGCGTTGTCTTTCAGCCGTAACGTTATGGGATCAAAACTCGTCGCTAGTTAATGGTTGGTGTTGTTGTTAATTACTTAACGGATATTGCCTGAACCTATTGGATAGATTCTCTTAGAAATTGGACGTCTTAATCATACACAACACACTGCAATAGCTCCGGTAACCCTGCGGTGGGCGCGAGGTAATCTGGCGATTGTCCGTGTGTTACGCCCTTGCTTTTTCCATTCACGGGTTTAAACATTAATATCCTATCCTATTCTACAATCTGTGTATAAATCAGTCGCGGTAACCATTCAGCCCACTACGGCTGTGTAAGTGATAATCTTTATTCGGCAGGTAAGCTCTCGGCTACAAGAATGCCTTCTGCTGGGAATGTCGTGTGGTGGCGAAAACCACTGTAGTTTTACAGAAATTGATGGCGTTAGGTTAAAAATAAACTTCGACAGTGTTTGGTTTAAATAAATTTCAACTATATCATCACAAAAGAAGAAGTCGTTTTTGGACGGTGTTCCGCAGTTCGTGAGGTGTTGTTCGTTCAAGAAGTTTCCTTTCGACTTTTGCTGTGTCGATAACCATAGCCGAAATATATAATTAAACCTGTAAAGCATATCTACGTGTTAAAGAAGAACTGTATCCTTGGGCAATGCACTTATTGGACATTGCCCCTGACCCAGAGGATTAATGGGTTCTACCATATTGAAAAAAAAGTCTCAATAATACACAACACACTACAATAGCTCCGGTAACCCGACAGTGGGCGCGAGGTAATCTGACGATTGCCCGTGTGTTAACCCCCTTGGTTTTCCAATTCGCGAGGATAAACATAAATATCATATCATCATTGTTATAACTCCAGAAATGAAAAAAAATGTTTTTTTGCAGATGAAATATAATAGCGTTGTGGTATAGTTAGAAAGTGATAGCCGCGTCCGGTTATAAACCAGCAGCAATATATATGAATACTAGGAATATTTCAGGATATCGGTCTTGAATTGTTTTTAATAGATAAATAAAAATGGCGAATGCTATATAGTTAAAACACATAATATAAGTAATAAGCATACAAATTACCGATTGCCATCCAAATTGCAAGTCGCAGCCAGGTCAGCTTCTGTAGCTTCAGCATTAGAATAATATTAACCATGATACTTGCAAATGGGATAATTGGAACAAATGGAACCTGGAAATTATTAAGTTTAGTTATTTTTCCCATGATGAAAAAACGCAGAAGAACCTTCTGTAAAATATCAAAAAGGAAAAACGACAGTCGTTAAAAACACGTCTAAAATCCAATTTTGTGTTTCTACGATGAAAACACGCAAAAACCCTTTTGTAAAAAATGAAAAGGAAAAAAACAGTCTTTGAAACACGAAAATCCAATCAATTATTCACTTTTCGGTATATTTAGACGTCGCGTAGTTTACTTAACGAACAAAAAAAGTAATTTTTCAAGCTAGCATCTTACCTTGTATGTTTTGATGGTTTGGTCTTGCGTGAACATGCAAATGAAAAACAAAAAGAAGAGAGATAGGAAAATAAAAACGACCAGCAAAAGAATAAACCACGCTTCTTTGATGTGCGATATGCCAACTAAAAGCATTATAGATACCACACTTCCAAATAACGTTGCAAGTAAGAGAGAATAAAATGGTAGCACTCCTGGTCGAAAGTTTAAGGTCCAGGCAAAGTATTCCCCGAATGGCGACGTCATTATTGAATCTTTGATGATGCCACAGTGGTCATTAAGGCTGTCTGTTGGCGAGACAACCGAGTCCGCCATAGAAGTTGAATTAGGGATTGTTGTGTCTGATGGTGGACGCACCTTCTGCAATTCTGTACCATTGTCATGTGTGGCAGCCTCTTCAGCCAATCTTGCATAACTATGAGAACATGCAGCTATTCAGTTTGATTAATACATTTACCCCTAGTATTAAATAACAGAAAATAAAACAAATCACAAACACAAGATCCGGGAAAAAAAACGATAAAATCGAACAGTCGCTAATAATTAAGTTTATTTAAAACCAAATAATATAAAGCCCTGAAAAAGTGTGCGGTAAACCACTAATAGTACTAAGGGGACGCTGGCTTAAGAAGGTGTGACCCTGAAAGCAGGCACCAGACTATTGAAAAAGTTAAAACGAAGTCAGTTGACACTATCAATTTCAAGCACACTTACATGGCCATTTAGTTTTCCTCACAGGAAATACAACAAAATCAATAAGGATTGGAATACGCCAGACAGTCAATCAAATAAAGTGAATTCGAAACTTGGCGCAAGGTAATTTGGTTTTGTCGTTGGGCAAGGCACTAAAGCGAATATTGCATGAACCTAGTAGTTAAATTAACTGCACAAAAACTCTACCAATGTCCTTATCTTAATCCATACACCGAAACGGGACCGTCACCACCAATATGTGTATAAGGTGTACTAAGTGCAAGGGTTATACACCAAACCAGCGGTTCCCAAACTGGGCGCCGCGGCGCCCTGGGGAGCCGCGAGAGCATGCGAAAGTTGCTGCATTTATTATATTGAGAAAGTACACGTGTTAGTTGGAGATGTATGAGCCTGTGTGCAACCCCATAAGTATTCGTTTTACTTGTTAAAAATCCATTGTTCGGTGTTAACTGCCAATATTTTGTAACTAACATGGCATTGTTTTCGAATAATGGTTTGTCAAATAACTGCTTTGCATTAATTGACTGTTCGTCACTTCAGTAAATAGTTTTGAAGAATTTGAATGGTTATCAAAGTGCGTACTAGTCTGGATATACAATACTTGCAGTTTAAAAAATTTGGCTTTATAAGGGAGCCGCAAGGTTTAATAAGTTTACAAAAGGCGCCGCCAACAAAAAAAGTTTGGGAACCGCTGCACCAAACCATTCCCTAACCGTTTCCATTCCTAGTGGATTAATCTTTAATGTTCTACCCAAGTTGGAAGTCATATATATAAAATATTAATGATTCTAATGAAACTGGTAATGCACAATATGTCGAAATGCACCAGTTGTCTAAGGCAATGTGCATTATATTACTTTACACATGTTTTCGAATCTTATAATTAAATAGACTTACTGAGAAACGTCATTTGGTTCATATCTAAGTTTGATGACACAAAACGAAACGAAGGAACAAGCTAAAAGTTGCCCGATGGAAATGAATTCAACAAGAGAGTGAAGGCTGAATACCAGTGCCATGACAATGCAAAATATTCCTGTAGTAACCGTGGCGATAACCGGCGTCTGCGAGAAGAAAATATTATGGAACTTCTCAATGATATTTAAATCGACTTTAAGTTAAAGTACGATTTGCCTGGATGCAGGCACTTAACGAATATTGCCTAAGCACTATGGATTAAATGGGTTTTACTAAATTGAAGAAACGTCTTAATCATAAACAACACACAGCAATAGCTCAGGTAATCCGACAGTAGGCGCGAGGTAAACTGACAATTATTCTTGTGATAATACCGCTTTCGTTTTTTATTCATAAGAATAAAACATGAATATCTTATTACAGCAAACGTATTAAGAGGAACCGATATATTTTGCCCACTTATGCCGTTTGTATTTTTTGACGTGTTTTAACTAGTGAATTTTTGCCTTATGTAAAGAAGGAGCAAAAATACAAAACTTTTTGCCCGAAAGGTTAGCGCTGCTAATTTTAGACTCTGAGTGCCAAGCACATCGCAAATTAACACGGTAAAATAGAAAGAACCGAAATTTACCCCTGTCGTTTTGTTAACCGTGTTAAACCACGGCATGATCAGGCCATCACTGGCCATGGCGTATACGTATCTTGGCACCACAACCAGTGCCGTGACAATTGACGTTGACATCGCCGCTAATGCTCCGATAGACACGACGTACTTTGCCCAGTTCCATCCGCGTTGCGCATAAGCTGCGGGGAACGGAGCCGAAATCACGATGTCATACCATGGGACCATCAGTGTAAGTGCGGCTGATGCGCCTACGTAGGCCAAAGCTGCCACGCATATTGAAATCAGCAAGGCCAACGGAACATCTCTGAAATATTAAATGTATTACATACAACATAGTCGACATGTAGTGCGTTTAGTACTTTGGGTGATGGTTGTGTGAATATAAACGATTACAAATATGTACTATCATACTAGTATGGATATTCATATTTTAAATACATTATTTAATAAACTAACACATCAATAAGGAAAGGATAGGTACCTGTTAGGGTTTTTAGCTTCTTCTGTAACCGATGCCACAATTTCGTAGCCAACATAAGAGAAAACCAAGGTCGAAGCACCACTTATGGTACCCGCAAATCCATGAGGAAAGAATCCCCCTCTAACTGTTGTCCAATTGTTGATATTTGCCAAGTACATACCAGTGCCTGTTATATTGAAATCACAAAATTGTTTATTTACAATTTGAAAGGAATGATATAAAATCGCTTTTGGTCACAATGCTACCATTGTTACGAGTTGTGCAATATCTGCTTCGTGTAATATTTTAGAGTTTTTAATACTTTAATAATACTTTTAATTATGTATAGAAGTAAAGTTCGCAAGTTAAAGTGGCCTATTGTATAATGTATTTTAAAATCGCAAATATGGACAAAAACGTAAAAGTAAAATACAAGTTTAATTTGGAGGAAAGTTTCGGTACTGCTAGAATTACGCGTTTTTGTAACTAAAATTTTTGTTTTTGTTACTTATAGGTGTTAAGATATATAAATCGTGGCTAGGAAATACACTAAAACTTAATTATACAACAGTATGAAATAAATAAATCTTATTCGTAAAGCCCGATAATGGAGTCGTCACTGGGACCGTATATGTATCGGTGTCGTTAACCATTTGGCCGCATAACGGCGCAACCGGCCATTTTTAATACCAGAACGAACATTTGCAGACGGTCGACATTGTTATCAATTAAGCCAATCGGTCCTACAAGACCCACAACTCGATCTAATCCTAAGGATTATCCGCCTAATACTGTCTTTAAACACGCGTGCGGGATTATTTAAAGTGCATATCCAATAGTTAAACTACTTACTTAACCACTTACTTAAGCTTTTTGCTTTTAAAAGGGGTCACCAATAAGTTAGCAAAGGTTATTTTGATACGTTACATATGTGAAATTACCACAGAAAATTTATCAAACAATATGATTTTTTGCCGGGGTTAGTTTCGAAACCATAATGAAAGTGCCACTATAAGACCGTCACTAATATAATTGATATACGTATCAGTCACCTTAACCAATCGAATACAAATTTTATCAAACTAATCACACGGTCTTGCTCAAGCCTTGTGCGATTAAAAATGGACGCCATTAAGTTAGTATTGGTTACTTCGATATGTCACCACTAAAATTACAATTTAAAGTTACAAATTTGAACTTACTGAAAATCAATACAAGAATGGCGAGATTTACAGCTGCAAGTATCGTTGTAAACCTCGATGTGAATTTGACACCGGTTGCCACAATGATGGTAACGATAATCACAATACCAGCAGCAAAGAAGTCTGGGTATGAAGCAAGGATCCCGCCTGGCATCGGGGTATGCACGACTAGGTATTCTTTCATTTTAAAACCGATCAACGAATCGAAATACCTGCGGTCGAACATTTAGAAGTTTGTTCGTTATTTATTTAGTCATGCTGCGTCTATTTTTTTACCGGGCTAGGTTTCAAACCGTGATGGTCTTTTAACTGTTTAAATGTAAATCGGTATATATATATCGGTTAACCACTCAGCTGGATAACCGTACTGTACTGTCGTATATTATAGTACAACCTCTGATTGCAACATTTCGCTGAATTAATAAAAGGCGCGTGGAAAGACCGATAATTGCGTACAAATATGGAGCGTATATTTATCGTCGTCAAATAGGTGAAGATGTTAAACTTGGTCGATGGACATCACATAACGCCGGGCGCATAGCTGGATAGGTTATAACGTAGAGTTACAGCCTGAAGGTTGTGTGATCATCACTATCTATTGGCTTAGTCGGTTTCTTCTTTGCGCAAGGTACTTCGCGGACATCTGATTCCACTGAATTAATCGGTTCTACCAAAATGCAGCAGTGTTTTAGGGTATAGGTAATAATGATAATCAGTGTTGGTGGGAAAACACAAAGTGCGTTGCAACATGGGTAATCGTCAGATTACCTCGCGCCCACCGTTGGGTTACCGTAAAATCAGGTGTTTTGTGTATGATTGAGACGTGTCTTTAATTGATAGAACCTATTAATCCACAAGTGGCTTGCACACGGACACAGCCGACCAGCTAGCGACTAGTTTCGAATCTGCAACTCTACGACTAAAAGGCGACGCACTAATCCACCAAGCAAAATAAGTAAACAACTAGTCCATATACCCGCTTAAGGATTTAGCCACAGCAGAAACGGAGACTGCATGTTCAAGCAAGACATTCCATCCGATCACAAATGCCCAGAATTCGCCCACACTGAGGTAAGTAAACTGGTAGGCTGAGCCAGTTACAGGGATTCGAGCCGCGAACTCTAAAAATAATGGCGCATAAAATAATTACAGTTCTACGAAATCTAGAATACTTTTATTTATCAAGCTTAAGATTCGAACCATTAATGTGCTCTTAACCAAGACCATTTTTGTATAAGAGTCGGTATATGTATGGGTGGCGTTAACCATTCGAATACAGAATCGTTTAAATCCAGAATACTGATTTCCGTCGACCAATACATGTACAGAATTCTATACAAAAACGGTCTTAGCATCAAGCCCATAATGAGTTTAATATTGTGCCCAGTAAAATAATATACACAAATATAGTACAGGCATGTAGCCGAACAGTTAAAGTGACCCTTAAATATACCAAATTATTTACAAAAAACGGAACCAACAACGAGAGCGTTATGGGTTTAACACTCAACCGGATTTATGTATAAACTTATATTTGCAATTTAAAATTGCCTGTTGTGGCTTTTCCCAACCTGCGTAGCAAAATGCTGACAGCGCGGACGCAATCGCTGCAAATAGGTAGCTGAGCACAATTGAACCTCCAGCGAAGTTATGTGCCACAGTGCCAGTCAAAACGTACAACCCCGACCCAATCATACCACCGATGGAAAGGAATGTAAGATCGGACAGCCCGAGACATCGGTTAAGATCTGTTAAAATAAAACAAAGTTGTCCAAAAAACTTTAAATTAATATAGTCACTTGTAAAGAGCTGTAAAAATAAAGTACTTTTGCCGAAATAACTTTCACTAATAGACATATGTGAACTTTTAAGGTCTGTAACAATAAAACACATTTGTAGAAAAAAAGTTTAATGATATGCCTTGGTCATGTATTTATCTGGTTTAAGAAATCACTTTAGAACAGTAGGTTCCATAATTTGGAAGGTTTCGCCTTTTAGCAAAACGGTGTTACCATATCGAAGAAATGCAAAATTTTAAAAGTTAGAAAAACTGCACATAATTATTTTCTTACCCTTTCTCATCATATCCGAAGTCAGATCCTTTTTTCGCAAACAATTTGAAAGAAAATTCGAGAAACGTCCGACCACCATCTTTGCCGTTATTCCAAGACTTGAGGAAACTGGACTAGGCGTGCGAGTTTTCAAGCTCAAATAAAATCAATATCAGTTCGCTCTGTGATATATGCGGCCGTATAATTATTAATCGAAGTGTCTTGTTTCAGAATCGCTCTAATGGGCCTAATGCTTTGCTCTTGGGCTGCTTGATTTTAACACAGCCACATCAATCCCATAGACTACACTAAGGCACCCTACACAGTTAACATGAAAATTCAAACAAATACTAAGCAGACTAACGGAAACTATATTGCTGTCCCACGCTACAGTTTAAACACGCATATTAAAGTCTCGATTAAACGCTAAGACTAATCTTTCCCACAGCCTAAGAAGCCTTCCATATGGTACGCATACATAATCTTATACGTAATTTTAACAGTGCCATTCGAGTTGTATGATATTTCACACGAACCATTAACGTTGTTTCCTATACAAACAAATACGCCCTTTTACTGCCTTAAAGTTCGGTTTAGTACATATCATAAACTTCTATACAAAGTCTATTGCCTTTGATATCCTGTGATGAAAAACTGATACTGTAGCTGCTCATTTGGTATAAATAGCAATAACAGAGTATTTTTTATCCGGTCACGCGTTCACTTTGGTTAAATCTGTACAGCACACGCACACACACACAAATACACACACACACACCATACATTCAGTCTTAATGAATGAGTGTCGGTTAGAATATCAAGACAGGCTGATCACGCCACTAAGGGAAGGGCCGGAAACTGATCAATATAAAGGCCGAACTGTTATTGCATGTGTCACACGTGAGAAATACCAGTCTACCGGGTTCTACCACATTAAAGGAAAGTCTCAATCTTATACAACACACTGCAAAAGATCCAGTAACTCGACGCTGGGCACGAGGTAATCTAACGATTGCCTTTGTGTTAACGCCCATTGCGTTTTCTTATTCATGGTGATAAACATGAATATTCTATCCTATATATATACTATATCCTATCCTCTCTAACTGAGACGTTCCCATAATAAGTGAGGTTACATATGACATCTTAGAGCTCAAGATACAGGAAAATTACCGCAGCTTGGAGTATCGATTCAGGCTAATTGTC
This sequence comes from Ciona savignyi, assembly GCA_000149265.1. Classification (NCBI taxonomy): domain Eukaryota; kingdom Metazoa; phylum Chordata; class Ascidiacea; order Phlebobranchia; family Cionidae; genus Ciona; species Ciona savignyi. The sequence goes on from CH002768.1 coordinate 424,643, forward strand.
ATTTTTGGCCACGGGACCTTTTAATGTACGACTAATTTAAAAGCGATCTATATTCATTCGCCGAAGCTTTTTACCATAATGGCCTACTGAGAAGGTGTAATATGCTAATTGTAGCCTATTGTTGAATGGATGTATTGGTTTTCGGACTTGGGTTCACGCTATAGGATTTGTCGCACGACTATCGTCGGATAACTCGCGAGGGTAATCGACGTGCTGTTGCGTCATGTGTTGCAGAATTTTTTCACGCTTGTGTCAAGATTTTTTTTTGTTTTCTCTGGGCTTGGTTTTGAACCAAAACGTTTGGATCATTGTCTGAAAAGTGTTTTACGCGTCAGATTTCATTCGGGATTGGAGAAATGTCACAAAAGTGACAAACACGTATTGCTTGCAAGTGCAAGCAATATATGTACACAATGTAACACACAACCAATGGAGTTTTAGGTCAGTACGAGCAAAAACTCCATTTTACTGATATACCACAACGGAACTCCATTGATTTCGATCAGCGAGTACTAAGTAACCGGGAGGAAGTTTGGATACAATGGGCTATATATAGTTGCCATATATTTGTTCGTTTTTTTCGTTGGAACGTATTATTTTGCCAAAATCAATATTTATATCAATCATTCAGATACATCACATTGAGAAAAAACGCGCACTACATAACCTATCAATGAACCCTGACATATCAATTCTAAAATGACATGTGGTTGCGTTTCACCTTTTACACGATCTGTCGACTTAAGTCTATTTACTGTTAATTTATATTAAATTAGAAGGTTAATTTTTTTTTTACTTTTTTGAACAAAAGTTGCAAAACCGAACTACTTATATATGTAATCTAGTTTAGTTTATTTTATTCATTTTTCATCGTATTAAAAAGTGATAAATGAAACACATCGCAACACAGAAACAGGAAATAATGTAAAAGGAACAGTCGTTAAAACGCGTTATTAACAAAAAAGTGATATAAATAAATAAATATAGCGGACGAGGCCGCCAAACCTAGACGAAAAACAATACTGTATAACAATAATTAATTAACCCGATATAGAGCCCTGAGGTTAAGTTTGATCAGTACTGCGGAGCCGGATTTAGGAGAAGGTGTGGCCTGAAAGAGTGGACCGGAGTGGAAAAGAAAGCAACCCTATGATGAAATTCCACTAAAGTCAAAATATACACAAGTCTATATCAGGTATCAACGTTTCAAAATCAATAGCATTAACTCACATCGATACTGGTATGGAATGTAATAATCAACACTTGTTAATGGTTAAACCATTATTTGGTGATTATAATCTAACTTTTAACCGCATAGTATGGTGGGTTAGTGCATTTGCGAGGTGATCTTACGATTACCCGTATGATTATAATACCCCTTCTGTTATACGGGGATTAACATTAATATCCTGTTCAAATTTACATTATTATTTGATTTTAAAATGGTATAAATGGTCGGAAGTTATGACCATTACCTCGAATTTCTAACAACTTATATATCGAACTATTTTCTTGCAAAATGCGGTAATATGCTAACATTTTGCTATATGGTTGATTCCCGATCAAGTTGACAATATCCTGTCATGTAAGTGCATAGTCAAATCGCAATGCAAAATGTGATGGCCCGGTATTTCTCTCCGCATTTCTCCCATAAGGGAGTTATTTATCATAGTTAACCGGAATACCGGTGTCAGTTCGGTTCCAAGGGGAATTTAATTATTTGTCGCCGGGATTTTAACGATTGGTATATCGATTTTTAATTTAAAAAGGCTGTTTCTGTCAAACTGTTTCCGCCGCAGCCGCCACACGACAACATGAATGTATTGCATGAGATATTTAATTTTTTTTTTTTATTAACCGGTTTAAGTTTCGAAACCGGATGTGATTGTCAATAAGCGTCATATTTTATACGGAATTCTGAATACAAATATTTTATACGGAATTAATGAATGTAAGATATTTAGGTGTTGCTCTTGTTTTTTTTATTTTACCGGTTAAAGTTTTATACGGAAATGTTGAATGTGAATCGGTTGCGATAACCATACTATATACCTATCGTGGAATCTTCGTGTTTTATCTTAATGCGCATGGAAAATGTGAAAGAGTTACAATCGTCATATTATCAAAAAATAAAATATACTGTTACATGTTTTTAAAAAATATAAGTATATTCGCTAACGCAGTTCCAAGATATCGACTCACAAATAATATTGGGTCTACCAATGAAAGAACGAGCGCCCTTTTTAGTAGCCTTGTATATATTGGAAATTTCCCGAAAATTTATACTAAATCACTAAAAGTTTCATCTTGATTATTTATTTTAATGTTAAAATATCCAACGAAATTAAATAAATGCCTGAAACCAGGTATATTTTAAATTCTCCAGATAAATTTCCCTTGCAAATTGTCGGTTTCAGCATATCCAGAACATCTGATTTGACAATTCTTAACGTGTTAATTCGATTCGGTAACTTCCTATGGGAGATGTCGGAACGACAAGCCATGCCTTTTACAACCGTTGATTTGAAACAAATTTTGGCAAACGTGTCGACCGTGTGGGATGTGAACTAAGCAACATAATTCATGCAAAAAAGAAAAAAATACGTTGGACGCTATGAACGATAGAAAATAAAAACACTGAAAAAGTGTGAAGTTTACATTTCGCGAGTGTAAGGAAATTCTAAAAGCTTATTTGGCTTTATTAGGAAAACAGGATTGGTTTGATAACCTAGCGGAACCATCAGGTATTTTAGTTGATATTAGTGTTTAAGAAAGGGTTATAATGCTAAGTTTTAATAGTTTCTTTCAGTTTCGCCCCATGTTAATAACGTGTTAGTGACAAGATTATATCTTTTTCCCTTATTTTAGCATTATGAACATTGCTCTCTTATTATTTTGTATCGTAATACAATATTTTATTTCTAATGGGAATATAAACTATTAAGCTTCTCTTTTCCGCTTGCTCGACAACGGAATATACACAAACTAAATGTGCATTAATCTGACAAGCATATCTATCTTTATTAGCAGAACATTGAAAATCGGTTTGATAACCCTGGGGAGCCATCAGTTATTGTCTGAAGAAACAAATTTATATACACCATGTATAAAATATGCCAAATGTAGCTGGGTAATTAGTGGAAACATATACAACCGTACAGTCCGGTTTGGTAAATAGTGGTGGTTAAGTAGTTGACTCGAATATCCTCTTGTTGCGTTGGCATTTTACAAGCGTCGCAAATCGAATGTGGTCATGCCAGGCTGCAGACGAAAGTTGTTGTCCTTTTCCGCTTGTCGATGCTACGGTATATACACAAAGAATTATCTATCAGATGTAGAAATGCCGTATTATAGGCGGTAAGCTGTGGGGTAGGCCTACATAAACAGTTGACTCTATTATCAACTCGGTTAACGCGAAATTCCTCATGAAAAGTTCGATTTTGCAATTCACGACACCGGGGAATTCCTCTAAGCATATTATCCAAACTTCGGTTTTCACATATCCAAATCGTTATATCTAGCAGATCTCGAAGTTTCAATACGACTCGACACGTTATTCCGGAGAATTTTAGGTTCAAAAGCCACCCTGTCGAGCGTTTGAGAAAAAACGGACGAACCCAACATGAGGTTTTTCAAAATGGGCCTCGTGCGTCACCTTTAAGCTGTAGGATTATAAAATCGAAACTATATCCGCGTGTGTCCTTAGGCAAGGCACAGAGTGGAAATCAAATGAACCCAGTGTATTATTAGGTTCCACTAAAACGTCTCAATCATACACAATACACTGTACTAGCTCGGGTAACCGGCGGTTATCAGAAGGTAATCTTAACAAACGACCAGGTTATAACGCCCTCTGTTTTTGATCATCTCGGAAATTTATATGCTTAGTATATGATCACTGATAAACCACAAGATCGAACTTATACTTGTGTTTATTTATACCAGGTGTGAATATATAGAATTGGAACACACGAAAGCAGCGAGCGGGGTTCTATTGTGTTCGAATCAGGGATAGAGGGGTCGCCACGTTAAGCTCATACAGGTCAACCCGTGTCACAGTGGCCAACCGGGGTAGGTTGAATACGGTAGTACCGAGCGGGACAAAAGTAAGTTTCGAAAAGCACCGACAGTTATCGATTGCGTTGCTCCGTGAGCTATGGCGACGCCCGTTGGGGGTCATTCTCACAGTGCGACCTTTAAGCGAAGTTCTTTTGGCGACAGGCGGCAAGTGCATGAGTTTTAACTCGACTGTGGAACACAAAAAATTCGGGGCTCGAAAAACGCGCCGCAATTTTGCAAAACGTAAATATTGCTTTGCGGAAAGCCATAGTATAACATCAGGCATAGTTAACCAACAAACGGCATGGCTTTCTCGAACAACGTCAATGGAATAAAGGAGGTTATAGAGAGTTATAACAAAATCTTGAACTTTTAAATAAATGAACTTTAAAATTTTCCGTCAGGCGTAGGTTTGAGACAAATCATCCATTCAAATTGTGAGGTTGAGGAGATTAATGATTTGTTGGTTGCGTGTGAGGTCTGTTGAACTGGCACAATGGTTTAAAATCTATGTAAGTCCAAGAATGTTGGAATGATCAGAGGCAGCTGATTCCTCCTTTGACACAGTCCGGATACGAAGAGAGAAGGCAGGATGGTGGGATCGGATCTCGCTTCGGAACAGAGCATTTCCGGCAAAGTTCTTCGAATGACCCGTTTTGCTTGAAAGCGACGATGAGAACGGTCATGTTGTCACACCCCACACCACCCACTGCGCATTCAGTGGCGAGACATCTGTTCATCAGTTCCTCGCATATCTGTGGCAAATGAGTTTATGTTTTATACACGTAAGTGGGGGAATACATAGGGCGTCATTGCATGGACAATCGCCATATTACCCAGCGCCCTTCCGTTAGAGGATAAAGATAATCTTTCTAAAAACAACGCAGGTGGCGTTATCACCATGGATACTTGTCAAATTACCTTGGGCCCATCGTCCGATAACCGGAACTATTTGGTATTGTATATGATTGAGACGTTGCTTTATTTTTAGCAGAACCTATTAGTTAGGTGATGCATGCTAAGTACCTTTCCCAAGGACACAACGGACTAGTGAGTGACTAATTCGTTCCTCCCTTTGATTAAATGTCTGTATTTTAAAGTTAAAAATATAAATGCCGTTTATCCCATAGGACTTGGCTGAAACGAAACCAGCCACTAGCTGGTTGGTTGACCTCGGAATATAAAAAAAAACTTTATGTACATTACTTAAACCCAGTAAATTACTAGGTTGACCAAAATCTAGAGCAATAGCATTGCCCTGCAACACATACTACACACCAAAATTAGCTCCGGTAAACAAGATAAACATGACTTTTATGTATAAAGGCCACTTCCACTATATTTAATATTTACATCCTCATTTTAACAACATGTTTTTTAAACTTACTGACTTAATTAGTATTTAATGACGGTTTGTTCTGCCATTTTTCTTTTTCTTTTTGTGATTTGTTTTTCATTTGCTATATTTAATACTAGACAATAGACATAATATAAAAAAAATTAATGAATAAATACTGGGACAAACCAGAACAAATACTAGGTTAAAAAATGATTTAACTAAAATTGTATTTACCACTTCCGGTTCCATTCTCTGCCCCAGTTTCTCCCTCACAAATTCCACTACGTCCTGGTTGCTCAACACGTCCCATATACCATCGCAAGCTAATACTACGAACTCGTGGTCCTTGGTGATTTCCTTCACTATCACATCAGGGTCAGCTGGAAAGGGAAACATGGATAATCTGTATTGTGGTGGTTACTAAGGGAGTTATCTATAGATAACTTATATTTTATCCCAAAATTGAGTTTTTGGTGTTTTATTTGTTAAAGTAACCAAATTATGGTGTTATAGTTTAATTTGTTAAAGTTACCAAAATTATGGTGTTATAGTTCCCAAAATTTAGGTGTTATTGTTTCCAAAATTTTGATGTTATAGTTCAAAAAATCATGGTGTTATAGTTCCCGAAATTATGGTGTTATAGTTCCCAAAATTATGGTGTTATAGTTCCCAAAATTGTGGTGTTATAGTTCCCAAAATTATGGTGTTATAGTTCCCAAAATTGTGGTGTTTTAGTTTCCCAAAATTGTGGTGTTATAGTTCCCAAAATTATGGTGTTATAGTTCCCAAAATTATGGTGTTATAGTTCCCAAAATTATGGTGTTATAGTTCCCAAAATTATGGTGTTATAGTTCCCAAAATTGTGGTGTTATAGTTTCCCAAAATTGCGGTGTTTTAGTTTCCCAAAATTGTGGTGTTTTAGTTTCCCAAAATTGTGGTTTTATAGTTCCCAAAAATGCGGTGTTTTAGTTTCCCAAAATTGTGGTGTTATAGTTTCCCAAAATTATGGTGTTATAGTTCCCAAAATTGCGGTGTTTTAGTTTCCCAAAATTATGGTGTTATAGTTCCCAAAATTGTGGTGTTATAGTTCCCAAAATTGCGGTGTTTTAGTTTCCCAAAATTGTGGTGTTATAGTTCCCAAAATTGTGGTGTTATAGTTCCCAAAATTGCGGTGTTATAGTTCCCAAAATTGCGGTGTTTTAGTTTCCCAAAATTGTGGTGTTATAGTTCCCAAAATTGTGGTGTTATAGTTCCCAAAATTGCGGTGTTTTAGTTTCCCAAAATTGTGGTGTTTTAGTTTCCCAAAATTGTGGTGTTATAGTTCCCAAAATTATGGTGTTATAGTTCCCAAAATTATGGTGTTATAGTTCCCAAAATTGTGGTGTTTTAGTTTCCCAAAATTGTGGTGTTTTAGTTTCCCAAAATTGTGGTGTTATAGTTCCCAAAATTATGGTGTTATAGTTCCCAAAATTATGGTGTTATAGTTCCCAAAATTGTGGTGTTTTAGTTTCCCAAAATTGTCGTGTTATAGTTTCCCAAAATTGTGGTGTTTTAGTTTCCCAAAATTGTGGTGTTATAGTTCCCAAAATTGTGGTGTTATAGTTCCCAAAATTGCGGTGTTTTAGTTTCTAAAATTAGGGTGTAAAGTAACCAAAATTGTGGAGTTATAATTCCTGAAATTTAGTTTCTTGATATTATAGTTAGGATACTTTCTGGAAATTCACTTTCTGGTGTTGGACTACATATTGGTTCTTATTATTACATTAATATGTAATAATAAGAACCAATAACTGCACTGGGATTGAGCAATTCTAGTAACAATCCAAATTGCCCCTAAAGCAGGCTATTATTCACCAAATAGCCTTTAGCTAGTATAACAGGGAACCTATAATTTCACTGCAGAGCAACACTACAATGAGGAAAAGCGGAAAGGGGGAAGAAGGAAAACTGCACAGTAAAATTAGGGAAACTAATTTAAACCCTGCCCTAAACACTAATCTCCACAGAACTAACCCGAACTTAAACCCCCATGTTTAAAACTGACTCTAATGTACTAATCTTCATTTTAATGTGCAGTTTCCCTCCTTCCCACTTTCCCTCCTTTCAGTTTTCACCAAATTGCATTCTAACCTGTGACTATCTGTTCTTCTGCTGATCTGTGTTCATTTTTCTTGAATACAAAATCCCCGAGTGCCCTTGAAAGCGCCAGATTTCCGTTGACTCTGTTGAACTCGACGAAACCACCGGCTGCGTTGATTCTCTTTAGCTCCCTCTCATGGTTGGGCTTGTGGTCGAACGAGAGTAATTGAGCGTGACCACGAACACTTGCGACTGCCCGAGAGTCACCTGCATTGGCCTGTGGACGGCGGGAAATAATATTTCACTGATTTTTACCAAGTAATGGGGTACAAACTGCACCCTTGGATTTTAAACACCCTTGTCACCCCTAAATGCAAAGGCAAATGTAATGAAAACTAAAATGTTGCTTATACAGCTTAAATATAATGATTTAATCGGAAAATCCAACACTTTAAACACAAATATTTGTCCCGCACTTTTGCAACCCTGACAAAATTAATGCATTTCATAGGTTTTACAAGCATGTGACAATGGACATTTTCACCATTGTGGTTGTATGCTATGACACAATACTTAAGAAGTACAAACAAAGAGTAGTTTATTGTTGCAATGCAATTTTAGAGTTTACAAGGTAAAATCTTGCGTAATTTAAAAAAAGTTCTAATTTTGTTTAATTAAATAACCAAGAACATTAGTCGTTTATGCCATGTCTTGTTTTAGAAAGACATATTTTGTGCATAGTGGAACAATTTGCTTTAAGATAAGCACTGTGGCATTGTAAGTTATTTTACACAGATGATCAGATTAGTGGCCTTTAATTACATTTATGCAGTTGTGATATATAACCAAATTCTCCTCAATATTGCACCCCCTACCACTTTCTATGTAACATGGAATGCTGTAGTTTCAAAACCAATGAGGAGGTATATTACAATTACAATGTACATTATACCCCACATAAAGAAAAGACAATGGGACGAGACAGCTCCAGTTCGAAAAGAAACAGCAGTTGGTAATCAACAAAACCTTTTGTCCAAATCAAACATGATACCCATGTGGTAGCATCAGTTCACCTACCATGACAGTGGTTGGCAATCGGCATACAAAGTGACTAACTATTCATTAAATATCAAAAGCCGATTTTAGTGTCTACTTTTCAAATAGAAATGGTGATTTAATTTTGTCGTACTAATAAATGCATGTTTAATTGTTCTATGTACATTATTCGGCATTTAAAGCCAGAATCTGAAGTGGGACGGACTAAACATACCACACAGTATGGAAACAAGATATCAGGGAAAATGACAAAAGAAATGGACAACCAACAACAAACATGTTTCCCGCAAGTGAATAAAGAATTTGTGGGATTACCAACCAGATTTGGTCAATACTTCAATTGTAATGTTACTAAAACATGAAAAATTTAACAGATCAATAGACCTGTCTTATTACAGACAACTTATTGGTAATAAAATATAATAAAAAGACAAAATAATTACATGTCATTGTGACTCATCAAATCAACACTGTGATTTAGAGAAAATATTCGAGAATTTGCATTAGAGCAAATAAAAACAATGACTGGATGATGTACTATTTGTTCAGTGAGATCAAATAAAGGATGAATGAATCATGATAACCTATTATACCAACTTTAAATATGCAAATATTTAAACAAGTTTTTTTGACAATATAAATCATTTGAATTTAACACGCTATTGTTTGATAGGAAATATATATAAAATTCAGGACATGAATTTAAATAATCAATGTTGTTTTCAAAACGAATAAATATGACAGCGAACATCAAAATCCAAGGTATAAATAAATACCGGTAGTGCTGTGACAGCCAGGGGGTTTGAAAAGTCCCCAGGGTAATATTAATTACCATATGACTATCATTCAATGCACGATAAGCATGTTTACATGAAAAATACTGGACTCTAGGGACTTACACAATACATCTTGTTCCCTTTAAGCAACACCGAAACAGATGTGCATCCTGAGGCATCTTCTTTACCAGCAGATTCTTTTAATATTATCTCGTCCATTGCAAGATACCCACTTTTGCAAGCAGCTTGTATATCCCCCTGCCCTGAAAATGATTATTTTCAATTATGTTCATATTTATATCTCTTCGCTTTTAAAAATGTTCATAAGCATGAAGTTACGGTATCGACAAGGGGTACAAACAGCAAAAAAATAAAATTGAAATATCATTAATCTGACAGGTATATTTGGAGTAAAAAATGCATCCCTGACTTTGAAATTGCACCTCTGGTACTTCAAGTGTAAACTAGACATTTACCAAAAATGACTACAAAATATTTATTCATGCAAAAAGCAACCTGCAGCATCAACACTCATATTGTAACAAGCGAAAATGGCAAATTTTTACTCAATAAAACAACAGGGTGATTATATTATATGGTCCTATGGGTATATTCCCACCCTATAATATTAAGAAGCGATGGTAAATTCAGTGCTTTATGTGCTTTCAATGTTGAACAGAGGTTTACTGTGTTGCTTATTTGGGTAATCGGATTGCAATCTTTAAATTTCCATGTGCACAATAAATTATTCATCACCGCCACTTGAACAAAACAATAGAGTTTGACTTGAGGCAACGCTGTCAACCATTGAAGTCATTTTAATACTCTGTAATTTGACGGTAGCTGTGCACCAATGTTCTAGTACTCAAAAAATATCTATGAGTTTATTTTAAGATTATGGAGATTTACCATTTCAGACAACAAATGTGACAAAATTTGTAAACTTTCGTATTTTTTTGGTGTTAAATGAAATGAATTTACATTTTGAAATCAGAAATCCAGATTGTATGCCCAATTACATGAAAAATACATTTGATGGGTACTTGCATAAAAAAAACTACTCACTGTAAGCGGAGTGGTTGACTATACAGGAATCGAGGTGTTTCGCCGCGACCTGGGCTGAACCCTGTCCACCATGGCCGTCGAAGACTGCGAAAAAATGAGTGTCTTTCTCGTCATTGAGACATAATTTATGCACGTGTTCATCTTCCATGTCTGGTTGGCAGAACGGAATTAAGGAAAACAAAACTGGATGTTTGACCATATAATATATTAATAAATTTCGATAGAATAATATATATAAAATGCCTATCATAATGAGACATAAAGATTAATAATAAAAGACAATATACTTTAATACACATAAATTTACTACTTACACAACAAAGTATATAATATATATATGGGGTTTATTATAATAAAAAATTTAAGCAGGTTTATGTTTATGGTTATTTGCAATTCAAATAATTCAAAACTGATTATAGTAAGAAGAAAAGTTAACTTGTATTTTAAAGATTAATATTTGTATATTTTGAATGTCATAATAAATAATTTTATTAAAACGCTTTTTTATTATTAAAAATTGAAATAAATGATAAAAACTCTAAATTATTGTTGAAAAAACACATGTTCTGTGATGGTGACTTCATTTGTTCATTTATTTATTTAAAAGCTATTTAACCAGGTACTTGATATGCATAAGCACCAAGTTGTTGTGTTAACAAGGGTACACAATTACATTAACATGGTGCCAGGGATGCATTTTGAAAAATATTAAGCTAGACTATTTATAGGATAGGATAGGATATTTATCTTTTTCCATTAAATGTCAAAACCAAGGGGGTTATCACACGGACACGGGCAATCGTCAGATTACCTCGTGACCATCGCCGGGTTACTGAAGCCATTGAGTGTGTTGTATATGATAGATATATTTCTTCAATTTGGTAGAACCCATTTGGTAGAACCCATTATCTGCTGGGTTCAGGCAATTTCCGTAAAATGCCTTGCCTGAGGACACAACAGACTAGCTAGCGACCAGTTTCGCAGCTAGTGACCAGTTTCGCACCTGCAACCTTTCGATTGAAAGGCGTAGCACTTAACCGCTAGACAAACCGGCCAGATGATTATGTTTATTCTAACTAGACATTTCGAAAATGCTATAAGCGATGTCCGAAACGTCACTAATTGAAGATAAAAAGCATTATTTCGCCTCTTACAATCTAATCTATTTTGCTTAGAAATTAATTAAAAACCCCATTAGATCTAAGTTTCCACTATATATGGACATATTTGTGGAATTATTATAAAGTCCATCAAAACATTTAAATAAAAGTAACTTTGTTTAAAAAGGATACTGATTCTCCACCCTTGCATGCAAGAAGCCCCAACTTTTAAAGTGTGGTTTTCATCGCTGGTTGTTTCTTTCTTCGTGACCGGTTCTGAGAGCGTCTGACCCATTTTCAATCGCTCTAGTGTTGTTACAAACTTGAGATTGATCTGCAGGCTTTGCACAAAAAGTGTTCGGATGCTTGTAATGGATTGACTGGTAGCTTGCGAGCTGGTTCCCTGGGCTGAAGGTTTAAGAAAAGTTCCCTTGGCACTTGCGATCTGTGAATTGTTGATAAATTCGTTCGAACGTTGTAGAAAGCTTTGCGGTTTACTCAGCGGTGGATGATATTTTAGCTGCTTTGCTGTGATACCGGTAATTCTTTGTGACTGCAATTGTAGATGTTTCGAAAAAGCTTGAGGTTCCTTTACATCCGAAGCAGGCGTTAACAGATTTCGATTCGTGCACTTAAACAAACTGGTGTTTCCAGAAAATTCCGCTGATTTCTTGCAACGATTCTGTTTAATATCATTACACTGCTGGACAGAAGTAATACGTTTACTTTTACCATTGCTAAGTGACATGGTTTACCCACAACAAATCATAACTGAATGACATACTGGCAGACTGAAATACCGCAAGACACATAAAACATTTTAAGCGGATCAGACAGGTCAAATATACTTTACACTGTACATATGTTTTCGCATCTGTTAAGATGATTGAATTCCTAAGAAAATACTTTGGGGAGACGAAAGTCCAACTAATTCAACAAGCTACAGTTTACGGCACTCATGTATTGGGTCATGCCTGAGAGGTACACAGAACAAGACACAACAAATTAAAAGCAACGCGGGATCCGTAAACAATACAACTCAGCTAGACAACAAAGCTACGCACCCCCCGCTAGCAAACGCAAAGAACAATTGGAGCCATTTCAAAAGATCAGGGCGTAGATGAGCAAATAATTGTGTTTAATGAGAACAATGACAAAGCTATTAACAAGTGGTGGTGTTAGTTTATATATGGAAATTATGCCAAACGTAAAATTACAGTGTGGTAATTTACTAATACAGTAAATATACCTTTTAAACAAAAAATGGTAACTGAACTTAAATCGTATGAGTGATTAGCTGATTACTCGTCTTTTTTATTTGTTAAATAATCTAGAATCATTTTACTTATACAATAACAGGATATGGTACATTTAGAAGTATAACCTGGATGCTTAATGTTAAATAATAAACCTTTTAACAAAATTCTTATAATAATAAAGACAGCAATGAATATTTGTTTTATATTTAGTGAACTTATGCACCAACATTAGTTTAAAAATCCCAAAGAGATGTAAATAAAAGTAAATTAGTTGTTCTTTTTGTTAAACTATAATTTACAAGTTAAGGTAATCACATTTTATGTTTGGCAGATATTAAAGGGGTTTTTGGTCAACAATGCTAATATCATAAGTGGGTACCAGAACTAATTATTGTAGTTTTTTTGTCGGTTTCAAAACTTTAGGATTAAATTTACAATGATTGTAAATGCTATAAATATATCATTCTGTAAGTTATTCATGAAGCAAAATATACAACCATAAATCAAAATTGTAAATCATTGGCAAAGGGAAATTTATAAAATTGCCATAGTGTATTAAAGTTGACAATAAGATTAATTAAGCATTTGCAAGATAAACCAAAAAATATTAAAATTTCATTTGCTTTAAACAACCATTCGTTTTATATTTAGGCTAAACCCTTTAATCAGGAGTAAACACATCTTTATATTTAACGTAGTATATAAAGTAAAACAGGAACTGCCAAATCAATAACCATTTTCATACTTTTGGGCAGTTTTCATTTATCCCTGCTTCCATCTTTCCCTTTTTGAGTTATTCAGTAAATAGGTAAACTCTCGAAACTGCACACTAAAACGAATATTGAGGGGGGGTGGGTAAGAGTTGTGATAAGTGTTATTGTTAGCTCTGGGGTTAAGACTGGTGTTGACTGTTGGGGACATGGCTGTAATACTTTTTTGACTTTTAGTGTGTAGTTTTCTTTAATCCTTCTTTCCCTTTAGTGTTGCCCTGCCAAGTAATTTTGGTAGTCACTTGGCAACTTTGGCGCCGTACGGAAAGTCAGTTGATTTTTGCTGATATTAAATTTTTTAACTGTGATGTGTGCAAGGGTTAACATGCGTGATTATGTACTTTAACTAGGTCTATTTACTCATTAATAACTGTTACGTAAATGTATGGACATACGACGTGCAAACAACGTGTTGCGAATTCTGAAATTATTTTACCTAGGCTACAGGCACCAAACATATATAAATCGCCTCGTTAAACAGTATTTAAATACGTCTCCGATCAATATAAAGTAAAAGTCTAGTCAGCTTAATATTATTACAAAAACAGGCGAACCAGGTCAATATAGGAACCAAGCAGATACCAAACCAAAACTCGAATCTTTCTCCAAGTGCAACAAAAATACGAATGCGGTGATTCACCTAGCGGATTTTACCACAGGAACAACGGTGTCATTTGATTTTTTCTAAAGAAAACCAATCAGTCATATTTATTTGTTAAACGCACAAAAAAGATTAATTAAGCGTTTAAATAGGAGACACTGAGAAACGATGTCGTTATCCATGCAGGTATTAATCGGGCTCTTGGTCTGACAGGGATTTAAAAAACCTGATTCGCAGTGTGGTACAATGTTTGACGCAACCGATGGGTAGCAATTCTATAAAAAAACGGGCTTAGAGGCGATCATGGGTTCGAATATTGTCCAAATAAAAAAGTTTTTGGCCGAACGAATTGCATATACAGAAATTATAAAACTTTTCATGTTTTATCTCCGTGGGAGAATGATACTAGCGAAACGCAAGGGGGCGTTCTCACGCGCGCAATCGTAATATTACCAAGCGCCCAATCTATTGATCTACTTTGTTTTAAAGTCCGTTCCTCGTTCACGGAAACAATCGATCAGCTTGCGACCAGTTTTGATCAAACATCCTTTCGACTAAAGCACTAAAACTAGGTTCAAAGCTTACCTTTCGACTAAAGCACCAAAACTAGGTTCAAAGCTTACCTTTCGACTAAAGCACTAAAACTAGGTTCAAAGCTTACCTTTCGACTAAAGCACTAAAACTAGGTTCAAAGCTTACCTTTCGACTAAAGCACCAAAACTAGGTTCAAAGCTTACCTTTTGTCACCGTGGATGGATGTGCCCTTTGTATCCTGGCGGGTGGGAAAATCACGTTAGAAGACTTATCCACGGTTACCGTATGCCAACTCTCTCCCATGGTCCAATTACCGAAGCTATTGTAGTGTGTTGTATAGGGTATGATTAAGAAGTTTCTTATTGTGGTACAATTTATTTATCCGCTGGGCTCAGGCGATGTCCGCTAAATGCCTTATTCAAGTCATGGTATACAATACACAATTCCATTCCAAATCAAATTATTCGAAATTTAGATCGAATCACATCCAAATTTGGTCAAGTGGCAAGTCAAGTCAAGTCAAGTAGTTTGTAGCGTTTAATTACAAATGTAAACAAATGGATAGGGGCAATATTTCTGTCGTTGAGAAAAACCGACAGCAACGAAAACGGGTCCATTTCTGTAAATTAGGACATTTCTGTCGTTGAAAACTGAATTTTATTGGCACTTAATGGTGTTTACTAAAACTGTGGAAACGTCTCAATCATACACCACACACTGCAATAGCTTCCTTGATCCGACGGTGGACGTAGGGAAATTGAGATTTCTTGTTCGATTTAACGAATCTTACATGTATAGCCTATATAAGCTATACATGGAGATACAACACGAAAACGGTACCACACACGACCAAACATGAATATCGTATACCTAACCTTGCCTTTTGTATTACACTCAAGAATATATAGCGTACCTTATAGGATATAATTTAGAAAATGTATTTTTCTCCTGTGAATGGAAATGGCCATTACCGGACGGGTAGACCGAGGTTTACAAGGTCACAAGCAATTAAACAAACAACACTGGCCGTTTAAACTGATCGGACAATATAAAATCATACCTGCCTTTATTTAATAGCGTGAATAAGATAGAAGCATAATATTGTTGTAATTTCACTTTATTTAAAAGCACGCAAACGTAGTAGGCTAATCGCCCCCTTTAAATAAGTTAACAGAGATAAATGAAGTAACTATTCAAGTTTCGATTCCAACATTTTAGTTACGCCGGCAAGGTCTTATATTTGGAATGCAGGTCTAAACTAAATATCATATTGCACTTTGGTGAATTCGGAGAACATCTGCGTGGGAATAAAGTCTTTTAGCGTCGCAATAAAACCAGTCACAGTAAAACGGAACACATATGGGCTACGACTAGCAATGAAACTCGAAAATAGCGAACGCATGTTTCAACATGCGTTCCGGGGCGTTGATTACATAGAAATCACACAGTGGGGAAGCATAGATTGATATTACACTTGATTGAAATCATGGTTGCGGCCAACACACGCTAGCACCCTTTTCGCCAATTAGTCCTTGCTCGATTGTATGCGGGTTCTGCTAAAAGGTCCGCTTGAGGGCGCGAGAAGGTGCAGCAATGACGAAGTACGACGAGGTGATTGGCTGAATCGACGAAGACGGAAAGACGCCGCGCGATCTGTCTTTTTGACAGGTGATGACGTCATAATAGAAGGATTCTGCCATTGGCCGCGTTTTATTTCGGACTTTACGTCCCTTCTGGAAGGCGGAAACTTTGGGGAGCTCGGCAGTGATGACGTATGCATCGGTGACGTCATTCGAGGAAAAGAAGACGGCGGCAAGCGGTGGGGCGACGAAGGGGGAGTCCCGAGAGTGGTGGGTGAGCTGGATTTGAGTTGGTGGGTGAGCAGAGCTACACATCGATCGCCAAAGATACGAAGACCATCGTGGTAAGTGTTCAGCCGAGTGCGGAATTTCGGCTGTGGGAAAATCAGAAAGTATTAAAAAACCGGTTATTGGTGGTATTATCGTATATTTATCTGAGCAATAATATATTGATGTAATCAGAAAGTATTAAAATAATGATCATTGGTAGTAATTAGAGTATATATATCTGAACAATACAATATTATGTTGATCCAAGTTATGTAAAAAACAAATGAACTGTAAAAGGAGAAAGTAACAGATTACCTAACGCCAACAGTCAGGTTACAACCAGTTTATTAAGTGAGTTGTATATGTTAAAAGGATTGCCACAGTTTTTGCCTAACCCATTAAAATAATAATGTTCACGGAATAATAAAATCGTAAAGACAGCGATTGGTTTCGAACCCACCATCTTTAAACTGGCAGCTAAGAGCCTAAAAGGCTGCCAGTATAGAACTAACCATCCGGACAAATTAAAAACAATCAAATAAAGTTCTAAAGCTTTAAGCAGCAAAAACAAAAGAAGCTGTTTGTCACATTTTCCTGTCGAGAGAAAAGGGTTAAAATCTCACCACTGGAGGCGTTGTTAGTCTTGCGTTCGTTTCTTAAGAACAGACGATAGTTCGTTTTGTAGTTTCAAACCCAAAAAGCCCCTTTGCTGTAAATAAGAGTTGCGTCAAAATGATAAAATGTTGTATACTAATGCTTGTTTTATTGGCTCCACGGAAGCAGAAACTAGCTAATTTGATCTTCACAAAAACAGTAACTTGGTAAAATTTGTCAAACAATTAGGTTATATGCATCATTACTCTAGAATTTTTATTTGAATCTGGGAAATGCTTATCGTATGATGCACTAAATTAAATCAAATCGAGTAAAAGTATTTGTTGCATAGTAAGTTAAAATAGATGGATACTTCTATTTATCCTAAGCTATGGGAGAATGCAGGAGGGAACTAAGCACCCTAGTCAAAAGATACAACCGACTAACTAGCTGTTGGTTTCGATCCTACAACCTTTCATCTGACAATTTAACTACATAGTAAAATAGCGCTGGTAACCTAACGGTGGGAGCGAGGTAATCTGACGATTGTCTGTGTTCGTTCCGTTGCGTTTTCTCATTCGCTGGGATAAACATGAACATTCTATCCTATCAACATGCAACCATTAATACTAACTGGCTAGAAACTAATTTTGTACAAGACAGCCACAGTGTAGGCGATACGAGACATAATGAACGTCGAAATGAGAAAAAAACTCGGACCCTCACCTGTGTACGGGGCTCGCTCACAAACGATGTGGATCGTCTCTGGGGAATCCCCTTGTCAGACTGCGTCGTCCACACGCTGTTTGGCGATGACGGCGCCCCATTGTTTTCCTTTATGACGTCATCATTGCGGCGGCAAAGCGTGAAAAATTAAAATGCGAGCATGCAAACTAATGAGGTGCGAACGATATTTTGAACAAATTGTCAGTCACATTGCAAGTAATCTAATAATTATTGTAACTAACTTTTTTTATGTTAATTAGTTTAATTCCCATAAATAAATTACTTAAATTGAATTATTTTAACAGAAATTAATAAATGACATGTCGACTACTTCAATTTGGCTGAGGTCCGTCTACATTTGCAAAATTACAGGGGGATAAAAAAAAAGAGTTTAGTAAATTATGTATATATAAATTCCCGGTGGAAAACCATTGACTCACTGTTTCGACGTCATTAGTGGTTTCGTAGACCGGATCGGATGTGACGTCATCACTGTCACCGTCACCGGAGGATTTGCGCTGCAGCGCCATCTGGCTGACAGCTTCACCCAAGTCCTGCTGGGAGAGAAGTGGCCCGCGTCGTTTCGTGCTATGGTGGAGAAACACGGGTTGATTTAAAGGAGAATTCATGTTCAGAACAGGATTCATCCGATTCCCAGCAAGATGGCTGGTGGTTAGAGTTCCAGAAACAACCTTAGACGTAGACCTATACCAGGTTCGGAATAAAAATTTGTCTGGCAGATTAGCTTGGTGGGTTAGTGTGTCGCCTTTTAGCCAAAAGGTTCCAGAAACTGGTCTCCATCTAGTCGGTCGTGTCCTTGGGCAAGGCACTTAATGGCATTTGCCTAAACCTAGTGGGTTCTACCTAATTAAAGGAATGTCTGAATCATACACACACTGTAATAGCTCCGTAACCCGACAGTGGGTGTGAGGTAATCTGACGATTGCCCATATGGTAACACCCCTTGCGTATTCTCATTGACATTGATAAACATGAATTACCTCCTATGTTAATACTTGTAATATAACAAACCTGTTGTCAGAGGTACGACGAACAACATTATCAGTCGAATGGGTTTCCTCAACGGGTGAAGGAGGGGGGGTGAAACCTCCAGGATACTATGGGAAAATATCAAAGTTAGATCAGAACCTCCAAATCTACATTCAACCAAACTGGTCAATTGTTGGAGCAAAAAATCTAAAGACCATTAAATGATGTACATTTTTAAACAATTTAAAGGCAATATGAAACTGTGCATTTTTAGACAGTTTTGATAATTAGGATTAAAAATGGAATAAAAAAGACTTTTCGAAAAATCTTTAACGATTTTAACTCTTACTAACACATAAATCCATACACTATGCTTCAAAATAAACACCTTATGTATTAGGATATGGCCGACCCATTTAAATAGATTGTGCTCACTGTCAACACAGAACTGTTTGGATGGTTCCCCACGAGCTGCAAGCGTAAAGCCAATGACTTGGTTTCTGCAAGATAGATTGAATATTAATGTTTATCTGTATGGATGAGAAAACGCAAGGGCGTTAACGCATGGGCTATCGTCAGATCACCTAGTTTCTAGGGTTACTGGAGGTATTGCTTAACAAAGAGATTAACAAATGTGCTTGGTATTCTGACACTTCTGCTACTCTTGCATCAAAGTAATATAAATAAAACTCATTTTGTTCCAATAGCAATAAATTTAAAAAAATTATGAAAAAGTAGAATCAAAAAATAATTCCAAATCGAATACAAATCTTGATTTTGGGTTCATCTTAATTCGTAAACTAACAAAAGTATAGAACCAGTAGTGGCATTAAAAAAAGGCATTTTTAATATTTTATTATCTTACTTGACTAAAGGTGGCTTGGTCTTCTTATCAATTCCAATGTACACATGGTATAGAGACAACTGAACGCAAACTGCTCCTTTTAACTGGGAATAAAACTTAAATGAGTCATGCTAGTTTAGTTTATATGTCATGATTTAGGACCATTTTAAATTAATTTATTTACGTTTTATTTCATTAAAATATACCTTCAAATAAAAAGAACATTTCAATTTCCATGCGGATATTGAAATAAAAATGAAATTTTGCTGAATTTTGATGTTTAATAAAAATTATACTTTTTCACCAACAGAGAAAGGTTAGTAAAATCACTGTTAGTTCATGCAAAATATCAACGTATTATAAACAACATTCATATATTATGGGCGAAAAAAAAATTAAATAGGGTTGCTATGGTTAGAACTAAGGCGTTGTGTTTTTGTCTACAATTATTAGGTGTTATGGTTCGTTTTTTAAAAGCAAGAAATTCCTGTTAACACCATACATGCCATGTTTAACCTAGTATCACTGTATTTTATATGGTCCTGAAAATTACACATGCCTCTGGTGAACTCTCTATCTCGGTAAAGAATATATACAGGTGGTAAACTGAGATTACATAGCTCTGCAATTATACACTTGTGGCTAAAGAAAAGGAATTTTTATTGGGCCTACTACAAATAATGCAATATATTAAAAGTATTTCCTTAATTAAATTGTGGGTTTTAACAAAGAGTAAATCAGAGAAAGGCCAGATCTAAATTAACCAGTTTTGTTTATCAGCGCGTAATGAGTATTTATTTAAATCAAATTTTAAGTTATAAGCTTTCTTCTATAAATATAAGCGATATATAAGCTTTGTTGTTAGTATGTGGGTTATAAACTTTCTTATAAAAATTTATGATTTATAAACTTTCTTCTTAAAATTGAGGAGTAATAACTTAAAAGTATGTCAGATTTAAGCCTTTTTTATTAGTATATGTGTTAGGAGCTTTCTCCTATAAGCAAACCCACTAATCAAAGGTGACGGAACAAAAAATGATTTAGGTTACACTTGGGTTATTTAAACATGAACTTGAGTGTAGCGCATGCTTATTAGAGCAAGTGTAATGAAACGACCGATTTTTATTAAGGGCGTCATAATTCATGACATCGTGTGGTAAATGGCGGGAAAGGAAAATATGGGAGGATGAAAACCACCGAGGAATTACGTCAAAAATGGCTGTGCTGCGTCGGTACATGGGCTGGATTCGAACAGAGCGTTTTCGCCAATTGGCAGACGTGACTGATGATGTCGTATCCTGGCTCTACGACGTAAAATGATATAAAAGGTCTCTTGGTGCATTAGCACAGGCACAAACTGACGTAAAATAACTTGGGACATTGGAACAGACACAAACTTCAGTTACGAAGGCCCCCTTCCCCCCAAATTCCAGGTTAAAATGTTCTTGACTATTGCTCAATAGCCCTGATCATATCACAATCACTTCACAGTGAAAGTATGTAAGTTAGCAACTAATCACAAACTAAGCTGGTTATTTAACCACCGTTGTTTTATAACGTGCAGCATTTTCACTGGTATGTTAATCAATTAAAAACAAATAATCTCAGTATCTTAAATTGATAACATCAACATTAAATCGTTCGGTTACTACAAAATAAGAGTAATATCCAATAATCTAGTATAATTAAGCTTAAACCTGAATAAAACAAGAGCTAAAAAATGACAAATTTTTAGACATCTATATTTTTAAAAATCTTTGCATAAAAAAAGGCATTACCTTTCCATACCACAAGCATAGAGCACCGTCTGTTAGTCGCAGGGAGCAGTTGTATTTATTCCACTTCTTCTTTGCATCATAATATCTCAACGATCCTTCGAATATGATATCATGCCCGTCTGGTTGAGGCTGTGGTGGTTGAAAGTCAGGATCGGGGTAAGTTTTATCCACGTAAGTATGAAAATGCAAGTGAGGGTTATAAAAAAAGCAGTCGTCAGATTATCTCATGCCAACAGTCAGATTAGAGCAATTGCAGTGTGTTGTCAATGATTAAGTGTTATTTTGTTATACAACCCATTAATTCAGTGGGTCCAATGTAATGCCCAAGAATATAACTGTCTAGCTGATGCCAGTTTTGATTTCCTGTGTTGGATATAAAAGGCAACACAAAAACCCTCCAAGCTATTGTGCGAAAGTACACATTAAAGTACATGTTATTTCTACCATCACTCCACAGGCTGGATTAAACAGTAGAATATTTCTAGTGTTGCAAAATGTGCAGCAAACTTGTGCAATGCAATTGGTCCTACATGCCACCGCACCCTGTTGGGAAACACTGTGGTAACAACCAAACCTCCTGGTGATTTTTCGAGAACCATTTAAAAAAATTGGGATCAATTAAAAAATTAAATTGGGACCAATTAAAAAATAATTGAGATGTGTTAAAACAGTACCAGTAAAACAAAAGTTTTGAAAATTTGGCAAAGAGTGAAATAAGATAACTGGAAAAATTATCCACATATACAATATTTCTATGAAGAAAGTTTCATTTGAAAAACAAAATTCCTCAAAAAATTGGTTCCAAAATGTCGTACCTGTTTAAGCCACAGTATCTTCTCCTTGAGATAATCGAACTTTGCAACCAGGTAGTTGGTTGACGGCATCTCCCATGACTTGATCACTGACAGCACGTGCTCGGTGAAGTGTAACGGTCGTTCCGCGTCGCCGTCCATCACGATTTCATAGAGACCCCATTTTTCCACAGAGTGGCCATAAGTCGCACAAATCCGCTTGATTAGGTCGCCGGCAGTTAAATTCACCTGAACCAACATAAAGATATTTAATTTTTCAATTTTCTTTTCTTCTTCACTTGCACACTTTTTTCCAAGGTTCTAATTTTTTTAATATTAATTTAAATAAAATTTCTGCCCCAATTGTTTTTAATATTAGGTTAAGGGATAGATTTTTTTTTTATACTGCTATATCATGTGTTTTTCCTGATTTGTTTTTACTTCTGCTGAGCTATTTGTCCTGCTTGCTTTTTTAAATTACATATCTGCACTTATTTTCTTTAATGTAATGAAAGAGCAAAACATAAACTAAAACTAATCACTAAAATCTAAAACTATGACGAATTTTAAATCAACAATTTAGTTCGGATTTTATAAAGAAACATCACACCAAACTACCTTGTAATTGGCACATTTGTCTTCTTTGGAATTAATGTAGATTGGGACCATCATGTCGTAATCCAAAGTTGTGAGCTGTGGGGAAAACAGTAGAAGTTAAAGTTTGGCAACCATGGTAAATGGTGGATGGGAGGACTTCAATTTGCTCACTTACACAAAACTTCTATTAAGATGATTGTATGAAATTTAAATAAATATAAATTTTGAAAGATTTTGTTAAACAAAATTTCATTTGGGAAATTTTTTGTTTATGGATTTTTGTTTAACAACGTGGACGAAATTGCATTGCATGCTGGTAAAGAAGTTTTCACTTTTTAAATACAGATGTTTTTACCTGTTAATTTTTTGGGGGAGATTTTAACGCGAGTGTATTACCTCGTTGCTTACCAAAGATCTTTTTTGGGGATGTTTTTTTTTAAATGAGGGCGTAACAACAAATGATACCATGCTTTTAGAGCACTTGAGCTTTTTTAGACTTTTTTTCAGCACTAGAAATATGAATAATTTCTGCATCAACTTACCATGCTTTGTTGCTGGGTAGCGAGACTTATTTTTTCCTTTGCCTCCAGAAGTAACCTCTCCTTTTCTCTATCCACCTCTGTGACCTGGAAACCACATTGTTGAGTATGTAATTTGTATTATGATGTCACAGGAGGTGATCATATGTGCAAAGACAAACTTTGGGGGATTGTTTTATTAAAAATTAGAAAAACGTAGTCATCTTTACACAGATATAATGGTTGTATAAATAAATATTTTAGTCCTTTTTTATAGATGCAAATGGTTAAGGCACACATATTACTGTAATCTTCCTTATTAGTATATTCAACCGTTGGTCCAAAATAATTGAAATTATGATGTAAATATGTCCATGAAAATGTCTTTTTAAATACGCCCATTAAAGTTTATTTCCATATAAATCAATAAAAATGATTGTAGACACACCAAGAATACAAAGGTATGGCACCAAACTATTTACTCACGTCAAACAACCAATCATAATAGTTGAGCAGGTCTTCTATGCAGCCGATCTCCTGCGAAGTCTGTCCGATCATTTGTTTGCCGTTACCACCCCCGTCCTGGGGCTCCATCAATGTGGGGCCGAACACGATAGCGAGATTGTGACGGGACATTTCGTTCTCTTTTTCATGGCTGGCCACACTAAAAATAAGATGGTAGAGTTTAGTTTAGTTATTTATTCTTTTAGTTAATATTAACCCTTTAACTGCTGCTGTCGACTCAAGTCGACAGCGCCGAAAATTACATAAGTAGAAAAGTATATGGCCGATTTTGATCAGTGAGATGGCGCTGGAGAGCTGAATAATTTCTGCGTTTGCCAATATAAGATGATATATAGGTTTGCATTTGATATTTTTTAGTTATTTGAGTTTTAAAAAATGTATACATATATGTGTGGTTTTGGTTGTTTTAATTAGTTTTAATTTTGGTTTTAGTCCCCGATTAGTTTTCAACTATTGTCGTCATGGTTCGCTTGGTTAGTTTGAAAACAATCCATTCGTTTTTGGCTTGTACATTTTGGATTAGGCTATTTTTTGAGCTTATCGAGGGTAAAAACAGAAGAAGCTGTCCTTTTCTGAGCTGATAATGATTCTTAACGCAGTTGTGCTTCATTTTTGAGTAGTTCTAGCGATGAAGAACCTTTTTGAAGATGTTTTGCCTCAGTTTTGTTTTGCTGTGGCTATGTGTTTGTGTTTTATTGGGCAAGTGTAAAAAAAAACAATTTTTTTTTTTCGATTTGCGTATTACGACGTCATCAGTTAAGTTGTGACGTCATCACAAAAAGAGTAGTACAAAAATGTTCCAAAGATAATCATAAATAACTTTGCTAAATACTGTTTTATTTGTAAATGAGAAAAAAGATAGTTTTTGTTGATCTAAATAGTAACACATGACGTCATTGCAGAATGTATGACGTCATCAAAATTTTACTTATGCAAATAAAAAGAAAATTTATTACTGAACAACTTTGTTGTTGATCATATCATGCTTACATCAATAGTTTTGTATACAGAAACCTCTAACCTAAGGTTACTTAGCCGAAAAATGAACTGAAAAACAGCCGGCAGTTAAAGGGTTAAAATGGGTGATAGGATAATCACAATTGCAGAAAATGATATATATAATTAAAACGTGGTACCGATTTAATACAGCATGCTCATTAGTGCTAAGAAAAGACGGTGGCAATGCTGTGTAGATACTTAAAACATTGGTTTAAAAGTATCAAAGAAACAGGTGCGAAATAAGAATCGTTAAAGCAATCTGGATGGTAAAACTGTCTTGCCCAGTAATCCCCAAGCAGCCGCATGGTTCAAGTAGCAATTGACATTTTGTAGACATTATATTGGGTTGGTTATGCGAAAGAAGTTTGCTTTTTTGTCAGTTTTATTATTAACATTGTGCTATGAATAAATGGTCTTATGTATAATATTCCTA
This sequence comes from Ciona savignyi, assembly GCA_000149265.1. Taxonomy (NCBI): domain Eukaryota; kingdom Metazoa; phylum Chordata; class Ascidiacea; order Phlebobranchia; family Cionidae; genus Ciona; species Ciona savignyi. Next base: position 449,926 of record CH002768.1, read on the forward strand.
AATTTATGAATAAAGACTTAACCCTTTAACTGCCTTAACCCTTTGATCAGTGAGATGGCGCTGGAGAGCTGAATAATTTCTGCGTTTACCAATATAAGATGATATATAGGTTTGCATTTGATATTTTTTAGTTATTTAAGTTTAAAAAATGTATACATATATGTGTGATTTTTAGTTGTTTTAATTAGTTTTAATTTTGATTTTAGTCCCCGATTAGTTTATAACTATTGTCGTCATGGTTCGCTTGTTAAGTTTCAAAACAAGCCTTTCGTTTTTCGCTTGTACATTTTGGATTAGGCCATTTTTTGAGCTCATGGAGGGTAAAAACAGGTATTCTGTTGAAGAAACTGCCCTTTTGTTAGCTGAAAATGATTCTGGAAGCAGTTGTGCTTCATTTTCGAGTAGTTCTAGCCATGAAGAACCTTTTTGAAGCTGTTTTGCATCAGTTTTGTTTTCCTATGGCTATGCGTTTTGTGTTTCATTGGGCAAATGCAAAAAAAAAACAAACAATTTTTTTGATTTGCGTATTACGACGTCATCAGTCAAGTTTTGACGTCATCACAAAAAGAGTAGTACAAAAATGTTCCAAAGATAATCATAAATAACTTTGCTACATACTGTTTTGTTTGTAAATGAAAAAAAAAAAAGTTTTTGTTGATCTAAACAGTAACACATGACGTCATTGCCCAATGCATGACGTCATCAAAATTTTACTAATGTAAAAAAAGAAAATTTATTATTACTGAACAACTTTTCTGTTGATCATATAATGCTTACATCAATAGTTTTTTGAACAGAAGCTTCTAACCTAAGGTGACCAAAAAATGACCTAAAAAACAGCCGGCAGTTAAAGGGTTAACTTGAAAGACTAATAAATATCAACTTGAAGTAAAATTTGTTCTATCTATGATATAAATATATTTGAATACAATTGGGATCATCAGAATCTTATTCAAATAGAATTGATTCCATTTTAATAGAATTTAAATTATTTGAATTTAAATACTTCATTTGAATACGATTAAGTAATAAATACGTACATTAATCTGTAAAGAGGGTTGTTTTAATTGAAAATTTATATAACTTACTTATTAAGATGATTGAGCAAAACCTTCAGTGTGCTTCTATTGATATCAGGTAACTTGGTAATAAGGTGTTTGTACCAGTTCAGTTTGCGAGTCTGGTGTTCCTGCTTTATTTCTGAAAAAATTGTTTCAATAAAATATTAATTTAAGTTATAGGTCAGAATAGTCATGTTTATCTCTGTGAATAAGAAAATGGAAGGGTGGTTATCGCACCAGCAATCTTCAGATAAACCTGTGCCCACTGTCGGGTTATCACAGATAATACAGAGTGTTGTGTATGATTGGGACGTTCCTTTAATATCTGACACCCCATTAATCAACTGGTTTCCAGTAATGTCCATTAAGTGCCTGACCAAAGACACTACCGATTAGCGAACAACCAGTTTCGAAGCTGCAACCTTTCCGCTGAAAGGCAACACAATAACCCAGTGTTTCTCAAATGGTGCGCCGCATGAGTTAGATCATAAACTACTATATGGTTAGTGTCTAGTTTGTTTTTTTCCATTGTAACGTTTTAAGTATTTAGCATATTGTTTTGACTTCCCATGCAAGGTGCGCCCGTTCGCAATTGGTCTTGGGTACGCCACGAGGTCCAGAAGATTGCGAACCACTGCACCAACCTATCAAGCTAGAATACAAAAACCAAGACTAGTTCCTTACCTGCAGTGTCAATCCACTCATTATGAAGCTGCGTCGTCAGAAGTGACCCTGGTAGCGATTTAAACCACCTCTTGAGGGCGCTAGCAACATCATGAACGTTTAAATCCGACTCTCGCATTTGAGTCTCACGAGCGTTTTGTTGGAATTCAAGCAGCAATTGCGAAGTCTTGCTGTGCGTTCCGTTCAACCGATATATTCCTCTCGCTGTTAGGCCTGAAAAAGAGCATTGTTAGGATAAAATAGGATTAACCATTTTATCCCTTGGTATGCGAAAACACAGGGTATATACAACATTGGCAATCAGTATATTACATTTAGCCCACAGTTGGATATCACAGTTATCACAGTGAGTTTTTCGAACCAACAACCGGTTTCGAACCAACAACCTTTTTAGCTGACACACTTCCCAGTCAAATTAGCATCATGGTTAAGTGTGTGGCCTCTTTGCTTACCAAACTGTTCGACGTATGTCATGCATTTCTCCAACACAATTGGAACGCCTTCCCCAGTAACTTGCTGATTCTCCAGGTCGGACCCACAATCCCCGTCGGCACGTTTGATCGCAGAAAACCACGATTCTGTGTCCGGTCTCGTCTCCGAGTGAAAGTAGTATGACCTACATTTAAACAGAAAGATTTCTTATAGTTTTTTTTTAAATATTTTCTACATATTATAGTTTGTTTTGACATATACTTTTGATAAATTTTCAATATGCCAAAAAACCTTTTTGTTAAATACAGTAAAAAAATTGTAAAAAGAGGGCAAAATGACAGTGATTAAATTTGATTTTATATTTTTAAGCACATGAATAGCTAGACATGATAGCTATACGATGATTTAATAAAATACATACTTTTATCCTATTTCTGATGGACAGGACTAGTTTTTATAACACGGTTAATTGTCAGATTCTATGTGAAACAATTATGTTTGAAACAAAATAGCTCAACAATGTTGGCCTAAATTTTTCTCAGATTACGAAATAAATTATAATATGTTTACTTTTCTCTAAACACCAGCATGAACACAGGGGGAGCAGGCTCTTTCATATTGCTTGCATTGTTGGTGTTGCTGGGTCGCTCCTGGGAGAGATCCAAGCCTGTGGGAGGGAGGGGGTCGGGGGTTATTTTTCTAAATACTCCTTAGCAAGTGGGTCTTAAACTTTGGGTTATAATTTATTGGGGAAAATTGGGGTTATTCTCCTAAATACTCTTTAGCAAGTTGGTCTTAAACTTTTTTTATTCTTGAAAATTCCGAACATTAAACTTCTATACAATCTTTTTTAATATATGCTGAATTAGGTTTTTTTTGTTGCCAATGTTTGACTTTATGTTTTTTTTGTGATTTCATCAACTTTATTATTATTGATTGTGGAAATAGGCATAAAGTAAGCAGTGTCATGGAGACAAACCTATGCTTTTGAAAGTTTTACCCTTGGTACCGCTTATGAGCACCACAATTATGTTAAATATGAAAATAAGTTAAACTACAAATTGAACAACATATATTACCAGCACCATATTAACATGTTTAGATTACATTGTTGATTGTACCCATTACAAAATGAGAAGTTAACAGTTATGATAACATTGATCTAAAAAGTTTAAAACCAAAAAGAAAGGTTATAAAAAAACATTTTAAATAAAATATTCGCATATCACTACTCCTTTTAAATGTAAGAAAATCATGAGAAAAAAAAAAGTTTTTTCATGCAACTTTTATGTAAAAAAACATGTCAATATACACACACTGACTCACTAATTTGAGCTATTTTCCTTAAGTCAATTAGCTCCATTGTTCTTGAATCTTCGTGAAAATAGTAAAGACTCTTCCCACTCAGCCGACACCATGTTGATACCCAATCCTGGTTTAATGAGGAATAGGATAGGATATTTAAGTTTATCCCCGTGAATAGGAAAACCAAGGGGGTTAACACACGGGCGACCATCAGATCACCTCGTGCCCATCGTCGGGTTACTGGAGCTACAATGTGTTGTGTATACCCAATCCTGGTTTGCCACATAAACAGCAATGGCCACTAATTGTTAGGAAAGGAAACACAATGACGCTGTACATTACAGTTTACAGGCACATTAAAAATTAAAATTAAAAATAAAATGATTGGGTAAAGTTTCTTAAACTTATAAAAGTTCTATTAAAATTATTTTATAAAAAAGAAAAAAAAACTAATTTTACACAGTGCGTTTAAAGCAGGGGCGTGCAACTGTTTAGCGCAATGGGCCACAACGTACAAGTATAGAGATACCGGGGGCCAGACCATCAAACAACTTATATTTTGTATGGCGGCTTTCCTTTTTCGGCAATTGCTTCAGCTATCTTTATGCTCAGTTTTGTAACTAACTTGGTAGACATTCGTTCGAACTTGGTTAAGCTTTTTTGTATAATAACATGCTCCAATAAAGTAAGATCACGTAATACTGTACCACTGCCGGAACAAGGCAATTTTCCAACAATGCACATTATTTTGTAACAATGGCAGGTCGTCACAGTAATGTTAACATAAATTTAATCGGAGTGTGAAGTAGTCTTATACTTTCTTTAAAAATGGCAATGATGCCGTTACAATTTAGAAAACGTTTTTAAACTATTAGGCTACGAAGTATGAAGTCTGCAGCGGGCCACATAAATAGGTACCGCAGGCCGTGCTGTGCCCCGCGGGCCGTATGTTGCACCCCTCTGGTTTAAAGCATGTGTCCCCTACAAAATAATTTTACGGAATGTATTTAACTATCCTACTTCTCAATCTATACATACTTTGGTGTTACATATTTAGGTCCGATAATAACAATAGGTTCCTGGTTTTATTGTAAGCCAGTGTAATCAAAACAAGTTTAATGGATAACCTATAAAAATTACAGCATAAATTGTCAAATTTTTTATTTAGAAATTGCAAAAATCGAAAGTCCTAATTTTGACACTTCGCACAGAAAAATTATCCAGATTAATATAAATTTCATCTAAATAAGTCACCATTCTTAGTTTAAATTCGCATATATTAATCACGAACCGTTGATTTCTTATTCCAGTGTTGAGTTTTCATCATCATTTTACCAACTCGATCGAAATTGACTTCTTGCTTCATAGCATTCTGTACCATAGGCGGCACAATAGCCTGCATAAGCCCCATGGTCCATTTGACAGCTATTTCTTTGCGATCACTGGCGAACAGGTAAGTCCGGCCGGTGTTTCTCCCCACTTCAAAACAGTTTTTATACCTGGAAAATGGGTGGTGTAAGTGCTGGAAAAATGTAGAAAAGAAAATACTTAAAAAGTTAGAATTAGCAATTGCTTCAGTATACCTTACTTAGGGCATGTGCTACTTTGAGGTATGCCAATTTTTACAGCATAAGAAAATTGAAATTAGTATAAATCGAAACAGTATAAAGTCAAAATTGGCTTAGTTAAATACAGCATGCTGCAAATGGTACAGTTATTATCCGACTTAAGGCACGTGGTACTATGACGTATGTCGATGTTTTCAAGCAGATAAAAATCATAAATATCAAAAATCAAAGTAGTAAAAAAGTCAGTATTATTTAACAATTAATTCTGTCTAATGCTATCATAGCCTTAAAACACATTTAATGCCCTTTCATAACCTTTTAATTTGGTATTCTAACTAAAGTGTTTACCCAAATTACACATAATTACATACATTAATATGGGCGGGTCCACAGTACCTACCAGGAATTTAGGCCATGGTAGGCCCATTTACACACACATAATTAGAGAGCTAATAACTAAATTTATTTGTTTTTTAAATAACAACAAGAATTGTGCTAGTACAGCCCTTACAAAAGTAGCCTAGCCAGCTGTTAGGAACTCACCTATTCTTAGCTTGCTCTGGTTCACACACCCCGATGCTAATAAGATCCGAACAATCGACCTCGTCTTTGAGCACGTTCGTTTTGTCCGGATCATAATATTTCAAGCAGTTGTTCTCAAGGACACACATCCGCTTTTGAAACTCTAGGGAATTTGTAATTTGCATTTTGTCTTGTAAGAAATTACAATAAAAAATTGCGTCTCTAAACGTTCTTATAAGCACAAATAAAATTGGAAAATTTTGATTATTGTAAATATTAAATTTCACAACAAATTTTAAATTTATTAAATTGGATTTTTCTCTTTCTAATACTGGCTATCATATACTACACATTGCAATAGCTGCGAGAACTGGACCATGGGCACGAGTTGAGAATGATCGTTAATAAATCCTTCAACATGATTTCCCACACGCGACTTTAAAAAAGACACATCGACCCAATAACTCTATATAAAGTGCAGCTACATTTTAATAAACTTTTATTAAAAGTTTTAACTTTCAATCTATATTTTCTTAAACTAATAACACAAGGATGGGCACGAGGTAATTTGATGATTGCCCATGTGTTAATGTCCCATGCATTTTCCCATTCACAGTGATAAAACATTAATAGCCTATAATATCCTGGGTAAACATCTCACCTCCTTGTTGAAGTGCAGATTTAATGAGCCCCAGACCCCTAGCCGGCTTATGTTCATCAGGGTTACTGCGGAAGTCACCCCCATATTTATACAGGCAATCTCGAATAGTAACTGGAGGTTTGGCTCGGATTTTTGGAAGGGACTCCTTTTTCTGGGCACTAATTCCCTGGTGAGATTGAATTGGTGTGAATAAATAGATTTGATTGAATGATAAAAGAGTGTACTACAGCAGCCTTAGTTCGAGTCATATCGTGTCACAGGACCCGGCTACCTATGATGAAGGCTTTCAAAGTACCCCCCAAGATAATGCAGCTGGCAAGCACACCACAGACAGTAGGGTGAGTGTCAATTGACAACCGGAGGAAATTTTTTATTCTGATGATCTCTCAACTATCCTGTTCAAGCATTTAGTCAGCTTTCTTTAGGATACTTGCCTACTTGATCCCTATATCCCCGATTCATGGTAGCTCCAGGTTGCTGGAGTAACAGGCCTACATTCCTAGTTACGGCGCTACCTTGGACCGCTTTTTGTATTGTATGCAATCTTATAATGCATTATTTAACCAGTAAGCCCAGTTGGTTAGATTAACCACAAATTGATATTTCCAAATTCTATTCAAACAGATCATTGGCTAGCTAATTAGTGTTGATGCTTACGTAAAGCAATTAGTGGAAGTTGCCTAAGCCCAGTGAGTTAATGCGATAAATAAAACAATGGCAAAACAAAGCTTTACTTCAACATATATCACACACCGTTATAATGAAATCGGTTACTCCACCCACAAGGATAATCATGACACGAATATCCTGTTCTATTAAGTAACAGCAACTAATATTATTAGGGTCTAAATATACGTATGAACTTTCATCAATTATACGTAAAATATTTTAGATATTAAACTGGTTACATTTTTTCCATGAGTGTATTAATTTATTTACAAAAATAAAGAAAACACTAAAAAAAATTAATTTTTAATAGATTTTCGATTTAAATTAATTGTAACTAAAAAAATATTTTTTTTATAAGTGTTGTGACCTTTTTTAATATAGTATTAATTTGGCAAGAACAAAGAACCGTAGTGATTATATTTTTTAGATAAATTTAAATCTTACTCGATTAGTGACGTGACCTTCTGGGCTGACTTCTGATGTTGCTCCATTTTGAAGAAGAAATTCCTGCAAAAACAGAAAAAAATCAAAAATAAGTTAATCTACAATCATATCAAATCTAAAATTTCGAAGCGCTGTAAATTAAACTTAAGGAGCAAGAAAATATTATGTTTTTAGGAAAACGGAAAGGAATCAAATGAAGTCTGGCATTCTGGCATATTTTTAATCTAAAATTTCGAAGCGCTGTAATTTAAACTTAAAAAGCAAAAAATAATACGTTTTTAAGCAAAAGAGAAGGAATTAAATAAAGTCTGGCACTCTGGCAAATTTTTAATCTAAAAATTCAGAGTTTCCTATTATAAACTCATATTGTAAAGAGTCATATTGTAACAGGGTAAACATGTAATATTGATTTAATAATAAAGGCTCTTTAAATGTACATTTTTCGGTGAACCATGACTTTTATTTAAAAAATAGATTGTGCATTGCTTGATAAAATATTTTTTTTATTATAATCATTATAACTATAAACAGGAAAAACAACTAACATATTAAGCCACTTTTTCTAATTGTGAATAAAAATTACTTAGTTCAAATTAAATTAATAAACATATTTTGTTTTAATATGAGCAGTTAATATCAAATAACTAAAATCATAAAATAATTCTAAATCATTCATTTACTTTTTCAATTCGAATCTTAATTTCTAGAATGGATATCCCTATACCCAGTTTGACAATATGAACAGAAAAATAAACATTGAAAATGTACAAAGCTGTTCACAGGTACAAACAAACTATATACCAACTTAGTTATATATTAAGCGACAGACCACAGGAGTTTCAGATTCAAGCTTTACTTTCATTTAACAAAATCTAAGCCATGCAGAGCTTTAAGTGTGGCAATCACAGAAACTGCATCATTTTGTATATAGTAACCAACCCATTTATAAAACATACTCACCGCCATTACTTCATACCCAAGATGCTTTGCCAGTTGGTAAGCTGTAATAGGTGTGGTTAAATAGGTACATTACAGCAATTGAAATGAAATCTACTACAGAATGAACAAGAGGTAAATAACATTAAATCTTTTAAGAAAAACAAAAATTGTCATAACGACTGTTTACTTTTGGGTTCCATTTAAATAAAAAAAACTACTAACAAGACAATTTATCAACTAAACAGTCTAATTGAAAGTTTGTAGAATCGAAACTAGCTGTCTGACAGATGAATCCTTGAGGAAATCACTTGGTGGACAATATGTTAACCAAGTGAATTAGTGAGTTCTACTAAAACTAAACAAATGTATTATATAATACACTGCTTAAGCATAAATAATACACTGCTAGAGTCCTGGTAACCCAACGGTGGGCTTACAGTAATTACCTGTGTGATAACTCTCCATGTTTTTCCAATAAAAGGTATAAAACATAAATATTTATTAAAAACATGAATACTATTATTGGGAAAACATAATAGAGTTATTACATGGGAAATTGTCTGATTACCTCAAGCATATATAATGTTCTGCTGTAGATATCATAACCTGATGGTAAAATCGGAGATAAAACAAGAATATTCTATATATCTTCTAAACTTTGTGTAACAAAATCCTACTGATATAGAACAATATGATACTAACCCTACCTTATAACATAAAAAATAGTTTAAAAAACAAGACTTGTATGAATTATAACTGATGTTAACACAACCAGTTTATCTAACTCTGTTAACCAGACTTTAACAAGTAAATGGCAGAAATCTTGCCACTTTCATTTGAGCATTGAACTAGTTTCGTTTTGTGTTTTACCACTTGTTTGATGTGTAAGAGATCAAACGACTTACGGGTTTTAGCGTGCTGTTTGCTTGTGTCACAGTTAGGGTCTGCACCACTGAACACAAGGCAGTATCCTTCTTTAAGGTCGTTATTCCGCACCGCATTAATAAGCCCCTATGATTAAATTGTTATTAAATGGTGTACAATTAGAAGTATCATAAGAACATAATTGTAATTTCAGAACATATTCTGTACAGAGGATAACATCTAAAATAGGATATACAAATACTCTTTATAAAGTAAAAATAGGATATACAAATACTCTTTATAAAGTACCGGTATATTTTTGTTTATAGTGGATTTATTATAGTTTTTAAAAAGCAAAATGGTAATTGTAATAAATACGCTGTACATAAACTCCTTATGAAGAATATTGTTGGTTATGGTGGAATCATATCAATAAGCAATCACCAATTTATAATAAGTGCAGCAATTATAGATTGCTTACAATATGCAAGGTACAATAATAGTAATATTAATCCAATAGGGTATTTGGTTTTGTGGCAATTGACGAGTCTTTTGATGTTTACACCTCCCATATGTCAAGCCATAATAGTATAAATCGACCATCTATTTATAATCTCCATTTGCATTAAAATACGTGCGATTTTATTACACACCGCATGGTCTGGGATTTACCATTGCACAACCGCATGAATTAAAAATAGTAGGATGGTAATACTTCCCATTTAATATGGGTGTTTAACATATGTACCAAGTCAAAATGTAAATAACAGGGAAAACGAAACAAAAACATTTTATTATGAGCCAAGGTAACCAAGTATATAAATCAAACAAATACTCTAGCAGATCAATAAAAAAGGGTAAATTTAATGTCTATTTTTAAAAAAGAAAGCAGTTCCAATAGCCATATGCTGCTGTATGCTTTTCAAAATTTAGGTAAATCTTGTTAACAACCTCATATACATTGGCGCTGTAGTAGAATTAGTATATTGATATTTTTTATATGTAGATATGTAAACAAATGTGATATATTACTTGGTTTAGTTGCTCTTGGCTGTCTGAAAGCGTTTCTGTGTACTGCATTTCAATGTACTTGCTGTTTATATGCCAAGCCCTTTGTTTTCTGTTGGATACAAAATGAACATTTATAATATTTGAGTAAATGAACCTGAAAATGTAATACAGAAATATAGTTATAAAGTATGAATATCAATACTTTAGGGTACCAGTACCTATGCCATGTTTATCATAAAACAGTCATTGGGGTGAATTAAGTTTGGAAAAATATACATTTACCTCAAAATTGAATCCCGTAAATCGATATTACAGCTAAAACACAATTTAAACATTAATATTATCATTATCAACCATTACAACCATAACAAATTGCAAACTTAAACATGAATAATGAGATTTTGTGTGTAATTCTTGATCTAAAAGTTTTGATCCAATCCAAAGTAAATATATTCTACATTTTTTGTTCAACTTAATACAATGTATGAAGATATTAAGCTTTATATTATTTTTCACTTCGCCTTATTACGCTAATGAAAATCCCATTGATTATTAATCAGCTAAGAAAGTACCGGCATAGTATTCAAAACATGCCAATATGAATTACAAAATAATAAAGCCATGTATAAATCACACTTAATAATACCAAGGTTAACATGATGCAAATTAAGGATTAATTGGCGAATTATTTTTCCATTAATTACAAATTAATTACATCAAGATACTCTCTTGCTCTATAATTAATTGCAAATACTTACGAATACCATACCAGTATTTAAACAATACGGTTTAGAATAAGTTGCCAATTAATTAATTAATCAAGAGGTTTTAAGCAAAATAACATGTTAATGATTATAACTTGCGAAGGAACACAAACAGGAGATTAGTAGTTACTGTAATTATGATTGCACAATGGCCACAAAAAATTAGCATAAAATACAAATAACCATAGATTAAATGGCTAGTCAAAGCAGTCAAAGCAAAAGTATAGAAACTAGAGAATAAATGGCCAGTGAAAACAAAGTTCTTGTTATTTTAATACTGATTTAAATATTCAAATTCACTTACTTGTCGGCCATATCCGTAATTGCATCACTAGATTTTAATTTGGATGACCAGAATTCATTCGCCACTGCATTGCCCAAACTAAGGAATAGCTGGAAGAAAACAAAACAGAATTTAAATTAAATTAAAAGTAAAGAACTACTGGACCTCTTTCTGAGATCAATTAAAAGCTCAGAGTGTAACTGCTGCACAGTGATCAAGGACCATTATCTTCTACTTATTAATAGATTTGTTTATGTTAAATGGCTAATTTAGTTACAATTACATTAGAGAAACAAATTCCCCAGTACCACTAATTAAAAATGTTATTTTTAATGTAAATGGTCATTTTAACCTCCATTACAAAATCGGATTTTAATTTTTATTTCTGCACCCTAAATAACAAACCAAAATCATATGTATGTTGTGACAGACACTGATATATAAAGATACAAACTACATAACAGGGATATGACATCATCAGTGCCCTATATTTGCACTGAGCATTTTGCAGTAAATGGGGAAACTTGATTAAGACTAAACGGAATTGCGAAACATTACACCCAGTTGCACTGCTGTAACGAAAACGTATATGCTGCATCTCTAATGAGTTATTACATGCACAATGACATAATGCGCCAAACAAAATTATGTTTTGTGTTTCAATCTGGTGACTTAAACAGCGTAAACCCTAGTCACCTATGTTATCGCGACACACATTACTGATTGATTCGCTAATAAATATGCTTTTGATGCAAATCATAAATAATATAACTCTCACTATTGCAAATGCATATGAGTTATTTAATCATTCTTCTATTCATTTTATTACTATATTTTAACCATTTTAAAATCAGTCATGAGTTTAATTTGGTATACTATTTATTGGTATGACAAGATGCTCAAGTAAAAAGGTTGAGTTACATTAAGGTGTATGGAAGATATTGAATTTCCAGTTATAACCGTATTTGGTCTCTAATTGTCACTGAACCAACAATTTTATAAAGTTAGCCACTTTTTCAAAATACTAAAAATTTGCATTTATGCCGCTTTAGAAATTGACACTATATTAGAATATTCATATTTATCTTCAAGAATAGAAAATACACAAATAGTATTATCACACAGACATTGTCAGATTATCTTGCGCCAACCAATGTGTAACTGTAGCTATTGCAGTGTGTATGATTTGAGATGTATCTTCAATTTTAGTAGAATCCCTCAATTAAATGGTTTCAGGCTATATCCATTAAGTGTCTTGCCCAAGGACACAACCGACTGGGCTGCGACCAGTTTCAATCCAACAAACTTTCAGCTTAAGGCGATGCACTAACCAACCAAGTTATTCAGGCCCGTATTACATAAAAACGACATACCATTTTCATGGATTCTGTCCAAATTCTGACGTCCATCTTGAGTGATCGAACCTTGCTGTTATGAACCCCTAAATCCCGATGCACCCCAGCACAGTGCTTGCATATCACAATAGCAAGATTGACCGATGCCCAATCCGGATCCCCCCTTCCACAGTCGGCGCAAACTCGGTTGGTCTCGTTCTCCCATATTTCGTTCACAACCTATGAAGTTAACAAATATCAACCTGTTAGAGGCACCAAACTAGATAACTTTTGGTTTTTTTTAGTGCCTTCCTGTTTTGCTGTAGTATTTTGCCAGTTGCCACAGTATTTTTTTGGTTAATTGTTGGACTTTCAGTTAACGCCATATTTGTTTTGGTATATATATATATATTTGACATGTATTTTCAAATTGTTGGTGGTAAATGCTGCAGCGAAAGAAACCAAAATAAAAATTGTATTGTATTGTATTATATGTGTAAACATTTTAAATGGTACATAGCTACGTGAACCATTTGTTGTTGTTTCTTTTAAAAGCAATTTCTTTAGAGTGATATTTATGTATGAATGGAAACATGCAAGCTGCGGTACGACAAAAGCAATCGTTATCACATAAGTAGGCATTGTCACTAGGTAACTGTCAGATTACCGAGGCTATTGAAATGTAAACCTTATGGATTTTTTCGTTTTTTTATTACTTGGATTAAACAGGATGTTCATGTTTTATCTCCATAGTTGGGAAAATGCAAGTGTTTTATCAAAAAGAAAATTGTCTGATTACATCACAAATACGTAAGGCAGAATCTTCACAAAGTAACCATCATATTACCATATCCTTTATATTGGATATTGCAGTGTGCTCTGGCCTGTGTATGATCTACATATTCTTTCAATTTTGGTAGAACCCATTAATACACTGGGTTCAGGTAATGACCACTAAGTGCCTTGCCCTTCGTGTTAGTGACCAGTTTCGATTCTGCAACCCTTCAGCTTAAAAACGACACACTAACCCATCAACCTATTTGTCCAGACTTATTAAATAAGTATTGACAAATTGTGATTCTCACTTAGAAAATTGTTTATTGGTAAATTATTCATCATTATTTGACTCAAAAAGTTAATTTGTTTTGTAAATATTGCTTAAAACTGCTCTTGGACCAACAGACCTGTTGCGAATGTAGAATATATGGAAAGGCAATTGAAATGTATACTTTAAATAGGATCTCATATTGCAAATAAGTGCACTTAACCAGTGGTAGGATAATATATATAAGCAGGCAACAAGCCAGCATGGGATAAATGATTGATTGTCAAATAGAGTTATCTCATGGTGGTTTAAAAGTTTAATTAAGTAAATCAAAACATAAGTTTCTTCAAATGATTTATTCACTTCTGTGTTAATGATTCCTAATAATCGTGTGAACGTCAAATCGCTTACTTTATAATCCGAAAGGCTTTCCGCAATCGCGTCAGAGAGCGCTTCAACCCAAGACCGCTTGTCTTCTTCGCTATCAGCTGTGAACCTATCAACATAATGACGTCATTATTTGCCGACTTGTCAAACAGTGCAAACGTAATTGCTGCGGTAACTCACATGAAAGATCGGTAAGGGAAAACTAGTTGAAACTTTTTCTTGTCCACTTCTTTCACTGCAGCAAGCTTCATATTCAATCTTTACGGAAAAATTGATTTGTTTAGAAAACGTATTATAATTTATTGCTTGTTTTTAGACGTGTTCTAACGACTGTCGTTTTGCCATTTTTTTCCCGTTTTCCAATTTTTTTCTCAAAAATCCTGATTTATGTTTTCATCGTGGAAACAAAAAATAAACTAAACTAAACTATTTTTTTAAAAGGCCCTGCTTCTTGTTTTTAACGTGAAAACAATAATAAACTAAATTTAACGTAAGATTCGGATAAAAATATTACGCAACGTAAAAACAATCTCTTACTTTGCAACAGGTTGACCGAAATTAAACTCATTGTTGCTCTTGTAGTAGGCAAATTGGTCTCCTTTTGTAGCTAGATAGGCTTTGTGGCCGTCCATTTTCAACATGCCTTCCTTATAAGGCATGTACATACTTCCGCCTGGCTTGAATTGTTGACCTTGGCGTTCTTTCTGCAAAAAATGGCAGACCGATCTTTAACTTCCGAAATTCGAATGCGCAAATTCACTGGTATAAAACACCGTAAGACTTTATACTGCGAAATAATAAATAGGAAAACCTAACAACACCTAAAATCCTTGATATTTTGCGCAGAAAAACATTCAAAACCTTCAATAACAAGCACGTAGACTACCATACCGAAAACCGAGTGCAATTAATATAATGCAAAACCTTGCAATCAATATTAATGCAAAAATTTAAAATTAGTGCAATTTATTGTTGGCCAATTTTATGCGCACGAAGTCTGCGCACGATTCAGTTATTAACGCACGTTAACCTAACAACGTGTATACGCACTCAAAACTTACAATGTGCAATGAACGACCTCGTTTTTTGTTCGGCTCCCCCCTTCCATTTGGTATCCCAGAAAAGGTCTGCCGCCTTTCATGGTGCCCAATACTCGGCTGGGTATTAATCCGTACCAACATAATCATAAATACACATCAAACTGTTCGTAATGCCGCTGTATCGTTCATTGTAGGCTGATTAAAGATGTATTCGTTTCTAAACAAGGTGGCATAACCAAGATAAACTTCCAGTTCATAAATGAAATGCTGAGATTACAAACATATGTTATAAAACACCTGACACTTAAACTACGTACTGAAACTACAAAGAGACACGCCATAAAACCTCTAAAACGCTAAATGGTCATGTTTTAATGATACTACTCTACTAAAGACTACATGTCTGGTTCAGCCACACGATGTATACCTTAAAAGTCCTTTGAATTGCTCGCTATAGACAATTAGTTTCAGCATACACTAGTGTAGCCTGAATATACCTTATCCTTCAGCTATGTTTTAATAAAATGAACCTCCTAAAGACTATATGTATGTTTCTAGTGCACGATGCCACCTTCACAGTAGCTTAAATTGCTCGGTATGGACAATTAGTTTCCCGTACGTCTATATGACTGTTGACCTGAATATACTTTAGCCTTCAGCACTAATGACCTAATTTCAGGCTATCCGTTCCATCGATGGTAAGTCCAAATAGCTATAGATTAGAAATGGCTACGACTGCGTTCGGTGGGCTATATACTGAATACTGAAATCGGAAATTGTTTTCATATTTACGCGTCCAACTATACCTGAATCATTTAGGTCCCTCACGTGAATAACACATAGCGATAAAACGCATTATCCCCGAGACGGTTTAACGCAGTTGTCCTCAAATTAAACGTTTCTCCTCTAAACCTTTAGCAACATATCAAAATACTGCTGGAACGTTTCTACAGTCGACTGAAAAGATTAAGATTTACAAGTCGGGCTTCAACGAGCAAACCCGTTTGACCCTTAATCCCAAAGCAAGCTGACAGTGAGTCAGTATCGCAAAGCGCCGTCTATTCGTAGCCTCGTCACCTTTTCTAAGCCTCTTTATTCCCCACTAAGCTGAATTAACGCATCCGAAATCTGTTTACCCTGAAAGCTAGTCCTCTGTTGTATTTCCTCGTTTTCCCGATATAACTGCGGACGGTCGCGGCAGCATTTGAAACCTCTGCGGAAGGTATCGATTAAGCCCATTATGCGTCTTTTAGCATTGCAATTACGGGTCCATAAAAAACCTGCCTCTCATACGCTGAGAAGAAAAGAAACTTGTATCTGCCTGGACCTTGCAATTAAAGCAATGGATGATACCGGCATGTACATCTCGTTCAAGGCGAAATTCCTGCGGTTACACTTTTTCGCTGCGATCAGCCGCGGGCGCTTTGCTGACGTGATAATGTGTCGTTCATCAATTATGACGTAATCGCTTAGAGTACCGTAACTGAAAGATCGACCGACGAAACACATGCTCAAATCGTTCATGAACCTCATAACGGTCATTACGAAGTACCAGACTGGTCATTTAACCTAACTATAATACCATGCAATTTACTTTGCCAAGTTTAAACCGATTATATCAGCATTATTATTTCAAATGAAGCATAAACTCTGTAACTGACTGCATATTCATGAAAACAAAACCGATTGCGCTTTGCACGAATAATGGATTGGCATTGTCGGTTTTCCAACAGGATGGGAAGTCGGAAGTGTTCAGTTACATTGAGAAAAAAACAAAGAAAATAAATAATCGAGACGAAAGCCAAATCGGAAAAAAATTGCCAAGTAGAGCGTCTTGTAAAGCGAAGCCGGTGAACAAATCAAGATTATGGGTTAAACGAGCACAAAATCGCAAAACTTAATAATACAAAAGGGAGGGAAATAGTAAGCTGCTCATTAAAAGTTTCTCTTTTGATTGGGCTACACTAAAGGGAGGAAAGGAGACAAACTGCTTAACAAAAGTATGGAAACTAATTCATACCCTTCCCAACACTAAATTCAACCCCACCCTAAATCCAGCCATTTTACAATTTTAAAGTAACCTAAGTAAGTTCTTAACCCTAGCCCTTTTACAAACCCTAACGCCCTTGTCTTTAGTTTAATATACAGTTTTCCTTTTTCTTTTCTTTTATGTCCACCCGCCAAACCGATTTTTTTTCTTTTTTTTACCGGGCTGATTTTCGAACCCACGATGGATTCATTGCTGAGACCGTTTATTTGTCTAAATAATTCAGCACATTTATCTATCGTTCCAACCATTCGGCCACACATATAACCCACCTCATACGACATCTTGGCCGCCATCAACGTTGCAGTCCATAGAGCTCGCTCGTCCGAACTCTCGGCGTAAAATATATACTTTCGTCCCCCCTTTGTGAGGATGTGGAAAGCCTTGAGGTCACTCTGGGGAACTTGAACCCGGAGGATCACTTCAACGGGGATTACCCCTTTCGTCAGCTCGGTCTAGGAACAAAATATGAATAGCTATTTCAGAAGTTTCACTTTTTCGATAATCGTAATTTTTTATGAGTAAACAGACAACCATAAGCTCAATAAGCAATGGGTTGCTCCAAAGCAATGACAATTCAGATAAAGTAAACATACGCCTAGTTTAATTTTAATTAAACAGATACCAAAATTTTCACTGCAGCTTTAACAAAAGCAACGATAATTGAGATGAATCACGTTTCTTTGATCTGACCGAAAGTAACCTTAGTTTCGAAACTGCTCAACGAATAGACAACGATACATTACACAGATTGCGCATTCTCCATAATTGCGGTTGAAATTCTTTAAAATCTTTGGGTTTAAGGCCCACGTCAAGACCGCATAATCGCATACCTTGTTTTCGCTCTCATAGTAGAGTAGTTCTTCCCCGTCGAAAACAACCCATCGCTTGCGGTAAGGGGCTCTTCCTTCATGCCTGCAATGCAAATGGTTCTCGTATTGACGCTGACAAACTACAAACAATTTTGTCACATGTCGGTTAAATTGCGGATTGGATACTGTAATATAAATGATCTCGCGTTTTATGCAAATAAGGGATTTTTTCCATGTGCAAACATATAAACATGGAGTATATACAAATCTCTAATACATGGTGGATGTGTTCGCCTTTCTCAATAAATACTTAAAGCAACTATTATGATGTTTATTTTGAGACGTTTCGGAAAGTTAATTTTAGTTTAGGTTTGGTTTAGTTTATTCATTTTTCACCCCAGTATTAAAAAAAGCAAACAAATCAAATCACGGCATAGCAAAAGACGGAAAACGAATTTTCATTCAATGGATTGAAAATCGAGATAACTGCCTTTCTAAATGTTTTAAAATGGCGTTGTAATTGTTAACTTTTTTGCTCAGAATAAATGATTGTTACTAGGATTATCGTCAGTTCAGCGCGTCATTAGGCGAATGCAGTATTGTGGCGGTTATTCATTTGACGTAGTTGGTAACTTATACCATTGTATTGGAAGTACACAATGTCCTTTCGGTGCTTCAATCAAAACGCGTAGTAAAGTATTCCTCTTATATTATATTACCCATCATAACAACAATGCCCATTGAACTGTGACGTGTAGTTTCGTTTTTTTTTCTTTTTTATCATGAACGTTCATAGTAACTATTTCTTATGCACCTGGAACTTATGGAATATAAAAACAAATTATAATCAGCAGCATTAGCTAGAGACGACAGTTAAACCAGTTTTCCTCTGTTTCACAAACATTTATCCGTAACGCCCCACAAGGCCGCACACAAACAGTATGCCATATTTTATCAAGTGGCCCAATGTTTAACGCCACATATTCATATACCATTTCTATTTAAAATTGATATGAGTGAGCTCAAAATGGGTTTAAAACCTAGTCCGGTTAAAAAAGGGAATAGGACAGGTATACAGATACTTTTAGTGAGTTGGAGTTCTAGACCGGTTAAAAACAAATTTGAAATCGGAAATATTTTTGCAACCGCAACCGCAATCTTGTTAATATTTTCAATAAAGCAGGTGCTTTATATTATTCATCTATAAAGTGTTGATGCTATAAAGTGGCCATTGTAGACTATCTATTATACAGCGCAAGTATCCGATCCTATTGTTTCCTCTATTCGTTGCTTTGCTTTTACACCACGCATACTCGGCCTACTCGTTTAATTTGAGAGGCAGGACAGCAGTATCAGGAAATGACAAACTGATGCAAAGCAACGCTTAGGAGCTTTCAACGTTACAGGTATAGGTAAGTGTGGTATACTGGGCATATTTTGACGGTAATACCTCCAAGGGTAGAAACCGCACCAAAAGGGAATTCATTGCGGTGTTCTACTAATGTGTTTTGTGAAATCAAATTGCAAATTTTAAACTTATATAACTCGGTATAGGCTGCTACAATAAACCTTAGTGGTGTGTAGGTACAACACATTCACATAGTTTAGGGAATTATAACACACTATAACCGTGTTAATGGCCAGGCCTGGTTAAAACCATATATCTTTTTAACCATTCACTACTTATAGCCATATATACCTATAACCAAGCATGATTATACTCATGCACAAATATAAACATGCATACCTAAACCCAGTGGAGTGATGGGTTCTACCAAATTGATGGAAGTCTGAACCACACACAATACACAGCAATAGTTCAGGTAAGCCGAGGTAATATGACGATTGTGTTAGTGCCCGTTTTCCCATTTAGGGGGATAAACATGAATATCCCATCCTACTTATAACCATGATTTATCTTACCATCCTTGTTTCCATAGCCATCCTTTCTTTGTTTTCTTTGTTGCCTGTAGATCAAGATAACAAGCTTATACGTCATTGAATTAATAAATAAATGGGACATTATACAACCACTGAAACGGATATTACACGAAAAACAACAACGGACAAATAAATGTATCTAGATTTCTTCACAATTAGGTGTTTTTTGTTGGAAATTTCCTCGAAATAATTTAACGACTTTCTTTAGTTCCGCTTAAGTTTAATTAAACGCGGTGATATAACCAAGTACTTGTACGCCATAATGACGTGGTTTAATTTGTCAACAAGACTTCGGAATCCGGTTTCTATATTAATTTGTATTCAAAGTTCCAAGAGCACGCGCTTTATTGGGTAATTAACCTTAATTAACAGCAGTGACCTTTTCACGACACATGAAACCGCAGAGATTGAATATTTAGGGCAAAAGCTTTTAAAACAAACCAGCGGCAGACGGTTATAAACCGCTATGGATTAAGTAAGTCCGGTGGGACGGTATTATGTTATAAAAGCCGGGTCAACTATCTTTCATGATCACGGCTGGCGTAATCAATATGGGCATGTGTATGCAAATTAGCCGTATTAGTTCCCCTTGTGTTGTTAAATTGAAAGCGAAGCCTAACACGACCTACAAAACACTTATACGAAAAAGCCAAATGCCGAATATATAAGTAATATAAACGCAAGAAAATACTTATTATTATTTGGCTTTGCGAAATTTAGCTTTATTGTTGGGTTAGTGTGTCGTCTTTAAGTCGAAATATTGTCACCGTTGAAAGTGTTCGCTAGGTAGTTGATTGTGTTCTTTTGCAAGGCATTTAACGGGTACCGCCTGGACCCAGTGGAGAAATGGGTTGTAATAACACTAAAGTAAAGTCTAAATTATGCAGAATACACTAAAATATCTCCGGTAACCCAACGGTGGCGCGAGGGGATCTGACGAGTGCCAGTGTGGTAACTAAAACCTTTTGCCTTTTTACATTCGCGAAAACAAAACATGAATATCATATCCCATCAGATAATTATTACAGCTTCTTTACGCTACTATTCAGCTCTATAATTACTAAAGTCATCATATGGGCATTTACAACACACACACTACTGATAACGATAGTCATAATTACGTTTACAATGCATACACCGCTTATAGATCGATGTACATTCAACTTACCAGCGGAGAAAGGGGCAACACGGTTGGCCCACCCTTCAACCGACCCTCATCAACCAAGCAGGCGTCCACCAGATCCGATTGTTTCCCATCACTTGTGGAAGCGGCTCGTTGGTGGGGAGTTCGTGTCGCGTTGCCGTCTCCGTCTTCGCTGGAGCTCTGTCTCTGCGTGACATATTGGAGAATTGTAATATTTGTTGCAGAGCAAAATATCGAACCCGTGATCGCTAGGTTCGTCATTTTTTAATGGTCATATTTTTTTCATATTTTGACGACTGTTTAAGATCAAAAGTTGTAATATTTTATTATTTACAGGAAAGGGACCCGTAATGTTCTCGAACCCGTAAAGCTAGATTCAAATTTCTGTCTGAGTGTATATGATTCGATCGTGCCTACCAACCGCCCATATAAATGTTTAAGATTAAAGCTGAATGTTAAATTATTTACTTATTCAGATCAAAGTTTTGAACCAGTGAGATCAAATTTTCCGTGATCGCTAGGTTCGTTTATAAATGGATTTATGTATATGATTCGGTCGTGCTGATTAAAATTGTATTATATTAAAGTATTTAATTATTTGTTGCAAGGCAAAGTCTCTAACCCGTGTTCTCGTAGCTTAACATGCATATATGAGTTAGTCGTGCTAACCAACCTTCCATAAGACTGTTTAAGACCAAAGTTGTATAAATCAATTTCCCTAGCAGTACTATACTTCCCAAGTCGCACTGACTGCAGAACCACGTAAAACAAAGATCAATATTATTGGAGGGAAGGGTGGAAATGCCCACCGTGTACAGTCTTTAGATGACGCGTTTTAGTTTGCATAAATTTGTGTAAACTGTTACTCAAACTGTATTTTTATGAATATTTAAAGTGAAAGGTACAACAGCATATTAACTCACGCTATGTCCGGGGTTGATAATGGATTCCACAAAAGCTGAAACCGGTCTGTTGCTTTGCGTTTTTCTTTTTCTACCCAATCGGATTCCAGATGCTTTTCCAGAAGTGGTTGTATTTGCCCGGACCTCTCGTATACCCCCTTTATCAATCTGTTGTGAGTCCTCAGTGCTATCTCCAATGCTGAGGTAAATGTCTTCTTCGTTGCTCTCGTAGACTTCGTTTTCAGAATGCGGCTCATCGGACATGCTAAGTTCGTCAGCTGAGAACTTGAAAGTCGTAACAGGCGATGCCCGTTTGGCTCTGAGAAAATTAGGTTGAAAATATGTGTACGGTCGTGTGGGTTACCGCGAGCGATATATGTATACAGTTCTGTACAAAACAACGGCCATATCTATAAAAAAAATAATAGGATGGCCGTGAGGCCGAATTGTTAACACGATAGACTCGTACACAGAATTCTTTCCAAAACGGACATTATGGTGAAACTACATACGATGCCAAACTTACCCCCACCCCCAACAACATAAAAGGGGATTTATCATTTGAACATCCGTGAAGGAAATCCGTGTGTTGATTTATTGTTACTGTTACCATTTATAGATAACGCTATACCTTTAGTTGCAAAAGTTATTTGCAGTGTGTGTTGTATACTGTACATGGTTAAGACGTTGCTACTAAGCTCAACCATTTAATTCACCGAGGCCAGGCGCCGTCCGCTCAAAAACACGTATCAAAAAAGAAACGCGTCTCAATTATACAAAATACCCCCTTTAACTAGAATTAAACAGAACCCTTTGACTTTGGGAACAGGTAATCCAATACCCTTTGACTTTGGGAACAGGTAATCCGCCGATTAAGCGCGTAATAACTGTTATTCCTTATACACCGGGACAATACTGTGCTATACACACCTTATTAATGAAAACGAATCGGTTGATGCGGTTGAAGACGAGCGGGATAGACGGTCAATAATTTCTCTGGTCTTCTGGGATACCCGTTTCTTTGGAGATATGTCGTCATCGCATACGTCATATACGTTTTCCTCTTCAGCTTTGGTTTCTTCTAAAAACAAATTAATTTCGTGAATCAGCCATTTTTTCGCTATGTTTGAAATGGAATTGGACGTATGTTGCTATGCGTAGGTGGAATTATGCGTGTTTATTTCAATATTTGTTATAAAATTAACGTTCATCTATAGGCTACAGCGTTTACCAGGCTTAACTAGGAAATAACGTCCACCTATAGCGGAATAATGGGTTCTACCAAAGAAACGTGGTAAACCGACGGCGGTGCGGGATGATCTGACGATTGCCCGTGTCTTAAAGGCTCATTTTGGCTTTACCATTAACGGGGATAAACATGAATATCCTATTCTATACTATCCTTTCCTATAGGCTATACAGCGCTCACAAGTCTCGTAACTGGGTCATAATTTTCACCTTTTGCCAAAGCGGCGTATTCGGACACATTTTCGGAAGTTGTGTTCCCAACAAGATCTCGATTCAGAGACGCATAGCCAGAGTTCACTGCCAAAGAGGCAGTCTTTTCGCCTGGGAGATCGGGTTCGTTATAAATCCCATCCTCCGTTTCGACTTTTGGTTCTACATCTTTTCGGTCAAAATCGATCGATTCTGTGGGTGGGTAAATCCATTTCGGCGTGGTTGGAGACGGCTCACAGCTGTCGCCGGTCATTGACGAACCACCGATGCTTAAAGAATCTGGCGAGGTTTTCTTGCCCTGCATGAGAGAGTTTTGATCTTTCAAATGTAAAGTGTCTTGGTGCGCTGCGGATAGGGGTCGAGGGGTGGGTGTTGTAGGTTCAGAAGTCATCCATGCCGGGGGTGGTGGTGATGGAAGGGGCATATGCTTGATACTGAGCGATTTGGGTAAGATTTTGTTCCCCGTATCGGGCGTAACAGCAGTCCGATACGGCGAGGACGGGCTTGGTGTCGTAATCGGCGAACCTGACGGGTTATCAGCAGTAGCATAGAGTTCTTCTTCCTCATATTTTAAAGAATTCGGGGAATCGCGCATAACCTGCATTACTGCTTCGCAAATCCCTGACGGCGAACCAGGCGGGGGCGGTAAAGGGTCCCCACCTGCTAAGTTATAAACGTCATCATCGTTGAGTTTTTCTAATTCGTCCAAATCTACATCAACTGGTGTGGGAACTATAACCAGCTTCGGTGAATTCATGTGGTTCGTCGTTTTGTCATAAAGTGAATCGTCTCTTTTCACGCTGACATCAGTCGAGAGCTTATGATATGGACTTTCCTCTGATTCAAGGATCCTAAGAGGCTCATAAGTAACCTCTGGAATAAAAGTATCTTCAGGATCGTAATCTGCATCATTGGATGGGCTGGGAGTAGTATCATCCTGTGTGTTAGCTGTGCTTAGCGGTAAAGTATCTAAGTCAATGTCCAAACTGCGACCTCTATTGTGTCTCGGCGGTTTGCTTAGGCTACTTCCTGGTATTTTGCTCAGGAGGCGTCGATAGTGCCCTGGATAGAGATATTTTATCAATATATGAAGATAACAAGAAGCTAGACACGGATTAAAATTGGTTATTCAAATAATAGAAGAAACAACCAACACTTCTTTGTTAACCATGCGACTTCCAGCAGTGTTCTTAGTTTAGTTTATTTTTAGTTTGTTCATTTTTGTAATAAATAGCAACAAATCACGACACGGCAATAGGTGTTTCTTATTCAAATCTTAAATATTCCTGTGTTTAGATATTCAACACATCCTATATCATATTCAAAGCTGCATTTATTTATTAAAGTATACAATTTAATTGTTTATATATTGTATGAGTAACCTGCCAAGCATGCCGTATACAAACAATTAAAACATCTATGCAAATTATGCAATTAAGCATATCTCAAGGCTATAGTGTTATTAGAATCTATTATAAATGTTCCTATGTTATCATTATTCAGTTGCATGAGTCATGCTTCTGTTAACGCGACGTATAATTTGTAGGAGGAAGTTGTTAGTGTTGAACGTAAAGTAAAACATTTATAAAATTGTACTGCGGCCCAGTTAAGGGAATGTTGATTATTTGCACATAAAGCCTTTTAAAAAAGGTTTTAACCATTGGCTTTGTAACGTCAACAGTAGAATTGTAACATAATTTAAACAAGAACTTCTAGTAAAAATTGAGTGTAAAAAGCTATGCAGAACAAAAATAAAACTAAAAAATAGAAGTTAAATAGGCGGCCGGGTACTAAATATCCGCGGACCAAGGGTTAAGGACCACTGGTGTAATGTATACCTGGTAAAACAATTCCAATATCTTTAAGCTTCTGTTCTGTAATACCGTGACAGTCTTTCACCGTGAAGAACCCGTTTGAATGAAAAATGTCCAGGTATTTCTCTGGCAACTTAAGTCGTTCCAATAAAGCTCCAACAGTTTCATCATCCTGTATTTCCATATTTATTCTATGTTCCTATGTAAATTACACATGCATATCCATTAACAGGGGTGTTTATAATTACACCCTACCAGTTTAGCACTGTTAACCTGAAAAGATCAATAGATCCGTTAATTTCTTAACCGTTATAATTATATCTTTCGATATAACGAAGTAACGTGCATGATTATTTTCATGCAGCTGCTTCAGTACAATGGCTAAACTGTCTAAACATAGCTTTCTTCTTTGACATTTTAAACGGTTGATTATAACACCAATACGCTATGCAAGACCATGTGTTGTTTTCCGTTTTCTAGGCTCGTAATCATAATAAACAGAGCTGCGTTCGACTATATACTGTAACTGCTTGATGTATATTTTGTTGCCAAAGTAGCTGTATATTATAACTCGCTCTATTTAGATAGGCGGTTCAGGCCAGCTCTTTTCCGCGCCGTCAAACGGTTTAGTTTAACTATTAGCTGGGAATACAGCAGCCTTCTTTGTGGTTTGACACTGTATAACGTAAACTTGCCTGTGTAAATACGCTTAACTGATAATATGTATAATAAAATCGACTACGTCATTAATTACACTTTCGCTTTGAAGGGAAATTTAGTTTCAAAATCGAATCACGTGTGACATTATAAAAAAAATCTGTCCAAGTGAAGATATTTAAACACACAGGGCACATCCTGTTTCAGTTTAAACAAAATAAGAATCAATACCAAACCAGTTTGCATTGACGAATACATACGTCAATGCTAATCAAGGCAGTACTTTAGCTTGTGCTATAAGATCTTTACTTAATAACCTGCAAAACAATAAAACCTTACTATTGCTGTGAAAGTCGATATTGCTATTTTCTCACAAAAAAAAACAATACTCTTTTGAGTTAGAGTATTGATCATTATATTGTGTGAAAAGCAGCCTGGCAGACCACTTATTCCATAAGCAATTGAATCCTTACTTAATATACACACAATATATTCGCCTTTCTAAAACATAGTCGTTTCAAATACTTTGTTATGATTTGTTTTTTGCCTTTTTGCATGCGTTTTATGACGCAAGAACTGTAGATCAAGACGCGGAGCTTACAGCGCTTCCTTCCTATAGTCACTAAACCATGACAAAACACGTGACCACACACTGCGTTTTGTAATAAACTGCTTTGATTTGTCGCGTGGTTAATTTTGAATTCGGATTAGTTATATATCCTACGGAAAACTAAGATTGCTGAACCAGTCTGCTTGCTGTCTAACTCCTGAATGGCGTGGAAAGAAATCCGCTTTGTTTGCAAGATACACTTTCGTTTCTATTTTAAGCCTCTT